>BCJJ01000001.1:370569-729598 GCA_039545355.1 Trichosporon coremiiforme | reverse complement strand
GGGTCTACGGCACCAGACCTCAAAAGGATAGCATCCCAAGGATGATCAAGCGCGCTCAGATGCTCTGGAGAGAGATACCACAGAAGGAGATCAATAACTGCATCCTGACGATGTTTGACAGAATTCCACTTGTCATAGAACACGCTGGAGACAACACATTCAAGTAGCTATGCATTCGAAAGTTATACATGCCAATAGCCCTGTGTCTCAGCTTTCTTCCGATATGCTGCATGCAACAATAGCAACCGTGGTTGATGTGTCACGACGAGTCGCGCACGGAGGGGGGGTGTCCGGAAACTAAAAACCACCACTGTACGGCTGGCGGCAACACTCCTCGAACCTGCCTACGTACTGCGCGGCAAGCACGGCACGACTCGATTCTGATCTCGATCTCTCGATTTCGATCTGTCTCTCGACGGTGATTGAGGTACCGCGGCGAGGGTGCGGCTTGGCTGGTAAGCATTAGCGGTACACCGTACGTGGTTGGCGATACCCGGCGTCGCAGAGGGTCGCAAAGCACGACTGAGGGGGGGCGGGTGCTGCGCGTCAGTCTCAGTGCCTCCGCTGACGAGAGACACCCATTCCGGGCAGGTAGGATGTGTCACGCAGGCGCCGACAGCTGTGTCGCAACAGGTCCGTGACTAACGGTGTAAGGCGCATGACTGAAACCCTCGCTGCTTTCTGTTGTACGGTGACACTTGGCTCAGACCATGCGTGCGGAGCAGGGAATCTGCGGCACTGGTGAATCACGCTGTCAAACAGTCTTGGGTACCAACGAGGTCGTGAGGGCGGGCATGCGGGCGCTCCACAAACGCCGGAACGATGCACAACGCACACCGAAGACCACGTACGCAGCGCGCAGTGCGCAGAGCACGGCCAAGAACGGCATAGCAAGGTGACGTTGTGGAATGGCGCGTTCCACCGTCGGATTGGGTTTGCACCAACACAACCTACCACGTTCTGCGAACCTAGCGCCCCTGGGCTTTCCTGCGCTGAACCTCTCGGACTCAGCCACGCCCAGCACGTCGGGACGCCCCGGTCTCTCGCGTCTTGCTCGCGTCTTGCTCGCGTCTTGCTGGCATCTCTCGCGTCGCCAAACTTTGTCCTTAGGCGCGGGGAACTCTGGGCGCGCGTGGTTGGCCATAGCGCCTCAGTGCAGAGCACGGCGGCATGCGACGGCGTGCGGCGGTGTGCCGCTGAGCCCGCGGCGAATGGTTCCAGCAGGCGCCCTGCCCTGACCATCTCCTGCAAGCAATGCTCGCGGTGCGATTCGCAGCCCGCACACGTTCGGTATTTGAGCACATCGCACGTACGCCTGTGAGCCCGCCACGCACGCTGCGCACACCACCACCACGTTGAGCACGCACGCCACGCACTCCTGCAACAGCTAGGTGAGAGAGGAAAGCGCACTGGAGTATCTACCCTCGTGCGTGGGACAGGCGCGAGGGTCCTGTACGTGACACGGAACCGCAAGGTGCCGAGTCTAAAGCTTACTGCTACTGATGATTTCAGGCGCACACAGTACGCAGCACGACGTACAGTACTGGGCAACCGAGTGGCAGAATCTCCTAATTGTGTGCTATGCTGAGCTCGCCATGGTTGGCGGCGTTTCACTCGAGCCCGGTGGGGACGTTGGGCATGTCGACGTTCACGGTGACGCTTGGTGATACCTGATGACACATGGGGCACGATGAAAAGTCGAGTTAACTTTTGAGGCAATACACCTTTCTTACCACCGAAAGCGGTTGACGAGGAACGACTAGCGATCTTACAATGTACAGCTAATAACCAGATAGCCTTGAGGTGACGCATGGCTGACGCACAACGACGCAGAGCTAGCACGGAGGAGCCGCATGGCAGTGAGTAGATGATGGCTCAAACCAGGAGAGTTCATCAGAATGCCTGGAGAGTTCTGCAAAGCCGGGACGTCGATGTTGCGGGCTCCATCTGCGTTTGCTGGAAACGGGGTGGTGAACTTGCATTCCTCACGTTTCGTCTCGAGACTGGTGAGGGCGAGGTATGTCTTGCTTGGCAGTCTGGCGTGGAGTACTAAAAGGAGCAGGAGCTCGCAAGTTAGCGTGGCACGCTGACGAGAGATTTCGCCCCGCTCGACGTCGTCTTAAGAGGCACGAGACCGAGGCTCAAGAGGCAGGCAGGCAGCACTGCGTACTCTGGCCCCGTTGCGGCTGGTCGGGACGTCTAATTGCATGCATAAACAATAGCGTCGGAGTGGCAGGTCGTTACAGTGGTGTGCCTTTCTCAACTAAGTGCGACATATTGAAGGCGGCATGTCTTTGATCCTATAAGACGGTGCGTACGCTTGTCCCGGGCGCCGCCGGGGCCCTCAAAAGCGGTCGTCTCTGCAAGTGTTAGTCTGAGTCCTCGGAATTTGAGAAGAATGCGACCATGAGCGAGGTAGGAAGAGCTGCCATGCCAAGGCGGTTGCGCTATCGGCACAGTTTACCGCGATCGTCCGCCGCCATATGCAACAGCAACAGAACGGCAAGCGAGTGTCGACACCCGCAGCATGCTTGGATTGCCCTTCAACCTTGACGGATGAGACGCGAGACAATGCGAGGCAAAAGTTTCTGGAGCAGCTCAAGGACACGCAAAGTAATGCACCGGGCAACCTCCTGTGTCGTCTGGGCGCGCTGTCCTTACTCACATTTTTCGGGCATTCTGTACTCGCGCGTACAGCCAGTTAACGGCGTCCCGTACTCCGGTACTGTCGTAAGTTATCATGTAAAGTCAAAGAAATCTCACCCTTCCAGAGCAGAGACACCGAGGACGTCCAAGCTGGCGAGGCGTTCGCGCTTGGCGTCAGCGTCCACAACGTCGGCCGCTCTAGCCTCCGAGCTTGGCCCTGGGGCCGCGGCCACTTCGTCTTCCTTTCCGGGTCGCGCACGTTGCCAAGCCTCGAACGACTCGCGAATCTCGGCAACGGTGAGGGACGTATCCTTGTCCTGCTTATTGGCCAACAGGAGTAGAGGTAGGTTCAGCAACCGGGGCGAAGTTATGACATCGTCTGGCATTGTCAGCGTGCCCTCAGTCCCCAGAAGAGCCTGTGGAGTCCACATAAAATTCAGACAACGCTCCCCATGGCTCCCATCGAGAGCCAAACATGACCGAAAATAGAAGGGGCGCAATCCTAAGAGCCATCGGTCTGTGGCTGAGATAGGGACGTGGGAGTGGGAGAGTGGATCTGGACGCCCTCATGCGGGCGGGAGTCTCTCCGCATTATCGAGGGGTGGCATGCATCGCTCTCACGGCCACGTGTGGTTCTAAGGCATGTCAAAGGACGATAGGAGCGGAAACAGGGATGAGAAAGTTATTCGCAAGGGTGCTTGCCTGCACCTGATGACAACAATGGCGCCGAGCAGTGCGAGTTACGGACCACCGCCACCAACCGTGGGGTCAAGGGACATGGAATGCCGGACCCACTCGCCAGCAGGAATCAGAGTCTAGTGGATGCCAAAAAACCGGATGAAGTGGTCCTGAACAACAAACAAAATCCGAATGCTGAGCAGCTGAGATGCAGGAGGCTGTTCGAGCTGGGGAGGGTCCGAGCGCCACACTTTACCCTCAGCAGCCAAGAGAGGCAGAGCCGCCCCCGTGAATCCAAACCGAGTCGGCGCGTCTGCAGCCCATGGCGGGGAGTCATCCCACTCATGTCAGGTGGAATGGGGAGTGGCTGAGGCTTGAACTGGAGGGAGATAGGCGCTTTCAGATGGCCGGAGAGGAGAGACGGAGAAACTGGAAATACCTACCGAATACTTCCCATGTCTCAGACAGTCGAGCCTGGTCGCTGGCATCAACCACGAAGACGACGGCGTGACACTCGTCATAGTACTTCGGCCAGATGGATCGGATGTCCCGTTGACCGCCAAGATCGAAGAACTGCATGATGGTTGACGGAAGATTGATCTTGCCGACTGTCGGATCGGGTCATTCCAGCATGTTCGAGCAGTCGCGAGAATAAAACGTATTGTCATGCAATGAATTCGGAACGCGTTCAGCTGTCATTCGCATAGGAGTATCCGACGTACTGTTCTGTCCTACCGTTGGCGCAATCTTGTCCGGAGCCATGCCCGGCGTTGGGTTGTAGAGCGTCTTGATCTTCTCCAACATTGTCTGCTGTCAGCGGATGCCTTGCAGCGGCATATCGAGAACCCAGCAGAGATTCCATAATCCCCATGCTTTGACAACACTTCGATCTCAGACATGTTGGCGGGAGGCTGGTCTCCCGTGCCCACATGACAGATCCCGATCGAGCGGGGGTTCATCGGGTGCGAGCTCGGGGTGTTGGGGACGCCAGCCTGCGCAGTCCGGGCAGCACGCCAGCGCCACGGCGCCATCACCCCTTCATCCCATGCAGTCCGAGCCCGACGGCGTTCCCGTTGTCTGGGCTAGCTTGCCTCATACGCAGAATTCCGTAACCGGTGTCCGAAGCTGAACATACCGTCTTCCCTGCCTGCCGATGTCAGCTAGATTCGAAGGGTACGTGTCAGCAAGTTCCTCACATTGTCGAGTCCGATGATGACAACTGAGTACTCATCCTTGCGGGTCAGGTAGGAGTGCAGACCGGAGAGCAGGTGGTACATGGCGGCGAGATCGAGCGGGTGATGATAAAGTTCATGGATCGCAAAGCCGTCACAACACACATGGACGTGCGTCCTCCACCTCCACTTTCGGCCCTGACAGCGCGATTCTAATGACCAGCCTAATATGATAAGGAGGACCAACGCCGCGATTAGCAAATACATTAACGGGTGGCGACCTGTCCACAATGTGGGGGTAATAAATAAGCCTTTGGTTTCGGCGCGCGACTGTCTTCTCGAGGTTGTAAACAAACCCGTTCGTCATCCGCAACGTCTAGCAACACCACACCAGCAAGCAAGCATGGCATCCGTGACACCGCCGAGGCGCCGAAGAATAGACCGCATCGACTTTAGCTCGCCCCGGGACACGACGGAGGATGTGCCTGGAACTCCCGGTCCGACGAAGGCGAGGATTGCGAATCTGAACAGTCAAGTTCAGGAGCTCGTCCGGAAGCACCATGCAGCCGAGGTAAGCTCCCCGCGTTCATCGGACACTGATGATCCAGCGCAAGATGAGAGCCCAGGAGAGCGCCTTTGAAGTCAAACTCGAGCAGCGCGAAATCCAGCTGGTAGACGTGCAGGAGAAGCTCGCCGCTCAGGAGCGTCGCAATGCTCGGATAGCGAAGGAGCTGGAGCGCTGCGAGGCTGAAGGTAACGGGATGCGCGAAGAGGTACGCTGAAAGGACGTGGATGTAGCTAACAGCAGTTGAACCTGTTCTCTCTGCTGCAGCAGCAGAAGGCGCTTCTTGCTCTCAGCGAGGAGAGGCTCCAGCTGATCGAGATGGAGCAACGACTGGCACATGCCGAAGCTGAGCGAGTTGTCCGCGACCACAAGCTTGCGCTCTTCAAGAGTAGGGAGGCAGACATGTTGGTCGACTCGGACCGTACCAGTGCACGCATTGCGGAACTCGAGGTAAGCTGGTGGCGTCTTTCTGAAAGCTGACAACCAGGCTGCGCTGGAAACAGCGAACACTAGCGCGGCTCACCAGAGAGCCGCCGAGACTAAGAGCGCGTTAGACACTACGGCTGCGATGGAGTCCCAGATCAAGGAGCTCCAGGACTCTCTCGTGCAGCTGAGTGCCGAGAATGAGAAACTGAGAGCCGAGAGCACTGGGCTCCAGTCCGCCCACAAGTCGCTGAAAGAGAAGGAGAAGGCCATCCGTGCGGAGCTTGCTACAGCGCAAGCAGCAGCCGGCGGAGACGAGAAGCTGAAGAAGCAGCTACGCGAAGCCAAGGCCGAGACCGCCAAGCACGAACAGGAGGTCGAGGAACTGCGGGAAGAGCTCGAGTCGCTGAAGGAGACCAACAAGTCTCTGAAGGCGAAGGAGAAGGCGGTCCGAACAGAGCTTGCTACAGCACAAACATCGGCCGGCGGTGACGACAAGCTGAAGGCTCAGCTTCGGGAAGCCAAGGCGCAAGCGGCCAAGCACGAGGAAGCAGCGGAAGAGGCCCGCGAGGAGCTTGAGACGCTGAAGGAGACGCACAAGGCTTTGAAGGCGAAGTACCGCGAGGAGAGGGTACGCGTCGCCGGCATCGAGGAGGAGCTTGAGGCGCTGAAGACTGCGAAGCCGAAGAGTCGCAAGGCAGCGCCCAAGGACGACAGCGGGAGCGACTCGGATGTCGCGCCGGTGCGGAAGAAGAAGGCTGCCAAGTCGCCCGTCAAGCCGCGCTCCAAGGCATCACCCAAGTCTAAGCCCAAGTCGCGCAAGGCCTCGCCCATTGGCGACAGCGAGGACGAGTCGCCCAAGAAGAAGCCGAAGAAGGCTCCCGTCTCCGCAAGGGAGAAGCCGAGCAAGCCGGCGTCCAAGGCGCGCAAGCCATTAGCCGAGGCGGATGTAAACGGCTCCGACGACGACAGGTCAGTGCGCTCCTCGGCCGAGCCCGAGAAGAAGAAGAAGCGCAAGCTGTTCGGCGCGCAGCCCGCGTTCAACTGGGATCCCATCTTGAATGTGAGTACGAGTACAAGATACAGAATTGTGTCTATGAAGTATGCGTATGGAGTAGGGATACAAGAAACCAATGCTGACGGCCCAGAGCGGAGATGGCGTCATCCCCACGTTCTTATCGCCTGTGAAGAGCTCGAAGGCGGTGGGCACGATCCCCCGCGCAGGGTTCTCGAAGAGCTCACGTCTCGGATTGAAGTAGCTGTAGATTGTAGGCCCCCGCGGGCCGATGCCGTTGTATCTGTCGCAGAAATGCACGTACGCCACTGCCGCAAACAGTAATGTCGCCCTGTCGCCATGTCGCAGATGTCACGTCACGCCGTCGGTCGGGTGTGAAGGTGCTGAAACTACCCCTCGAACCTGTACTTCTCTCTCAGCCTCCTTCCGTATTTGAACATGATGAGCGGTCCGGGGATAGCGACGAGGGCGATGAAGGCGAGGAGGCTGCCGCCCCATCCCCATCCCAGAGTTCCGAACATCTGCGCGCAGAAGACGGGGAGAACACATGCGAACATGGAGCGCATCGCGCTCGCTCCAGCAGTCGCAGCAGCGTGATAGGGGAAGAACGCGTCAACGAGGAAGTTCTGGATACTGTTGAACGCGAGCATGCACCCGAAGCTGAGGATGACCTGCCCAATAACGGGGCCGATCCAGTGCGTCTCGGCCTGCGCGGTCCAGCCGAATATGAATAGGCCGACTGGCAAAAGAATAGTGCCGATCTGAGTCAGGACGAAGCGATACTCGGGCTGGCCGTTGTCGCCGTTCCGACGCATCAGGTACTTGTATATACGGTCCTGTTGCGTCGCCGACGTGAAGGCGGCGGAGAAGAAACCGATCGCAGAGCCGACATACCCCAAGGCAACCGTTCCACGGGGCCATTGGTAGGAGAATAAGCCGTCGACCTTGAATGGCGGCGGGCCGAACAACAGCGGCGTGCTGATCAGAAACACGTAGATGATGCTGTAGAGGTAGGCGTAGTAGACGCATGTGATGAGCGCGACGGGGTTGCCGAACAGCAGCCTTGGCGGTCGGGTGAGGGCCCTGGAGAATGCATCGCCGGCTTCGCTCCTCGACACTGTGGCACTCATCCATCCGAGATTGTGAATGATGCGCTTCGGCGAGAAACGGTCGAGGAAGCTCGTAGGGTCCGATTGGGGATACTGGATTCGGTACCTGAGCTTGCGCTGGATCACGGGCGCGTAGGTTTCTTGTGAACAACAAATGAGCAAGGCAAAGTTCAAGCCAGATGCGATCACCATGAACCACAGCTCCCACCGCCAGCCGCCAAAGAGGATCCAGTATCCGAGCATACTGCCCAGTACCGGGCCTGCCATGGGCCCGATCGCGTAGATGCTGACCGGGAGGCCGCGCTCGTTCGGTGCGAATAACTGTCATCAGTGAGTGTCGAAAAAGCGGGCTTACATCAGCACATGTGGCTACGCCTAGTGTAGGTCCGACTGATCCCATCATCCCACAGAAGAAGCGGAGCACGATGAGTGCCGCCATACTGTGCCTGTCAGTTCCACCCCCAAACCGCGGTCGCCACTCTACCCACTTCGGCGCAACAGCTGCTCCAATCGCGAATATGACGAAGAAGAACTGAGAGGAGAGGTACGCAACCTGTCTACCCCACAGCTCGGAAATCGGCGCAAAGATGAACGGTCCGGTTCCGAGCCCCAAGACGTAGAAACACGTAATCAGCGTCCCAATCTTGAGGTTGTGGATCCCGAATTCGGCCATGACCTGGTGTATCCCCGGTACTGCGATGGATGACGCGCTGGTCGAGATGAACCCCGTCACTGTTATCGTGAGACACAGCCCCCACTTCTTGGACAGGGGCCAGTTGCGAGGATTCTCGGGCGAGGCATCGAAATTCTGGAGCTGCTTTGCCGCCTCGCGCGCCGAGCGCGTCGAAAGGACCGTCGGCGTCAGCTTCAAAGGCTCGTGGAATTCGGACGGCGCCGTGGAGGCATCGGGCGACTCGAGTGCTCGGGCGCCAAAATTTTGGTCGTTTCCATCGTCTGCGCGGTTGACGACGGCGCCACCGCTCACTCGGTCCACGGCTTTCTCAATGTCGGTGGGCATGTCCAGTCCAAAACATGGGTGTCGAGGGTGTCGGGAACGATAAGCTGGCCTGAGAGGGGGCTCGCGGGACAGTCGGGGTCAGTACTCGCTGCCTGTGAGTCGATCGAGATGAGAATGTTTCGTCGTGAACATATCCGTCGGCAACGGATAAGTCCTCCGAGCTGGATGGCCGTTGTGGAGTTGAGAGCACGGATGTCGGCCCTGTCCGGCCCGCAAACGGGTGCACCGAGCGCCGAGCCGAGCTTGCCGAGGCAGCACGTGGCTGCCGGATCCGGGTTATCGCCCGAAATGCGTGGGACGCCTAACGACAGCAGCGGTAATAGGCGCCCCAACAGCCAGGGCCGAGCGAGCAGTGACGTTGTGGAATCGGTTGGTGGACGCTATGGACGTCCAAGCCAAGACCGACGCCGTCAGCTTGTCCCATCGCCCCAACCACCATGTCCGCGCTGGACGACTGTGAGTTTATCTTGGCTTGGGAATTCACTGACCACGCCAGTCGTCGAGCATGCCGCCGCCGCATCCTCGGGGCCGTCCCGGTATGCCAACGCCAACCGGCCGTCAGCGCTCGACCGTGTCGAATACCAGGGCTTCGATGACGAGCCCGAGGCTGCCGACGACTCGGCCCTTATCGTGAGCTAGCTCGATCCGGACGTCTAGCTGACAATCAGATGGAGACCGGGTTTATTCCGCACTCACGATCGACCGCGCTCCCTCCCCTCTTCACCCAGTCGCAGGTCCAGTACACGCCGCCGTCTGACATTCTCGATCTTACAGCAGCCAACAACATTCTGTTCCTGGCGACCAGCCCGTTATCCGTCGTCATCATCGACCTGAACCATCCCGACGAGCTCATCACTATAGACCTGCCAAAGCCGCAGGCGGACAAGCAGGCGAGCGTCGCTATCCGGGCGCTGTACGCCGACCCCCAGGCGCGGCATCTCATCATCACGACCACGACCGGTGATGCGTTCTACCTCCCCGTCACTCCCGGTAATGCGTCTGCGCAGCAGAAGAAGCCGCGACCACTGCGATTGCGCGCGAACGTCACCGCCGTCGCCTGGTCACCAGCACCACGGAGCGGCGACCACAACGACCCGAACGCGCCCCCGCCGATCGATGTCCTGCTCGGTACCGCGAACGGCACTGTTCTCTCCCTTCCCCTTCCCCCGACAGACGACATCTTCAAGAGCGTCAACCCGAAGGCGACTGAGCGCGACCTGCAGCACGTCTACTCTCTCCCGAGAAACCAAACTGTTGAGGGTATCGCGTTCGGCTTCTGGCACAGCGACAAGAAGCGTAACGAGACGCGGGCCTGGGTAGTAATCACGACGAAGGATCGGGTGTACGAGGTACAGGGTCCTGTGACTACCATCTACGGTGGAGGGAAGGGCGGCGGCTGGGCCGAGGAGGTCTTTAAGCCTGCCCGCGACGGACCGATGAACTTCCAGGAACTGTCGGGCAGCCCGAAGAACTCGGAGCTGCGGACGTACACCCCGACCCTGCCCGGACATGACTCGAGGCTAAAGGCGCCAACGGCTATCGCCTGGTTGACCGAGCCCGGACTCTACAACGCCGCGATCTCAGCAACGCCGACCCCGGAGGTCTTCCACAAGGCGTCGCTGTACCCTTACCCCCCTGCGCCAGAACCGGCGAGCACTGGGCCAGCCTTCTCGCGATCGCCGCCGAAGCCGACGGGTCCTGCGCCTGTGCCGATCTCCTTCGTCGTGACGCAGTGGCACTGGCTCTTCCTCTACAGCGATAGAATCGTTGGTGTGTCTCGCGAAACCGACAAGGTCGTGTGGGAGGAGCCGATCCCGCTAGACCAGGGCGAGGCGGCGCTCGGGCTGTCGTCCGACCCGATCTCCAAGACCTACTGGATCTACACCGAGACGAAGATCATCGAGGTCGTCGTGAACAAGGAGGAACGCGACGTGTGGCGCGCCAAGCTGGAGCGGAACAAGTTTGCTGAGGCACTCGAATTCGCGTCGACCCCGGCGCAGCGAGACATCGTCCTGTCCCGTCAGGGAGACGCGTTGTACGACGAAGGCAAGTTCATCTTGGCCGCTAGGGCATGGGCCGAGTCGACCAGGAGCTTCGAGTACGTCACGCTCAAGTTCATAGATGCCGACGAGCGAGACGCGCTAAGGGCCTACTTGACTGGAAGACTGGACAAGCTTGACAAAAGGGTGAGTTACATCAATGCGTATTCAGCTGACAGACAGGACTTGACGCAACGCATGATGCTCGCGACGTGGCTTCTCGAGATATACCTTAACAAATGCAACACGCTCGAGGACCTGATCGCTTCCGAGTCGGCGACGTCGGACGTCGAGACACTGCAGCTGGAACGCGAGATGGTCGAGGATGACCTGCAATCGTTCATGAAGGACTACAAGTCGAACCTTGACCCGGCCGTCGTATACGAGCTCATCCAGGGCCACGGACGGACAGACTTATACCTGTTCTTCGCCGAGCTGAACAAGGACTGGGGCAAGATTGTCGAGCACTGGATCGCCGAGGAGCAGTGGGACAAGGCAATCGAGATTCTCAGCCGCCAGGACGACGTCGACCTGTACTACCGCTTCTCTTCCTTGCTCATGCGCAACGCGCCGCGCGCTACGGTCGATGCGTGGATCAGGCAGTCGTCGCTGTCGCCGCGAAAACTCATTCCGGCGCTTCTGTTACAGAAGTCGGAGCCGTTAGAGTCGAACCAGGCCGTGCGATACCTCGAGCACGTCATCCACCGCCAGGGCTCGGCGGACTCGACTATCTACAACCTCCTTCTTACGCTCTACGTTTGCGACTCGAACGGGGACGACGCGCCGTTAATCCGCTTCCTGTCGACGTGCCCTGACGACCCTCTCTCGGACAAACCGTACTACGATCTCGACTACGCCCTGCGAATGTGCAAGAAGCATGGCCGGATTCAGGCGTGCGTCCTCATCTACAGCCGCATGGGGCTGTACGAAAACAGTGTGGACCTGGCGCTGGAGAAGGGCGACCTGGAGCTTGCCAAGGAGAACGCAGACAAGCCTGGGGACGACCTGGACCTGCGGAAAAAGCTCTGGCTCAAGATCGCCAAGTACGTCGTGCAGGAGAAGAGCGACATCAAGAGCGCGATGCGGTTCCTCGAGGCGACGGACTTGGTCAAGATCGAGGACATCCTGCCCTTCTTCCCGGACTTTGTCGTCATCGACGACTTCAAGACGGAGATCTGCACCGCGCTCGAGGACTACAGTGCGCGCATCGAGGAGCTCAAGAAGGAGATGACGGCCGCGACGCGCTCGGCCGAGTCGATCAAGCGCGACATTGAGGCGCTGTCGTCTC
Organism: Trichosporon coremiiforme; assembly: GCA_039545355.1. NCBI lineage: Eukaryota > Fungi > Basidiomycota > Tremellomycetes > Trichosporonales > Trichosporonaceae > Trichosporon > Trichosporon coremiiforme. Next base: position 717,645 of record BCJJ01000001.1, on the reverse strand, counting down.
GCTTTGTCGCGATCGAGACGAGCGATAAGTGCTGGCGCTGCGACGGCGCACTCACGGCGCGTCAGTTTTACGTCTTCCCGTGCCAGCACGCGTTCCACACTGACTGCCTTATCTCCATGGTGAGTTGTCTTGGTGGCGACTGTCAACTGACATCAGGCGACCGAGTACCTCCCGCCGCACTCGCTCCGGCGGATCCTGCACTTGCAGAACGAGCTCGTGCGCTCTACGGGCGACGGTGCGGGTTCTCGTGCGTTGTTATCCTCGCAGTTCGGTCCGAACGCGAACGGACCGAAGCGGCAAGACTCGAAGGGTGCGGCCGACTGGCTCCCAGTTCCAGGCCGGCAGACGCTCGTCGCCGCGGGCGACCGGCTGCGCGACCTCATCGTACCCGACGCTTTGGCTCAGGCCGTGTCCGGTCAGGGCAAGAAGAAGAAGCGGGACCTGGACAGTACCCAGGTCGAGGAGGCGCGGAAGGAGCTGGACGAGCTCGTAGCCGCCACGTGCCCGCTGTGCGAAGGGGCTATTGCGAGTATCGACAAGCCCTTCGTCAAGGACGAGGACGCAGGCGACTGGGCCATATAGTTGTACAATCCATAGAGTTATGTCATTCTTCCATCACATCGTTGCATCACATCAGCAACCGCCGTCATGGCCGGGTATCATCAGCAAGCTCTGTCATGCGGGATCCGTGTCCATGATGCGTGAGGTGGTAGCATGTGGTGACATGACGTCTCGAGTCGCATTCCTCCGTCGGTCACCAGCCGGGTCGCTTAGATCGGCAACTGCGGCTGACCAGGTGACTTTCCGGCGGCGGGGTGCGATATTTGGTTCCTGAGTTGCTGAAGATCGGCGAAGGCCGACAAACGGCAACCCATTTATCCCTTTCGCCTTCACCTCATGACTCCGCATGACTCCCCAGCTCCAATAATACACAGATGACACGAGACAGCGCCGGCGATGGCGCGAACAGCACGAATGACAGCGAGGACAAGCCGCGCGTCCCGATAACAGACCTGGCGGCTGTAGAGGAGAACCTGGATTTGGACGAGAACGACCCGAGTCGCGCGACTACCCCCGTGACCTCACCGGGGTGCACAGAAACAGCGACAACGGTCGAGCGGCCATACAGCGCCTTCGGCGAGGGGAAGAAGTGGTTCATCGTGACACTCGCCGCTGTGGGCGCCACGACTTCGTGGGTTCACGACGATCAAAAAACGGAAAGGATGACTGACAGCAGACCGATCGGCTCTAACATTTTTGTCCCCGCGATTCCGACGATGAGCGACGCCTTTGGCGTCTCCAAGGCCAAGATCAACCTCACCATTGCCATCTACTTGTGAGCTCGAGGTTGTCTGTAGAGCTGACGCCAGGGTGTTCCAGGGCCTGACGCCCGCGTTCTGGGGCTCGGCTGCTGATGTCTACGGTCGCCGGTGAGTAGCGACGCCGGGTGTTGACTGACAGTCAGGCCCATTTTCATTGGCACGATTCTCATCTTCATGCTCGCGAGCGTGGGACAAGCGCTTTGCCCGACTAATGCGTACTGGCTGCTGTTGCTTATGCGCATCGTGCAGAGCTCGGGTGCCTCTGCGACGATAGCCATCGGCGCTGGCGTGATCTCGGATGTCGCCAGGCCGCAAGAGAGAGGCAAATACCTCGGCATTTTCAACACGCTGTCTTGCTTTGGACCCACAATTGGACCACTGCTAGGCGGCGTGTTCGCAGGCAGCCTTGGGTGGCGGTCCATCTTCTGGTTCCTCGTCTGCATGGGCGGCGTCATTCTTGTGCCCATGGTTCTGTGAGTTATGCTGGTCATGCCTATCTAACTCTGCCCAGCTTTATGCCGGAGACACTCCGCTCTCTTGTCGGCGATGGCAGTGTGCCGCCGCCAAAATGGAACGATACGCCGGCTGGCTGCATCAAAAGGCGCAAGGCAAGGCACGACCTGACGCCCGAGGTCAAGACGCACCCGGACGTGAAGCAGACAAAGGTGAGCTGCCCTCCCCATGGTGACAGCTGACGTTCAGTTCCAGCCGCTGTCATCGTTCCTACTGCTGCTGCAACCGGACCTGGTCATGTTCCTCCTCTGGTCCTCAGTGTACTATGCCCTGACGTATGCGATCCTGACCATCTTCTCGACCCTGCTCGACGACATCTACCACTTCAGCGAGATCATGATTGGCGTCGCTTATATGTAAGCTGAGGCTACGCGTTTGCTGAGCTGACATCAGATCAAACGGTGCCGGCGTCGCGATCGGCGGTATCCTGACGGGACTGCTCATGGACAAGGTGTACCAGAAGGAAAAGAAGCGGGTGGGAGGGGACCACAGGGCGCATCCTGAGTTCCGGCTTGAGAAGGTGCGCCTCTCGTTCCTCCCCTGGCACGCTGGGATGCTCGTCATCTCGGCGATCGCGATGGGATGGACAATGCAGGAGCATGTGCACGTCTCCGTTCCCCTCATCTTCACTTTCATCTGCGGCCTCGGCACGAGTCTGCTCACAACGACAACGATCTACGCCATCGACCTCGCGCCGGGTAAAGGTGGAGCAGTTACGGCATCGGTACGCTGAGGCAGTGCGACTCATAGCTGACGCCAGTTCAACTTCACGCGCTGTCTCCTCGGTGCAGTCGAGGTCGGCACTGTCCAGCCCATGTTCAAGGCGATGGGCGCGGGATGGATGTTCGTCCTGCTCGCCGGTATCTGTGTGCTTGTTACGCCACTCCCAATCATGGTTGCGCGGATAGGACCGCGGCTCAGAAGGGAGCGCGCAGAGAAGGCGAAGAGGAAGGAAGAGGAGCTGGCGCAGGAGCGCCAGGCTTCCGCGGCAACGGCAGAAGTACAGGAGGAAGGGGACGAGAAGAGCAAAGTGTGAACTGAGTGCGGGCTTAGAGATCTAGAACGCATCGAACGCATCAAATCTTGTTGTCAACAGTATAATGCAAGTGCTTGAACGTTCTTGCCTGGGCAGGGATGGAGCGGTCTGCGGGCTGCGCGTGGTGAGGTGACGAGGCTCAGGTCGCAACGGCGCTAGATAGCTAGACCATGCGAGGCGCGGGGTGCCATATGGCTACCTTCCCTCCCTTCATCTCTCTTTCAACAACACTCACTCCACTCACATCAACACAGTCTCCTCAAAACATACATATACGACCTTGACGACCCAGAACGACCCATACCCGCGTTCACGGCTCGATACCACAACATATCCACAGCTCGCTATCACCCCCTCGACTCAGGTAGCCTTCCTCCTACCCATATTCGCCACCTTCCCTCCTTCCCTCCGGTCGTCGCGATGCCGTTCATAGACGCGTACGACACGCCTCGCGGCCGTCTAACACGCATCGGGGCCTGGGAGTTGGGACATACTCTTGGTAGAGGGGCTTACGGTAAGCTCACATCCACGGATCTTCGAAGCTGACTTCAGCACACGTCCGAATCGCCACTCACGTCCAGACACGGGAACAGGTTGCGTGCAAAATTCTGCCTGCGCTGCACTGGGACTCGAACATTGCCGCAGACTGGAACGCGACCCTCGACGCCGTCGAGGCGCACAAGGAGGTCATCATCCTGAAAGCCTTTGCCGGTGCCAAGGTGCCCGGTGTGGTTGAGCTCGTCGGCGTGCTCGAGGAAGGCGGCTGGACGTGAGCTATGATAGGGTTTCTGGAGCTGACCGCAGATACATGTTCATGCGCCTATACACGTTGTCACTGTCGAGCATCAGCATGCCGAACGAGGCGCACCTGCGTCCCTTCTTCGCCAAGCTTCTGCACACACTCCACACCATGCACCAGGTCGGCATTAGCCACGACGACCTGAAGCGCGCCAACATCATGGTCGAGAAGTGTGGCACGCGCATCGAGCCAGTCCTCGTCGACTTTGGCTTCAGCCAGTTCTTCCCCCATGGCGGGCACCTCATGAGCCTTGGCGGCACCTTCGACTATTCGTGTCCGGAGAAGATTGCCGTGAGTTGGCGCATTGACGAGGTCAACTGACGTGCAGGACAAGCCCTACGACCCCAAGGCGAACGACGTCTGGTCCGCTGGTATCCTCATGATGAAGGCGCTCGGCCTCGGCCACCCCTACCTCGACGGCACTGACGGCGACTCGGACCTCGGCAGGATGAGAATCGCGGCTGGTACTCCTCGCTGGAGGTGGACCAAGGAAGACAGGATACCCGGCAGCCGCGGCGAGGTTATCATGGGCATGCTCGAGCACAACCCAAGCAAGCGCTGGACTGTGAGCTATCGCAAGCCGCACAGAGCTGACGGCAGATTCCGCGCATCCTCGAACACCCCTACTTTGCCGACACGCGGCCCGACCTGGCGCCGCTGAAGCTTCCCCCTCTCCGCCTCAAGGCCAAAGTGCCGCGCCCTGTATCGCCCGGAGTCCTGCACGGTGTGTGCTTCATGGCATACGTCCAGCACCAGTTCTTCCTGTGCGAGACGACGCACCGCATCGAGCGGAAGCTCTACGGCCCGACGCCCTGCTAGGAGCAGCGGTGGGCGAACATGCTGTACGAATGGGAGCGCGGTATGGAGCTCGAGTGGGAGGACATCCAGACAGCCAAGCTACCCGCGGAGAGCAAGCGCAGCTGTAAGTTGGTGCGACGCTTGTGGTAACTGACCTCAGTCCCGTCCCGCGCGCACAAGACCATCCCGACTTTGAAGGAAATCCACCTGTCACCTGTGAGCTAGCGGCAATGCTGTGAGAGCTAACGTTCCAGGCGCCCAAGAAGAATGGCACGCCTGGAAAGTATGCGACACCTACGAAGGCTGTGCCCAGGCTTGCGACGCCGAAGCAAGTAACGACCCCGCCCTCGCGCAAGGATATGAAGACGCCCATGACTCCGGTCACAACGCCTGAGACTCCGCCGCCTCCGTACAAGCCCGCGCCTCTGCACGAGAAAGGTCGCCTAAAGGGTATGAAAGGTAAGGGCGTCCCCGACACGCCAGCGCGCAAGACGGCCGCGACCACCGGCATCGTCGCCGTTGCCGCCGCCAGCAAGAAGTCGCCGACCGAGGCGAAGCGGGCTGACAGTGGTGGTCGCCGCAAGCTCGGACAGCCTGTCAAGGTGATCTTTGCTACGGTGTTCACAGCTGACTTCAGACCCCCCGCACGCCGATGAAAACGCCGCCACGCCACAGCCCGCAGAGCGACAAGGAGAACGTGCCCATTCGCCGCGCGTTCGTGGCCAAGACCAGCCTGTAAGCTAAGATCGTCCCGTGGAGCTAACCCCAGGAACCGCAAGCCGCTCTCACCGCCCATCAAAAAGTTCAAAGGTGAGAACGCCACGCTGGCCGTCGTCGCTGAAGCAAGACCTGACACTCCGCCCCACGACGCCCGACCCCAGCGCGCAACCGCGCCGCTCGCCTCGTTTCCTGTAGCCATGTCTCCCTTAGCCAGCCGTTCGCGGCGGCAGCACGCTCTGTACTATGCCTAGTGACCTAATGACATGTGATTGAACGTAACTCGTAATTATGTGAAGTTTGAACAATATGATACAACTAAAGCTCTTGGTACGGGTGGATCGACGTCGGTGACGGGGGGAAATACCCCGATGGGCCAACGGGACTGTCGATGGGTGACGGGATCGTGAACTGCGTCTGGCTACTCCTCGGACTTGGTACAGTAGGCGTGAGCAAGAGCGAGGGGACAGAGTGCGCCTCATCCCCAACACTGAGCGTGACGCTGGGCTGTTGCCTGTGGCCGCCGGCTCCCCTGCCTTCTCGTCCTCCTCCGTTGACTCCTCCTCCGACTCCACCGACGCCTCCTCCATTGAGTCCTGCTCGTCCAGACTCGAAGGAATTGCGGTACCCCTCCTCAGTAGAAGGGACGAAAAATCCCTTCTCGTCCTCAGACTCGAGTTCCTTCTCTCTCTCCCTGTCTGCGTCAATGGCACTCGCGATCCGGCCCAGTTCGCCCTCTGCACCACTCGGCGCGGAGGGGCGGAACACGCGCCCGAACTCGTTCTCGACGAGAACTCTCGTCTGCTCGGAAATAACGAGCAGGGCGTCGCTCACGCTCCAGGGCCGAACTTCGCCCTCAGCGTATCCGTAGACAGCTTGGCACGTCGACACAGCACGGTTGACGGCCACCACAATCTCAGCACTACTCAGGGGCATGAGGAGCGCTTCGTTGCCCCCCCTCGTTGGCCTGGAGAGGGCCCATCCAGTGCCTGCCGCGCCAGCGACTTGGCTCGCAGGTCCTAACAAGTGCAGGATGGCACCTTTCTCGCTCCCCCTTAGCGGTTGGTCACTCGTGAAGCGCTTGTAGCCCTTGCCCTGCTGAGGGGTTGGAAGGCCGATGCCCGGCGTAGGGGCGGAGGCGAAGGCGTCGAATAACGGGCTACCAGGGCCGGCGGCGGCGGAACGTTGTTCGCTGATTGTGGCGAAGGAGGGGCGGGTTGGCGAACCTGGCGGACTGTGGCCGGTCGGACTCGGCGGTGTCAGGGGCGAGAAGGGGAACAACTGCGAGGGGGAGCTGATGGATTGGATCCGACTGAGGCGAGGACGGAGTAAACCAGGCGCCGGGTTCGGCGTGCCCGTTGAGCTTGGGGTGCGTGACGAGAGCGACATGGAGGGCACTCTTGCGCTCGGCCTGCGTGCCAGGCCACTGAGTGATCTCGCCGGGCTAGCGTATCGGAGACGCGGCGAGCGCGGACTCCAGTTATCGCTTCCATGTGACGACGCCGAATTAGGCCTAGAACCCTGGGAGCCGTGCATACCCGCTAGAGTCGCCTGCACCTTCTGCCGGAGGGGCACATTCAGCGGTGTGCGGAAGAGACACAGCAGCTCAAACGTGGACCACATCATCCAGTCTACCACTCTTGGCTTGCGGCCAATCTTGCCGTGGAACGCGCCGCTGCCTTCTTGAATGCACTCGGCAACACTGGCGGAGACGTGCGCCCACAGGCCCGTGACGGAGCTAATGGCGTCCGGGGCACGGATCACGATGACCTTTATCACCTGCAGCGCCAGGACGTGGAGGGCAGCGACATGCAGCTGCGGCTGGGAACTAGTGCGCGCCTTACGCCGCCCGAGAACCGGATGGATGACCAGACGCAGGAGACGCAGCCAGATCGCCTCGTACCGCTTCCTCCCCTCTTCGCTTGCAGTAGAGGGCCGCTCGAGAGCCAGGGCGAACGGGAGCACGACGCCGGCCAGCAGACCTGGCGACATGGACACACGCTCGAGGACGCTGAGCGCGTCGCACCCCCGCAAAAACACCGCCGCAGACAAAAGTTCGATGGCAGAATGGCGCATGGGCACGATGAACGCGAGTGACGCCTCGGAGGCTAGCGCGAGCATTCGCAAAGCGGGCTCAACGTACTCGTACGCCACTAGCGCTGTCATCTCGGCGGAGAGCTCGGCCCCGCCTCCCTCGGACACAGCCCTGATGTGGGCGGCAAGCGCGTCGAGCACAGTGCTGAAGTCGACCGTGCCAATGTGCTGGCGATACAGCGGCACAATGTGCTTCATGAACGCGTAGGGGTCCTTGCTCTTCAGACTTGCTCTTGCCAAACTGCCCAGGATGCTCGACACGGCGGGCGTACCACGCGGACTGGCGCTTAACAGACTGTTGATGATCTCCAACAGGCGCCGAGTAGCTGTACCTGGCAAAACTCCGCCGGCCGTCGCGTACGCGTCAACAAGCGCGACGTACTCCTGATAAGCGGCTGTCCAGTCCGGTTCGCCGGCGTCCTCGCCCGGCTCGAAGCGGAGGAGGATGCTTTCGTCCGTAGTCGCGCACTTCGTGTTGATGAACTTGCCGAGCGCGTCGATGCCCTCGCGCAGGAGCTCACGCGTGCGCTCGTCATCGTCCTTCATCATGCTCGGGACGAGGAGCGTGAAGAGCCTCAGGAACTTGATCGCACGGGGGGAGGCGGCATTGAATGCGATCACTGTTACGAGGAAGCGCACAATGTTCGCTTGCGGGAAGAGGATCGGCTCCAGGTCAATGTTGGCTGCCTTTTGCGCTTGGCGTTCCGCAACAGAGGTCCTGATTTCGGCCAATGTGATCTCGGGGCCCGCGCTGATCATCTGCACAAGCGCTTCGAGCTCGTACGCGTCGTTCAAGCCGCGGATGCCCGAGGCAACGCCTGATGCAGGCCCGTTCGGCACGGACAAACAAGAGAGCAGCTGGTACGCCGCCTCGGGGTCGAAGGGGCTCTCGCAAATCGCCAAGAAAGTCTGGTAGATAAACGTGTCCTGGTGGATGCGGTAGAAGGAGCGGCACGCATACTCTATGCAGTCGCGGATACCCGGCGTGCCGTAGACGTAGAGAACGTAGAGCTGGCGCATGAGGTCGACAAAGCCAATGCTGCCAAAGGCGCGGCGGAAGCGCGCGCCGCACAGCGACAGCGCGACCATGGCCTGGCCCATCATGATGATGTCCGATGCGCCGTGCAAAGCGACGACCTGGGTGATGTTGCGGACGAAATGGCGGAGCTCGGCGCGGTCGTTGTAGTTTGCGTTCAGGCAGCGGAACATTTGCACTACCAACAGCAGCCACGCGCGTGCAAACGGGAAATGCCGGAAGGACGCCTGCACTTGCAGGTTGAACAGCATCTTCTTTACGAGGTACACGTCGCGCGGATTCGAGCGCAGGATAGACTCGAGCAGCACCAGCTGTCCCGTCTGCACGTCGAGGTAGGCGTTGCGCCACGGCTGGTGGATGCGGAACGCGCCTGCGTCGTCGTCATAGATCGATGCGGGGAGGAGGGCCGCCTCGCTCTTCGTCTTACGCACGTCGCGCAGTGACAGCTCGGAGACATGCGGCACGATGCGCGACAACGTGCCGAGGAGCACGGGCCAGTGCGCAAACTCGGCGTTGTCCTTCACGTTCAGCTTCAGGTAGCCTGCGATTGCGTTAAGGGCCGTGTACGCGTAGCTAGGCGTCGGGGCCTGGATGACGCTGTTCACGCGCCGGAGCGCCTTGTCGAACTCGCTCTGCAGATTCTCGGTGAAGGCGCGCGCAAAGTGACCCGGGTCCTCGCGCTCAAACATCCGCACAAGTTCCTCACTCGACACGACGACGAGCGAATCCTCAAAGTTGATGAACATGCGCGCCTGATCATTGACGAGCCTGCCAATGATAGGCGGCAAGACGGCGCGGTGCACCGTACCTCCACGCGATTTCACGGCGCGCAGCGACTTGGATCGTTTCGGCGCCTCTTGACCGCCGCTGCTGGAGCGTTCGAGATTCGTCGACTCGGCGTAGCTCTCGGCAGGGAGGAGGGTGACGGGGACGCGCTCATAGTCGTGGATCGTGAGCTGCGAGTCCTCGTTCCAGCCCAGGTCCCAGAGTCTCTGCCTCAGCTCAAGGGGCAGGGAGCGGCCGTATTTCTGCAGCTGGGCATCCTGCGCCTCGCGCGGCGTGACCCATACGCTGGAGCCCATTTCGGCCATGACGAAATCGAGGATGCGCGCGTTGAAGCGGAACAGAGGACCGCGCTTGCTGTCCGTCACCGTCTGCTGTGTGAACACCTGGTACCGGTACCCGTACAGCGTTGCGAGCTTGAGCAACGCTTCGAGGTGTTTCGCCGAAGAGGGATTCTCGAGGTCGCACGTGACGATGGAGCGGACCGCCTCGGGAAGTTGCTCCGCACACTTCATCAGAAGGAAGGTCAGCTGCTCCGTCGGTTGGCCAATCACGCCGTACCGAGCCCAAAGCACTGGCAAGAGAGATAACCAGTCGTCCTTGCTCATGCTCGCTTGCACTGTGACGAGCGCGCTCGACATGGCCCTTTCGACTGTCCGATTCAGCACGTCCTGGCGCTCAGGGCCGAACGCGGCAAATTCGGTGGTGTACAGCGAGTGCAGGATGCGGAGCTGCGTTCCTTCTGCCGCACTGCCGATTGTCGGGTGAAGCACGTCCTTGCCACCCGTGAACCACTTCACCAGCAACCGCGTCGCAATGGTGCGCTTGACCCAGGCGGACGCGAGGCGCAGGCGCTCGAACAGCTGGCACAACAGCGCAAGGTATCCCTGCGGGTGCGGTCCGCCAGCTTCCTCCATCTCGAGCACCACTGCGAGCTTCGTCTCGAGCTGTGTCAGGAAGCCCTTCATCGCTGAGCTCGATGGGAGCTTGCGCGCCATCAGCGCCAAAATCAGCTCGATGAGCACCGCATACCGACCCAGCTTGACGTTGACAGTCGGCAGGTCCTCAGACTTGGCCGTGCCCTTCCCCTTAGCTGGCTGGAGGGACACGTTACCGACGAGCACGACCATGACCATCTGCGGGTCCGCGTGCGTCCAGAATCTATCCGGACCGACAATGCGCTGCAGGTTGATGACGACCTGGAGGGGGCCGGCGAGCGACGCCTTGTGCGTCGCGGCGGCGGTCGAGAAGAGCGGCTTGTAGAAGAGCTGCGGGTGACGGGACGCGAGCCAGTTCAGGAAGGTGACGAGTGCGGGGTCAGAGGCATCAGTAGCCTTCAGCCGCTTCAGGACGTGCGGGACTGCCGCGCGGCCAGCCTTGACAAGGTCGCCGTCGAGGAACTTGCGCAGCGCGAATTGCACGACGGCCAGCGGCGTCGTCGCGATTACACGCGCGGCAGCCTCGTCGACGACGACCTTCGGGGCACTCTCGAGTAGATGAACCAAGCGCGCGTGGTTGTCGCTGAACGCCTGAGACGCGGGGCCGAAGGGATCCTCCGTCCGGCGCTGGTGGCTCTTGATCTCGATGTCGAGCAGGAGGGAGAGGTAGCACGCCGCGATCATGTCCCTTTTGTACTCCACGCCGCGGACCTGCTCAAACAGCAGGTCACCCCAGTACACGACGCTCGGGACGAGGACCTCGTCATCGTGTCCCTTGACAACGACCGAGAACGAGTTGAAGAACTCGACAGCAGCGAGCGCGCGCAGGCTTTGCATCGCGACGGACGCCTTCTCGCTGAGAAGTGGAGGAAGGTAGCGCTGTGCGTCAGTTTTACGGCAATAGGGAAACTCACGTCAAGGACGGCGCCGCGATCACGCAGGAGCCAGTCGCCGAGCTCGAGTTCCGTGTTGATAGCACGGCCAACAGCGAGCCACAGCATTTCATGTTCAATACCAGAGTTGACTTTCTCAATCTCGAGGCCGGGTAGCAGGTCCATCAGACTCTCGACCGAGATGTGGATGACCTCACCCGCTGCGAGGTCGGTCAATAACCCGGCTGCCATCTGCACTTGATCCTCGGCACGGACGGGCGTGCTCTCCAGCGCATGCAGGAGCGCGAGGAGCGCGATCGTGATACTCTCAAAGTCGAACGCGGTCGAGGGTGCGTACGAAGCCTTAGGCAGCGCGGGGTTGGCGTGCAGCAGGTCGACGAGCAAGGGCAGACCCCGTCCGCGCAGCACGCGGTCATCGATCACAAGCGCGCGACAGAGCCACAGCCACCGTGCCAGCTCCTCGTCCGTACTGTCCGTGGCCCAGTTGCGGACCACGGTGCCGAACACCTCGAGGGCTTGGGCGCGCTCGCCGTCCGTCGAACTCGCGTCGGGGATGAACGTGACGCCAAGCTCAGCGAGAATGGCGGAATGATGGGGACAGGTGCGCGACCAGACGCGCTTCGCGCGCGCATCGGGGAGGTGCCGGTGCAGCTCCATCAGGAAGGGGGCGAAGGCGGACACGCCGTCGTCGATGTCGGTGCGGTGAGTCGACTGCGCGCTGTAGCCGGTGCGGAAATGGTGTGTCGAGTGCGCGCGCATCGTGCCGTTCGGCGTTGGGCCGGGCGTCTGGTTCTTGCCGGCCATGCGGCGCAGGCGCCGACAGCTCTCCTCGTACGCACATTGGTCGAGGCAGATGCGGATGTCGCGCGCGAAGCGCCTACGCTGGCGCGAGGCCTCCTCGCGCTCCTGGTCGTTCAGCGCGACGCCGAGCGTGTCCCACGACATCTGCTCTGCTGGCGTGTGGTTCAAACCCATGACGGACTCGACGGCGGACCGCAAGCCAAGACGGCTCGCGGCCATGCCCGCCGCCTTGGTCACGAAGGCAAGCTTGCCCTTCGGCTGGGGTTTCGGTTGCCGTGCCATACGCTCATTAAGCGGAGTTGGCGCGGCGAGGACGTGCTGTTTGACCTGTTCCCAGTGGGCCTTACCCGGTGAGACTTCTTGGACAGTTGGGGCGTTGGCGACGTCGGTGATCACCGACAATCGGGGGAGCTGCGGCTTCTCTGACGCTGGCCCCTTCCCGGACGTGTCGACGGACGCCTTGGTCATCATGGCGCTCGCAGTATACAGTTCTTCGGTTGAGTAATTCACGTTGACCGTCGAGTCGGACGCTGAGGTGGAGGCTGATGGTCGCATGGACGCCGGGGTCGCGGTGCGAGGTGTCTGAGACAGCGTTTCGACGCTATCCGCAAACTTACCCAGCTTCAACGTGCTCGATGCCGTCGCGGAGCTGGCGCTGTCCGAGTCATACCGTCCCAGACTCTGCTCCGAGCCCTGCAGGCTGTGGTACACTGGTGCCGGTGAGCTGTTCTCCAAAGCATCCTCCGGTAGCGTGTTCAACGGCGCCCCAGTGCTTGGCGGGAGCCCCTCGCCCATGGCGCGGAAGGAGTTCTGGGACACGTTGGGGTTCGTCGTGAGGCGTGCCGGTCCGTTCAGTCCGTTGAGCGCCGCGTCAACGTGGTCCAAGAGGTCGACGTCTGTGCTACTCGTACTGCGGGACTCGCCGTTAGCGCGCCCTCCCCTGGTGGTGGAAGAAGCATCGGGTGGTGCCTTGGAGGAAGCCAAAGCTCCCGGCGGTTTCAGCGGCTGGAACGAGATCGGAGCGCCGGGATGGCCGGGATGGCCGGGATCGCCATGATGGTCGACGGACGCGACCGGGCTGACGGTGAAGCCGTCTTCGGATTCGAGTACGGCGTCGAGGGCGGATCGTAGTTCTTCTGAAGCTTCGCTGAGGCGGCCCTTTGTTCTAGAGTTGGGGATGCCGCCGTCGAGATTCGCTGGATCGTCTTGGCTGCTGCGGGTTGGCGCCGCACCGTTTGTCGAGGCGGCGGGCGCCATGGAAGTAACGAGTTGCAGCTGGGTTCGTGCGGGTGGAAAGTTGGGAAACGGTGACGAGTGTGGTCACGACTGGACTGACCTCCACATCGTCTCGTGCGGTGCGGTGCAACGTCCATCCGGTGGCGACTGCGACGGAGGCTAAATGCCGCCAGCCTTGACGGCTGCATGGCTACAACCACCTCGGCTGCGCTCGACAGTGTGCTTCATGCATGAAACAGGGGCCAAAGTCGACGACAAGGGAGCATGGAGGGAGCAGGGAGCAGAGAGCAGGGAGCGGAATGCATGGTAACTCGGCCCCAGGATCGTCGAGGAACGAGCGACAGTATGCAGGCAATGACATGCCAGCCACTGGGTTGCAGTGGCATGCATCTCGCTGCACCGTGTCTGGTGAGTGACGAGTAGGCGAGGACTTGGAGATATGCGACGAAGATGCCGGGATGTCGGCCCCGTCCCCGTCGGACCGGGATGAATTACGATGGACGGGAAGAAAGAATATGCCGAGTCAAGGTGCGAGCGAGCGAGCGAGATCAAGATCAGATCAACATCATCACTCACTCATCATGAGCGCCGCGTACCTGCCCCCACCACAGCTCCCGACGACAGACCAGGGTCGCCGTATCTGCCAGGTCATCAAGGTTCGCCCCGACCGCCTGGACGAGTACAAGAGGGTGAGTCGCTTTGCAGTCTGATCATACTGCTCCTGCGTTTGCTCTGATCCGGACGCGTGATATCCGTCACGTTGCAATTGAGAGACCACCCGAGTCCCCGACTGTGCGACATCCGGAACACAACCCCTGCGTCCCATGCACACAAGCAAGATCTCGGCCCGGGGAGTCCAGTGTCGAGTCAGGAATGGTGATATGGAACGCACGACATTGGACGCGCGAGCGCAAAGAGTCTGAGCAACCTTGCGCTCGGACTCCTTATAAGGAGCAAGCAGGAGGGAGCAGGAGGGATGGAACAGGGTGGAATGCGGTGGCTCTCGCAAGATGTCGCCAGCGGGAAGGGGAGAAGGGACAGCCAAGAGGTGGCTTACTCCGAGTCTGGCCGGGCGATGGGTCCTGGCTCGTCTGGCTGTGTCTCTGCTTTCTAAGAAACGCATACCGCGCGGTCGTGCTTCCAACGGCATCGGCTCGCATAAGGCTGACACCGACACTGGCGCTGACACACAGGTACATGCCACGGTGTGGCCGGAGGTTCTTGGCGCCCTGCGTCGCGCGCATATTGTCGGTAAGTCAGAGTCAGCGGGACTGCTGGCTGCCGTCGGCTCCCGGGGCGTTGCGGTTTTGGGCGCCAGCTATTCAGAAAGCGTACCCAAGCGACAGTCGCTGACATCAGACTACTCGATCAACTTCTTTGAGCCGATGAACCTCCTGATTGCTCACATGAGATACATCGGGGACGACTTTGAGTCCGACATGGCGTCCATCAAGGACTGTCCCGTGACGCGGCGATGGTGGGAGCTGACGGACGGGATGCAGGAGAGTCTCGTCCCAGGTGCTACGGGAAGCAAGGAGGGGCCGTGGTGGGCTGACTGCGAAGAGGTCTTCCGCATGGAAGGATGAAGAAGGTCTCTGGTCACCAGCGAGGGGTGCTCGCTGTTCCGATCCTGTCCCGGAAGAGCCACATGCCCGAGAACTAAGGCGGCCAGACGCCAGACGAGTACCAAGGCCCGCTATCAAGTCACCGCGCATCCGATGTTCCTGTTCCTTGTCCGGCTATCATGGCCCAAGACATGAGTGACGACTTGTTCCGTATGCACATTGTAGAACACAGTTTGTGGCGTCGGTGGCCGGCCCATTGTCCACAGACATTTGCCCCGCACTCGTTGGCGCCGTGACCCATGACGGCACCCCGAGTTGGACACGCTGACGCGACCAACGACGTGTTGGATTGATGCGAGATGATGTTGCTTCCTAGTTGTTCCTAACGGCTCCATGATTCGTGCCGAACCCCGCGAGTGTGATGTTCCGTTCCTGCCTGTTCTTTTGTCTGGCATGTCTTGGGGCGGTTGGGGGGCTGCGTCGGGGCGGCTTGTTGTGGCTCGTAAGGAGCTCTAGGGTGGTTCGGGCTGTGTGAAGGGGCACGAATGCCATGGCCATCCAAGGCAAGCGTCAAACTCCGCTATTACCCGTCCGACCAGGGCGTACCAGGAGCGTCAAGGAGGTACCAGGAGGTACCAGGAGGAGGCAGGAGGTACCAGGAGCCCAAGGCACTCCGCCAGGCCTCCCCAGCCCTCGCGGCCCTCGCCAGGCGCACGACGGCGCGATGGTGACTAACCATCTCGTCTTGGTCCCTGTGCACCACCCTGGCGATGCCGGTTCAACCCGCGCCAGGTTTTCTCTTCGGACATTCATGCATCGTTTCATGAATGGCTGGACTGCAGCAGAGGCCATGTTTGGTGCGCGCGAGAGAGAGGAGACCGAGCGCGGTATATAGTCAGCGGGCGTTTGTTGTGGCCACCCGAATCTCTGCCCTAGACACTATTAGACGCTACCCAGACATTATCATCTCACACTTGAGCGCCTCAGAGCAAGACACATCTACGCCTCGGCGCACCCCAAGCTCACCAGCTCAGCATGGACGTGATCCAGAGTCGTCCCCTCCCTCCTCTCCCCGCCAGCCCGCCGCACGAACCCCGCCTCAGCGACATGAGCCTCGACTCAATATCCCTCCCTCGCGAGCCGCTCTTCCTCGACCTCGTCCGGCTCGCGAGCACGCGCTCGCCCGAGATGCCCTCCAGTACCGAGGACATGTCGACTGACATGTCGACCGAGTTCTCAGCCTCGGACATTGTCTACGACGTAAGTTTGCTGCCCAGGTCACATGAGCTAATGTCAGTATGACGACATGACCGAAATCAACCTGCCGGGGATCCAGTGCGCGTGTGTCGAGGTTCTCGAGCGACTAAAGAAGTCGCCTCGCGGCCTGCAGCGCGCGGCGGAGGAGCAGCAGCTGGCGAGAGCGATCCACGATCTGCTCGAGGCCTCTTACGAGCTCGAGACGTTTCATCCTTCGTCGGCGATCTCCTCCCCCGCCACACCCCCCGACGACCCCGCCCAGGTCACCTCGCCGTACCTCCGCCTGATCCACATTCTCGAGGCCGTCCAGCGCGCCGCCGCCCAGCGCCCGCCGAGAGCGGAGCCGACGGCGTCCGAGGTCGACCTCCTCCACCCCGCCGTGCACGCCGTGCGCGAAGACCTCGCCTGGGCCCGGGTCGAGTCGCTCAGCCACGCGGTCGTGCAGCTCGTCCAGCGCCGCCGGGAATCGCCGAGGGCGTCCCGCGCCGACAACGCCAGAGCCCTGCCTGCACGGTCCCCGCCACCACAGTCGCCCCTGCCTGCCCCGCCTTCTCCTGGGACACCTCCCTGCCGGCGTGTTGTTTCTGGCGCCTCGGCGGCTTCGGCTGCCTCCTCCACGGCATCCACCTCCGCCTCGCATCCCCAGTTCCCCTCACCGTATCAGCACGGCATGCACCCGGACACGAGCAAGTCGTCGTACTCGTCCAGCGTCTCGACCCTCATCAGGGAGGCTGCCGCGAGCAAGTCGTCCCTGGCCTCAGTCCAGTCCCTCCAGTCCCAGCAGTCCCTGGGCGCCACCGAGGCCCAGGGGCTCGCGCGGAGCGCCGACTCTGACACGGTGGTGTCCGTCATTGAGCGCCTCCACCGCATCGCACCACACCTCGAGGGGCAGTGGCAGCGCACAATGGACATCCAGGAGCTCGACGACATCATCCACAGGGTCGACCGGCTCGACATTGGCCAGAAGGCCGACTGGACCATCAGGCGTCAGGAGAAGGTGAGTTCAACATCAGCAATCACACCCGGGAAATTTTACCAGTTTAGCTGACAAAACAGCGCCGCCAGGTCCTCAAGGACGCGCTGCAGCAGACGAGCACGCAACTCGACCGTGGCCTGTCCGACTGCCCGAATGACAACATCGCTCGGGCGAATGAGCTGCGTGAGGTGAGTTAAGATGCAGAAACAGAAAGAATGCGCGGGGGCTAATTATGACGCAGCGCGACGCCTTCCTCCGAGGATTGATCGAACTCGCTAAAGTCCGTACGAATTCTACCACCACCGCCGCCAACTCGCCCGCTGCATCCTCCGTCTCTCTCGTTTCCGAGGAGCAGCGCCGACCCCGCAACTCCTCTCAGCCCCCGCGTAAGAGCAGGCACTCGGCCCAGGCGTCCATCGACCAGGTCATCTCGAGCTCCTCGTGCCAGTCCTCTCCCGTGTCGCCCTTTACCCCGCGCCTGACTTCTCATTCCCTGCCCTCAAGTCGGGATAACAGGAAGTCGGTCCAGTCCATTGCCCCCCGGAGACGGCCAGCCCCGGTCTGCGGCGACGACGACGACCTCTTCGACACACTCTTTGCGGCTACGTCCTCGACGCGTTTCCAGAACCAGGAGGTTCCGCGGACACCTCGTGCGCCGCGAGTCACTTCCTTCGCGCCCCGCTCCCCGCCCAAGCTCAAGGCAGGCAAGGACGATTTTGTAGACCTCATCCTCGACTCACAGTCGACCTCCCGTCTGAGGAACCAGGAGATTTCGTCGCCTTCCATCGTCGTCTCCCCCGTCGCCTCCTCCCCGCCGGCGTCACCCTCCTTCGGCAGCTTCGGCTTCAAGCGCAAGGAGAAGAAGGAGAGCGCGCTGCGCCGTATCGCCTCGCGCCCCGGCCGGCTCCTCCGCACCATGTCTTCTGGAAAGCCCAACGCGGCCAACATCGGCTACATCTGCGAGCACCAGGAGAACCTGTGCACGACACTGTGCATTGTCTATGGAGCTAGCGATGTCGGCTTTGAGCTCGATGTCGACAATGCCAGCGACGCGACGCTCGTGTGCGACACGGACGCCGACTTCAAGCTCGCCATCGGTCTTCCCTCGCCCGTTCCTCTGGGCCAGAAGATTCCCCTCGCCGTCACGAACAACCATATGGAGGCGCGCATAGCGGCTCTTCCGGGACCGACACCGACGCTCGCATACAACTCGGCCATCACGCATGCGCTCTCCGCTCCGAGTCTGAGGAGTCTGCACCCGCAGAGCCTGTCCTGCAACAACTGCGAGCGCGAGCTCGCCACCTTCCCCCTCGACGTTCAATTCAAGGACCTCCCTTCCGAGCACTGGGCCGAGATGCTCGAGGTCTGGATGTGCCACTCGGACCCCTCCTTCACTGCCAGTATCGCCCAGAAGGCCCGTGACGGCTTCTGGCCGGACGACAACACCGTCCTCGTCGGCGGCTCCTACCTCCTTGTCTCTGGCGACCACGTTAACGGCATCAAGAAGGTCTCTGAGGTGAGTTGACTTTGATGTTGTCCGGCAGACGGGCCGATAAGAAGGCCGGCGCCATGCCTCCCACTGGCGGCGCGGAACTCTTGCAAGTCCCGCGCTTCATCGGTCGATACAATGGCCCAACATTGAGCGCTGCAGTCCCGCAGCGGGCCGGACAACATCCCCCGTGCCGCGAGCCGGCTCGGGGTCTACAACCAGCCATACAGTTCACCTCGCTAACATTCGCAGGACGACCAGTGGCACGTCGCCTCGTGCCAATGTGGCGAAGAGATCGGCAAGGTGCGCAAGTCGGGAACTCCGGGCGGCGGCACAGTGCGTTTCGCGAAATGGGCCGTCGCTGTCCATGGCCGCGACGCCGGCAGTGTTCGCTACCCCGTGTCCAACTTCCTCGTGTCGGACATGCTCGAGCTCGTGCAGGCGCACGGCAGCCACCGCTTCGTGATTGAGGACTCGACGCATAAGGCACGCCTCATCGCGTGGGTGTTCAACCCCTCGGTTCGCATTTCCTTCCGCCGCCCCGCCGCCGTCGAGAAGGGCCAAAGTGGCAAGTCGCACAAGCTGGGAAGCACACTCGCTGCCCCGCAAGGACGTACCCTCCGCGCGGCCAAGATCATGTACAAGGTCGGTGACAACACGGAGAACGCGGGGCAGTGCGAGCGCCTGACCTACCCCGCCGACGTGTGCGACGCGCTCATCGCTGCCCTCAAGGCGAGCACGGCGTTGTATCCCGAGCAGCGAAGGCGCATGGGTGAGTGGGAGATGGGCTTCTTGGAGCGCATCTGAGCGACTCGCGCGGCAGCGAGGGGAGCGAGACCCTGGCCTCATTCATCACTGTGAATAATCACAATCGAATCAACAACCAAACCAAAACGCAATCGACAGTATCGCATCAGTCATCAGTTATCAGAATCGGATCAGAAGTTAGAACCAGGCATCACCATGTTGTAGAAGTAGATTATATTTGGTACTCTCTCTCGGTCATCTCGGCTCCGCGGAGTGTAATGTATTGCCACGCGCACCCCTCTGGGATCTAAACTATGTTGCAGCTGCAGTCTTGTGCGATACTCTTTGCACACTTGTGAGAGTCCGGCCAAACTCCCGGCGGCAGTTGGACCGCTTGGACCCGTCACACCGAGATCCGCAAGTCCACAGTCCCACGGGTCTGGGCGATGCCAAGTGACACAGGAGTCAAGAGGCGCAAACATGGAAACATACGGAGTCAGAATGCCGGGAGGTACCGGCTCCGTCTGTGTTCAGGGGTGCGCTTGGTCTTGTGTGAGTGGTCAGGAAGAGTTAGGAAGCGAGGACGGGATGGGGCAACAGAGATCCGCACGAGCCACCACCTAGGGCCGCAGGGCGAGCGGAACGCCGAGGGACGAGTCAGGTGTGCTGTTGCTGTCGTGATCACGTCAGGTGTTTGGTGAGGCAGACCAGGTCTGCCATGCGTCTTCCCAGGATACCCAGGATATCCAGGATGACCTCAGGATGTCGTGAGGGTTGTGCCGAGGGAAGCAAGGTGACACTGCTCCCAGCGGTTGCGTGCCTTTTGCCTTCCGAACACCAGCAGACGCCAGCAGACGCCAGCAGACGCCAGCAGACGCCAGCAGACGCCAGCAGACGCCAATGAAAGACCAGCTGAAGCTGATCCGAAGATCAGACGGCAGGCGATTCCGCCTCCTATTGTTCTCCAGTTTGGGGTACTGTACAGGGACAGTGAGTTCTGCGCCTTCCTTCTTTGCATTGACAAGGGCCCTGTCTATATCGTGCTTCGAGACTTGCAATCGTGCCGTGTTCCTCACGAGCTCACGAGGGGTCCTCCCTCCGTGCCGTGACTCTGTGCCTCTGTGCTTCTGTGACAAGTCAGGTTGCCAGGTTGCCTGCCGGTTAGGATCTGGGCGAGCCTGAGAAGCCTGAGGAGCCTGAGTGTGCAGGAGTTCACCTTGTATCGGAACACAACGGGGCACAGGGGAAGACGATAAGGTGTGGCGAGTCATCCAGAGCCATGGCCATGGCCACGAGACAGGTGGGTCATTCCCTTCGAGTCCTTCGAGCTCTCGTGTAGCTCTCGTGGAACCCTCGATGGGCCCGCGGAAACCACTGACGACGGGGCGGGCATGCGTCTCACCTGCCAAGGCGCACTGCCTGAGCGGCTGAGGTGGTATGCTGTGGTGTGCTGATTCATGTTAAGCGAGAGGGGAGGGCGTGGAGATCGCCATCAGCCTTCAGGTTTGAACCAGGCGCGTGAGATCAGTGCGTCGCCATCGGCTCAGGCACTCCAGACGCGGGTTGAAACGCGACCGTTCTTCGCTTGCCACTCACTTGTCACTCACTTGTCACTCACTTGTCACTCACTTGTCACTCACTTGTCACTCACTTCAACCTTCGTCCTTCGTCACACCTCAAAGTCTCATAGCTCATGCAGTTCAACACCCAACAGCCGGCGCCATAAAGAACATGGTTCAGATCGCAAAAATACTGCCCCACACGGGCTCGAACCGTGGACCTCGGAGTATGTTACTTGTGGTAACAGCTCCACGCGCTAGCCAACTGAGCCATAGGGCATTTCTTGTTCGGCTAGAAATGCTGCTGCTACACAAACAGGATCCCTGAAATTCTGGCAAAATTTCGGCGAGTGCTCTTCGCCTCTTTCTCCTTATACTCCAATGCTGGAGCATTCGTAGCAGCCGCGGGGGGAGCAAAGGGCCACGTTCGTTCATGGCCGGGCATGTTGAGTGACTGACGGCGCTGTGTAAGTTGCGGCGAGGGTCAGTCATCCCGGCCACGGTCAGTGAAAGGCAGCAACTAGGCAGCTTGCTACATGGCGCGAATGTACATATGTAAAGTGTTCTAAGAGTCAAGGGGTGTAGTCAGCAGCACCGCGTGCTATGTTTGTGATTGTCGTCTATATTCCAATGCTCAAATGTCCAGTCTCATTCCCAATCCGTCGCTTCGGCGCAGCAACCGCTCTATGCCTCACGGCACGGAGCTGCCAGCTGTGAAGTGTTCTGGTGTCCCAGGATGGCCTACTTCTTATTGCTCGACGCCGTGTTCTTGTAGATCATGAGGCC
The DNA here is from genome assembly GCA_039545355.1 of Trichosporon coremiiforme. Classification (NCBI taxonomy): domain Eukaryota; kingdom Fungi; phylum Basidiomycota; class Tremellomycetes; order Trichosporonales; family Trichosporonaceae; genus Trichosporon; species Trichosporon coremiiforme. The sequence continues at coordinate 696,300 of BCJJ01000001.1, read as the reverse complement.
GGCGAGCGCGAGCGAGTACCCGAACACCTGGACGGTGGTGACGGACGAGCCGAAGAAAATGACGCTCGACGAGATCAGGAGGATATCCTTGAACACGCCGGCGAGCGTGAGTACGAGGCCGCCCGCGGCGCCGATGAGGAACACGGCGGCAACGTTCAGCAGGAACGCGCAGAGCGCGTTCGTTGACATGATGAAGAAGCCGATGCGCGGGATCGCCTGGAAGGGTGCGAGACCTTCTGTGAAGGGGAGGAAGCAGGCGTTGATGATGGCGCACACCTGGGCATTGTCAGTTCATGCGGGCCAAGCGCAACTCACGGGGGCGTAGTAGTGCAACGAGCACAGCGGGTCCATCTTCAGACCCTGGAGCAGCACTTGAATCATGACGAGTCGCGACGACTCAAACTGATCGTCAGTTCGTGAAGAGCGCATATAAACTCACCACAACGGCGCTAGTCTGAAACACAAAGCCCATCAGGTTGAAGTGGAGCTCTCCGTAGGCGGCTGGGGGTCAGTTCAGCAGAGCTACGTGCAACTCACCAAGCGCGCAACCGGTTGAAATAAGCAGGACGATCGCCAGCAGCTTGTGGTTCAGAGGCTGGATGCCGAAGAGCGCCGAGGTCAGGACGATGGCGACCGGCGTGAACGCCTTCAGCATCTGGATGAAAGACACGGTCAGTCTGATGTCAGCGAAGCACGTCAGCAGAGCCCAACGTCAGGTAAGCCGAGTTGCTGAGGATGAGCGATCCCGAGAACAGAACACCGATCGGCAGAATGGACTTGATGTAGATTTCACGCTGGGCGTCAGTTGTGCCTACCCCTTTGATAGCTCACAGTCATCGGGATCCGGTCAAGGCCGTCCATGAGGTTCGTCGTTAGCCGCAGGATACGAGTTCCCAGAGCCTGTCGTCAGTTAGAACCAGGAAGCAGCAACTCACAGCTCCTCCAAGATGGAACGAAGTCCTGCATGTTAGTACCTCGGTCTCTTGTCCATCGCTTATCAATGCTGCACTAACAGGAAGATCGGCTGTGAGTCAGCTATTAAGAACCGAAGGTCAGCAGCTGCATCACTCACGTAGGGGAAGTTCAAGTTGGTGTAGAGATACTCTGGGGCTGTCAGACCGTCGGCTTTCTCGGATACGTACTGTTGTAGATGATGACGGCGGATGACAGCGCAATCCAGATGGGGACTGCTGTTAGCTCTACTGTACAAGCCACGGACAGCTCACTGATAGCGGCAGCCTTCAGGTTAACACGCTGTGCTGGCCGGGCTGTCGTGACCGGAGCATCCTTCTCGTTCGCGGTCTGGAGGAAGGTGTCAGCATGCCCTTTGTCGACACGTTCCGGCTATCTGACTCACCGTGTCCAGGCTCTTCTCATCATGGTAGCCGAGCCCACTGTCACTGCGTGCGGACAGCATGGACGGCATGTTGGGCGCGTCCTCGCTGTCGGCCTTTGAGTGTGTCGGGAGCAGCGGCATGGTAGCGGACTGCGCGGGCGCGTGTGGGAGCGATCGAAACTGGACGTCTGCCGTCTGTTATGGGGCGAGTCTGGTGGGCCGAACGGTGGAGGTGAGGTACTCGGACAGGCAGCGACACGGAGCGGGCGAGCAGCGAGGGTGGTGCTCAAGACAGAGAGACCGATGGAAGGGATGGAGTTGGAAGAGATGTGAAAGAAAGTTCGGACATGCGGACTAGCGTGTGTGCGAGTGTGGAAGTGTGCAGCTGGAACGGTGTAAAGGGCGGGGATGGGGATTGCTGACACTGGTTAGCTGGGACATCTTGTTCGGACGACAGAATTCACGTTTCACCTAGACATTGCCCAGGGTCTGTCCCGGCGTGCTCTTCCTAACATAAACTAAGGGTCTGCGTCTGCATCCCCTCCAGCGAACTAGCCAGCGGCCGCCGCACGTACAACTTGCCTCCGAAGGACCGTCTCCTCAGGCAGGCCATTCAGAATCCATAGGTCAAAGTGGTCTTCACTGCCATTGCCCTTGCCCTTGAACCGAGAAGCTTAAGCTGCGCGACGGGCATACATGGTCTTCGCTCGTTGCTCATGCTTAACGCCTTGTGACTCAGCAGCAACGGGATGTGCCTGATCCGGATGCGCGGCAGCTGCGCGCACAGAGGGCATGTCATGTTCATGGCACTCACGGCCCGTGAGGATTCGAGCTATCAGCTGGCGAGTAGTCGCCGTACATGGATGGCGTCGGTTGTGGCTGATCGCCGAAGCTGGGGCCTTGGTGTCTTTTTCCTTTTGCAGAGGACGCTCCGTGAACCCCGCTGTGCAGCTTGATATGGGGCCTCTGCATGCTTCCTGAAGGCGGGACCGTCCATGTCCCGCATTGACACCGGGCCTGCAGGGACTATGAGCCTTCGCACCTGGAACCGTGCCCGACTTTTGGCAGAGGACTTGAGAGCGCTAACAAGCAACCGTGGGAGGCATATTTGTGCGTGGCTACGCTCCCCCACCGTGGGAGGCTTTCCGGCATCACCCGCCGTAGATGTTCCGACAGTGGAGACTGGCCGTTCGGGCGAAGTAGAGTACGACCGTGGGATACCGTAAAACCTCTGCACCATAGGACGTCTCCGACGAAGCCGAACCATCGGGCCCGATAACCGTCACCAGACTACAGTCGACTCACTTGGCACTCTCCGTTCGCCGCAGTCGCCGCACACCCCCCTCACGCACCCGGCGCGCACCCGAGGCGCTAGTTATCAGATATATACACCGCGGCAAGCATTCCTGCCGCGCCCATCTAGCCCTCTGTTCCACCCCACGCCATCGGTCGACTCGAAATGGGTGCGACAGATTACTTCTCGGTAAGCTGCTGTGCTTGACGAAGCTGACACCCAGCCCGTCGCGGCCTTCATCAGTCTGCGCGAGACGCTCGAGGCGGGCATCATCAGTAAGTCTTGACTTCTACCCCGCGGTGCCTGCTTTGCATTGGGCGCGCTGACCTCAGTCGCGGTGCTTCTCGGCTTCGTCGACCAGATCATTCCCTACTCGCCGTCGCAGGGCACGGGATCGCGCACCGAGCTACTGCCCTCGCAGGACGGACAGGGAGAGCGGCGGTACTCGACTTTCGGCCGGAGCGCGCCGAATATCTCCCCGCAACTGCTGAGCCCGAACGTGCGCCCGCGCGACCTGGACGATGACGCGGTGTCGGACGTCTCGTCGCTCGATGGCGAGGAGCGGCCGAGCTACGACCGCGCGCAAGTCGTTCGTGCACTCAAGACGCAGGTCTGGTCTGGTGCGCTCATCGGCCTCGCTGCCGCTTCAATTGTTGGCGCAATCGTGCTCTACATCGTGAGTTTCGTCGCGTCGCGTGACAGGTTGTGGGGGTTGTGGCGTGGGGGAGCAGTCGCGCTGAGGCTGGTCTTGTGACGACTCGCTTAATGCCTCAAGCACACCTTCCGTCCATTTCGGATCGTGTGGACCCCCGCAGCAGTTCCTCCTACTCCTTCTGGTTACAGACCTCTCTAAACGCTGCGAGGAAGCATGTTCTCAGGCTGCAGATCATTATCAGCTCGTCCAACCACGTCCCAACCATTCGTCATCTATCTCGCCCCCAGACGCTAACGTCAGTTCTACCATTTCGCGCACGACCTGTGGCAGGACGCCGAGAACCTATGGGAGGGTATTTTCTGCGGGGTAGCCGCTCTCATCATCCTCGTCATGGGCCTCGCCTTCCTCCGTCTACCAATGGCGCAGACCAAGTGGCGCCTGAAACTGATCAGTGCCGTCGAGGGCCACGCGGGCGTCGCCGATGTCGCGAGTGCATGGAAGAAACGCAAGGTGCGCACGCGCGCCGCGCGGGGATTCATCCTCTTCGGCCTGCCGTTCATCACGGTGCTAAGGGAGGGACTCGAGGGTGTCGTCTTCCTCGGCGGGATTGGGATCACGGACTCGCCCCGCGCGATCATCTTCGGCGCCCTGACTGGCTTTGCGGTCGGCGGGCTTGCGGCGTGGTACCTCTTCTCCTCGGCTGAGCGGCTGTCCCTAAAGACATTCACGACGGCGAGCACGGTGCTGCTGTTCATCATGGGCGCGGGTCTTGCCAGCCGCTCAGCTTACGGCTTGGAGCGGCAGTATTTCGTGAACGGCGTCGGTGCGCAGGCCGCCGAGTCCGGCGACGGGCCCGGCTCCTACCGCGTCGCAGGCAACATCTGGAAACTGAAGGGATGTTCCCCAGAGCCCGGGCACGACGGGTACAGCGGGTTCTGGCAGCTGGCGCAGTCCCTCGTCGGGTGGAACAACATCGGCACCGTGTGGACGTGCGGGACGTACATGGCGTATTGGTGGTTTATCATCTTCACCCTCGTTCGCATGAAGTACAAGGAGGGCAGGGCTGATATCTGCGGCCACAAGTCGGCTCGCGGGAGAGAGTTGGAGAAACGCCGCAAGCGCGCGATTCGCCTCGAGGGAGAGGAGGAGGGTCTCCTCCAGCCTGATGAGAGCTTGGCCGGTCCCTCCGGCTTCCGCTCAGAGTATGACGTGGAGCAGAACCACGCTGGCTTCTCGTCCGGGACCACAGCATAGATACTACAGCGTCGCCTTTGGTAGCGTAAACATCTATAATCTTGTTGTTGTACATGACCAACCACAGAAAAGGGAGGGAAAGTTGAGAGTAGATAAGTTAGATCCTACAGTAACGACCTCTCAGCATGATGCAAGGTGCGATATCGCAGCATAGCCAGCAAACTAATACATAAATACACGGAATCCTGTCCTGTCGTTCTATCGTCATATGTGATATCATCAGAACTGCAGTCGTCAGCTTGGTCACAACGCGAAAGAAGCTGCACTCACCCTAACAAAGTACGACCCGTTCGCCTTGGTCAGGTATCGCACCCACTTAGTGGCCCCTGGTATGTCAGCTAACTTTCGAATTCTTAGCACTCACCAGCTCCCGATTTCTCGAATACCTTGAGGTATCGGACGAGCAGTCCGGAGGCGGTGTACATGACGACTGGAAGTTAGCTAGGACAGCAAGCTACAACTCACCTGAGAAGTCGATCTCGATCGGAGGCCGCGACCAGGCCTGTCGCGTGGTCGTGTGTGCGAGCTCCGCCTCAGCCGTGAGGGTGCACTCCTGCTGGCCCTGGATCTTGGGGATCCTGGTATCGGTTAGCGACGGACGGTCTGATAACTTACTTCCAGACAATGACGTTCTCGCCGGGGGCGTACTTTGCCTTTCCAATGCCAACCTTGGAGTCGACCTTGGTCGTGGATAACGGCGTGGGGATCTTGAGGACGACGTTGTTCGCCTGGAGCTTCGAGTCGAAGCTAGCCTTGAGGTGGATCGTGTACTCGACGCGCGTCTTGGTCGGCTCGATGACGTGCGTCTGCAGCTTGAACGGCAGCGAGATGTTGGACGTGCAGCGATACTTCATGAGCTCGAACTCTCCGTCGGGCGGGATGAACGAGATGGACCGGTCCGAGTCAAACTTGCCCAGCCGCACGCACTGGTGGAACTGGCAGTCATCGAGCTCGACCGCGCTGTCGCCCTTGGCCACCGTGTCGTTGCCCTTCTTGTCCAGCACGAGCTTGTCGTTCAGCCCGAACTTGCACTCTGGCATGCCGCTCAGGTACGCCCGCATCAGAATCTGCCCCTCCACGTCCGCGCGCAAAGTCGACCCGTCCTTCGACATGAGCAGGTTCACCGTCTCGATCACGTCCACGAACGCCTCGTTCTTCCGGTACTTGACGTCCGCGCGGCGCCAGGACGTCGCGCCAGTTGCCTGGATTGTGATGCGGGAAGAGTCCTCGCGCTGCAATGTGTCAGCTGAAAGCTCGCGGTCTAGCTGTCCGGGAAACGCACCACTGCCATTTCCGACTTGACGCCCTCTGTCGTAATGTACATCTTCAGCGTGTCGATCTCAGAATTCTGAGGGTAACCAAAGTCGAGAATCTCTGCCGCGTCAGCTAAAAATTACCTCCAGAAAGCTCACCGTCCAGAAGCTCATAAATCAGGATGAAGTTGTTCTTGACGCTCTCCTCGTCCAACTTTCCGAAATAGCTTCGCGAGATGGAGATGAAGCGATACAGAAACTCGAACACCAGGGCCGCCGACGCGTTGCATCTGTGCTGTTAGCTTGGCAGATAGATGTAAGCTCACTTTGTCACAGCCACGATGAAGACGTTGTTGATGCGGACATGAAAGAACGACGTTGATCCAAGCGTGATGATAGGCGATCGCACGTCCGGGTTCGACACGACCTGGATTCTGAAGACATCTGAGATCGAGCGCCTGCTGCGTCAGCATTGAGAACGATCGAGCGTGTTGTGTGTGCAGGTAAACTTCGATCCCAGAGACCAAACATGCAACGGAGGGTAGTACTCACTTCAGGTCTGCCCGGAATAGACGGGAGATGAGCACCTGAGGTCAGCATGGACTTGGGGAGTGTGGTTGTAGCCGTACCTCGCCCTTCTGGTTGAAGATGAAGAACGCCTGGCAGTCAGCTCAATGTCTCTCAATAGAGCCTTACCGAAATCATGGTGCGTCAAGACCTCTGAGCGATGTGTTCCCGACTTCCAAAGAAGAGATGCTGTCGACGACGTCGTTGATAACCGTCCGTTGCGCCGTCATGCCAGCCAGGGCGTCACCGCTCGAGGCGCGTCGTGGCTGAGGGCCCATCGTGATCGGGCGACCTCCGACATTTCCACTTCATTTCTCCACCACGTGGCTATCCGTATCAGGCCGACCAGACATTTCGTTTGTTTCGAGTCGGGCCGCTCGGCCATCTCTGTCGAAAGTTACAGCTCGACTTATAAATCACACCTTGCATACCTCCAGTCAAGCTTTAGCGGAAGCTTGATATCTCGGTCGACTAGCTGGTGGTGTATATGCTGCGCCGCCTGATCTTTTCGACTCCAAAAAAGCTCGCGCCACTTGCCAACCCCCTGTCCTGTACAAAATCGTCGGTGCAGCTAAGGCCGTCAGATCGCTCGAACCCGAACAAATCGCCACTTAGACTTATCCGCACCTCGTCCATCATGTCCGCCGAGCAGGCTACCAAGCCTGCCGAGGCCGCTCCCGCCGCCCCCGCTCCGGCCGCCGCTGCGCCTGCCAAGGATGCTGCTGCCCCTGCCGAGGGAGAGAAGCCCTCGAAGAAGGGAGGTGAGCTTTGATGCCCTTTACAGGGTCCGCAAACGTTGCAGAGCTGACAGGTCTCCAGCTAAGAAGGAGGCTAAGCGTCTCGAGAAGCTCGCCAAGGCTGCTGCTAAGCAGTCCGTTGCTACTCCCCAGAACTCTGGCCCCAAGAAGGAGAAGAAGGTCAAGGAGAAGAAGGAGGAGCAGCCCGCCGAGGAGTGGGTCAACCCTACTCCCCCCGGAGAGAAGAAGGGTGAGTACTCACAGGCTGTCTCTCCGAGCGTTTGCTGATGTGTCAGACCTTTCGGGCGACATTCCTCCCGGAGGTTACGACCCCATCAAGGTCGAGGCCGCTCACTACGACTGGTGGGAGAAGGAGGGCTTCTTCCTCCCCAAGTTCCAGGAGGATGGCACCCCTCTGCCCAAGGGAACTTTCTCCATGGTCTTCCCTCCCCCGAACGTTACTGGAAACCTTCACATCGGTCACGCCCTTACCACTGCTCTCCAGGACTCGCTGATCCGTTGGAAGCGTATGCAGGGTTACACCACCCTCTTCGTTCCCGGTTACGACCACGCCGGTATCGCTACCCAGGCTGTCGTCGAGGCTCGTCTCCTCAAGAACGAGGGCCACTCAAGGCATTACTACGGCCGTGAGAAGTTCCTCGAGAAGGTCTGGGAGTGGAAGGAGGAGTACCAGGCGAACATCACCAACCAGATGCGTCGTCTCGGTGGCTCTTTTGAGTGGGGCCGTGTTGCCTTCACCATGTCGGACGTGAGTTACTAATTGACCGAACTGAAACTGACGTTCAGTCGCTCTCTGAGGCTGTCCGCGAGGCCTTCGTCGCTCTCCACGAGAAGGGTCTCATTTACCGTGCCAACCGTCTCGTCAACTGGTGCTGCTACCTCAACACCTCGCTTTCCAACCTTGAGGTCGACCAGAAGCACGTCACCGGCCGCACTCTCCTGAACGTCAAGGGCTACGACCCTAAGGAGCGCTTCGAGTTCGGTGTCATCACCTCGTTCAAGTACCCCATCGAAAACTCGGACGAGTTCATCGTTGTCGCTACCACCCGTCCCGAGACCATGCTTGGAGACACTGCTGTCGCCGTCCACCCCGACGACGAGCGCTACAAGCACCTCCACGGCAAGTACGTTATCCACCCCTTCAACGGCCGCCGCATCCCTATCGTCACCGACCCCATCACCGTCGACATGGAGTTCGGTACCGGTGCCGTCAAGATCACCCCTGCCCACGACCCCAACGACTTCGAGTGCGCTCAGCGTAACAACCTCGAGTTCATCAGCCTGATGAACGACGACGGTACCTACAACGAGAACGCCGCCCCCTTCCAGGGAATGAAGCGCTTCCACGTCCGTAACAAGATCGTCGAGGCGCTCAAGGAGAAGGGTCTCTACGTTGGCCAGGAGGACAACGAGATGCAGCTCCCCATCTGCTCTCGCTCTGGTGACATCGTCGAGTCGATCATGAAGCCCCAGTGGTGGGTCAGCTGCAAGCCGATGGCTGAGGAGGTCCTCAAGCGCACCGAGGCTGGAGAGCTCGAGATCAAGCCCAAGCAGATCTCCAACGACTGGATCCGCTGGATGGAGAACATGCAGGACTGGTGTATCTCCCGTCAGCTCTGGTGGGGACACCGCTGCCCTGCTTACCTCCTCAAGTTCGACGGCGAGACCCCCAACACTGCCGACGAGAACAACTGGATTGTCGCCCGCTCGCTCGAGGATGCGCAGAAGGAGGCCGAGAAGCGCGCCAACGGCCGCAAGTTCACGCTTGAGCAGGATGAGGACGTCCTTGACACCTGGTTCTCGTCTGGTCTCTGGCCCTTCTCCACCCTTGGCTGGCCGAAGGAGACCGACGACCTGAAGCACTTCTACCCCAACTCCATCCTGGAGACTGGTTGGGACATTCTGTTCTTCTGGGTCGCGCGTATGGCCTTCATGGGCAACCAGCTCACCGACAAGATGCCCTTCAAGGAGGTCTACTGCCACCCCATGGTCCGTGACGCTTGGGGACGCAAGATGTCCAAGTCTACCGGAAACGTCATCGACCCTCTCGATGTTATCACCGGCCAGAACCTGCAGAAGCTCCACGCCGACCTCCGCAAGGGTAACCTTCCCGAGAAGGAGATCAAGAAGGCCGAGGATGGTCAGAAGAAGCTTTTCCCCAAGGGTATTCCCCAGTGTGGAACTGACGCTCTCCGTTTCACCCTCTGCAACTACACTTCTGGTGGTCGTGACATCAACCTCGACATCGGCCGTGTTGAGGGTTACCGCAAGTTCTGCAACAAGCTCTGGAACGCCACCAAGTTCGTCCTCTTCCGACTCGACCTCTTCGACCTTGAGGGCAAGCGCAAGTCTGGCAACTTCAAGCCCAACGCTTCTGCCAAGCCCACCGGCAAGGAGAGCATTGCCGAGAAGTGGATCATCCACCGCCTCAACGCTGCCACCGCCCTGGTAAACCAGTCTCTGGAGAACCGCGACTTCGCTGATGCCACCAACCACGCCTACCGCTTCTTCCTCAACGACTTCTGCGACGTCTTCATCGAGGCTACTAAGCCCGTCTTCGAGGCTAACGAGGACTCGCCGGAGAAGATCTCTTGCCAGAACACCCTCTACACTGCCCTCGACGGCGGTCTCCGTCTCCTCCACCCCTTCATGCCTTACGTCACCGAGGACCTCTGGCAGCGTCTCCCGCGCCGTGCCGGCGACGAGACCAAGTCGATCATGGTCGCCTCCTTCCCTGAGGAGACCGCCGACTTCGACTTCCCTCAGGCCGCCGCCGACTTCGAGCTCACCAACGACGTCATCGGTGCTGCTCGTTCCATCGTCGGTCTCTACAACCTGCCTACCAACGGCAAGACCCCCGAGGACAAGATCACCGTCATTGTCCAGGCTAAGGCCCCTGAGCAGAAGGCCATGCTTGAGTCGCAGGCTTCCATCATTGTCGCCCTCACCAAGGGTGCCGGTCAGGCCAAGTTCATCTCGGAGGACAGCGAGGTCCCCAACGGATGTGCTTCCGAGGTTGTCACCGCCGACCTCAACGTCCACGTCCCCGTCGCCGGCAAGGTCGACGCCGCGTCGGAGATTGCCAAGCTCGAGAAGAAGCAGGGCATCGCTCAGACCGGAAAGGACAAGCTCGTCAAGCTGACGCAGCAGTCCAACTACGAGACTGCCATCCGTGAGGAGGTCAGGCAACAGAACGCCGAGAAGCTCGAGAAGCTTGAGAGCGAGATCGAGGCCATCCGTCTGGGTATCGAGCGGTTCAAGACCTTCCTCTAAGATAAAAGATAGACGCCGGCAGTAGAGTTGAGGTTATGCATGTCGTGGATTTCCGATCAGCTGATGCGAATGGTGCACTCTCCTATCAGATCCCGCAATCGGCTCCTAGATCTAAGGCTGCCTATCTCATCTATCCCACACGACCGTTCCGCCAGCGCTTGTTGATATCTGTCTCGACTTCACTGATATCCAGTATTGGGCCATGCACAGTGTAAGATGAAGCTCGCTAGTATGTTAACCCTGTCGGTGCAGATGTCATCAGTGACAGTGGTGCGGACTCGGATTTGCCACCCAACCGAAGGTGTTGCCACCGTCGGCCCTCTGACCCCGTGCCCTATCGCACAGTTACGTCAATAGAGTGTGATGCCTCCACTTCCGTTTCTCCACCAGACCATCCATCATTTATCGATCCATACTGAGCCTTGACAAATATCATTACCCACTCATAACGTACTGGGAAACAGCCGGCCACTGAAGCCACTATGCTCTTGTGGTTGGCTTTGCTGGCTTCGGCCCAAGCCGCTCAGCGTGTGATGCCGCAAGCCCAACCGCCAGACATCGGAAGTAAGTACCTGACGACGCGTGTTTGTGCCCGCCCCAACGGCTCCTCATCTCGATCTCATCGCTTCTTTCGTCCGCGGCTGAGCGGAGTCTTACGGGTAGCAGCTGACACTTTGCAGTTCAGAGCGAGACTCTCACGACGATCCTTTCCAACTCCAAGCAGCATGGCATTTTCGTCCGACTCCTGCAGCGCACGCGGCTCATTCCCGTGCTGAGCCACATGAACGGCACTGTCTTCGCCCCGACCGACCAAGCGTGGCGAGATTGGGAGAAGAAACACAAGCCTGACGAAGGCAATCAGCTCGATTCAGCCGACGATGAGCGGTATCTCGGTTGGCTAAGTAGCTCTGGATTGGACGAGTGGCTCGAGGAAGCCGAGCCCCTTCCCATCGCATCCGAGCCAACGATCCTCGACAACCAGCACTTCGCTCTCCGACAGCACCTCCTTTATCACGTTTTGAACTACACGATTATGGAGGAGGAGTGGCTGGGGAAAGCGCCGAAGAACAAAAGTCTTCAGGTCGAGTCAGACGACGAGCCTGTTCCGATTCCCAAGAACATCACGGTCGAAGAAACAATGCTATTCCCTCAAGAGAAAGCGCCCAGGGCTCCCGTTCCGGGAGGACCCTGGGTTCCAGGCGATGGCAACGGTTTACTGGGGCACCAAGGTCAACGGCTTCGCGTCGCTCGACCTGGGTCTCAGATCGGAGGCGAGCGCGGTCTCATTGGCCTGAACGAGCGTGGCGAGGAAGGCACGGGCGTCTGGGACGGCAGCGGATGGTCGACTGAGCCTCCTGACCACCATCTCAATGGGGGGAAGGATGAAGATGGCGGCGACAAGGACAAGGATGGTGACAAGGACAAGTACAAAAGCGGTGGCCGCTGGGGCAGGAACGGCGGCGTGATCGGTATCACTGGTGTTCTGACGCCCCCGCCCAGCATGTCCGACGCCATCAAGGCCCATCCAAAGCTGCAGTATCTTGCTCGACTCCTCGGAAACGCGCTCCCCGACCCATTCCCGCCCTTCCTGGACTCTGCGCCCCATGTGACGCTGTTCGCTGCCAGCGATGATGCATTCAAAACCGCATTCGATGAACAAGAGCGAACGTACCTCGAGGGTCCATTCGGCGCTGAGGGCGTCACTCGAACCATTGGTCCCACTCTCATGATGACCAAGGAGATCGGCTGGAGCACGGTGTTCAAAGCGAAGCCCAAGAACGTGACGACGGTGACCGACTCGCTCGAGATCGTCAAGAACAAGAAGGAAGGTCACTTGATCGTCAACGGCACCATCGCTGACATCGTCGACATCTACACTGCCAACGGTGTCATTCACATTCTGCCGAAGCTCATTCTCCCCGAGGGTTTCGAGCTCCTGAACAGTGTGGAGAAGGTGCTGTTATCGAGAAACGCCACACGTTTCGTGTCTCTCATGAGGTCTGCCAATCTTAGCGAGAAGTACATGGGCGTCGGAAAGGACAAGGAATACACGGTTCTTGCACCCACCGACGACGCGATTGACTACTTGCAGTGGTACAGCAGCCGCTTCTCGATGCAGACCGACGCCGAGGCACTGTTCACCCAGGCGCAGCCCAGTCTTGTCACCATCCCCAACGGCGATGACGAGGGCAAGCCTGACTTGCCGCCGGATGTGTCGCCCCTTGCTGCCTTACTCCAATACCACGTTGTATCTGGCCGCCTCAAGCCCCGTGATCTCTCCGACGGTATGCTCTTGGAGACGGAGCTGTACACGAAGGCGCTCAAGGGTAAGCCACAGCGACTTCCCGTCGCCATCTCCGATCATCGCCGTTCACCCAAGGATGCGCCTAACGAGGAGCTTCGATTCGGGGGCGCTCTGACTCTCGGCCCGCCCGTGAAGTCAGGGAAGAGCATCATCTACTTTGTCTCGGCCATCTTGACCCCGCCACTCGACATGCTACAGACGGCAGTCGGTGACCTCCAGCTCTCGACGTACATCGCAGCTGTATACGCGGCTGGGCTGGAGAAGGCTTTCAACAAGAACCCCGCAACCACTTTCTTCATCCCGTCGAACAAGGCTTTCAGCAATCTCGGTCTCGTCACGCAGTACCTTCTGTTACCCGAAGCGAGGGACGAGATCAGAAAGGTGCTCCACTACCACGCCGTCGAGAAGCTTGTCTACACGCAGGATCTCGAGATCGGTAACACGGTGTACAAGTCCGTGGAGGGTGGAGATTTCGTCTTGACGAAGGATGAGAATCAGACCATGGCCATCTCGAAGAGGAAGACTCAATTCACTGTTCGCTCACCCTCCAAGTGGCCCGGACATGACAGCGGAACGTCGCTGCCGAGTAACGCCGAGTTGACTTCCAGCAACGTCACCGACGCCGACCATTTGACGGAAACCGGCATCATCCATGTCATCGACGGTATCGTCATTCCTTCAGACCTTAACATCACCATCGCGCAGCTGATTCGTGGCTCTAAGCAGCGGACGATGGTCGACCTTCTGATCAAGGCCGGATTTGGCTGGATCCTCGAGGGTCGGCAGCCGTCAAAGGAAGAGGCAATCCGTGCCGGTCTCATTGATAAGGGCGGCAAAGGCGGGAAGGGCGATGATGATGACGGAGGTGATGACGACGACGACGATGGCTGGGATGATCTCGCTCTCCCGGCTTACACCGTACTCGTTCCCACCGATCGCGCGTTCTCACGCATCAACCTTACACACTACCTGAGCGATAAGGAAGCTCTATCGGACCTTGTCAAGCTGCACATCATCCCTTCATCGTCCTCTGAGTACGACTCTCAGTTTGCCGGCAAGCTTGGCAGCACTTTGCCAAGGCCTGGTAGCCCGCTCAGCTTGAATGACGACATGCTGTACCCGACGCTGAACAAGGGCGACTACGGCCGCCTCGCGTTCCGCAGCATCACTAGTCACAACAAGGACGACGACGACGACAAGCCGCAGTCTGAGGGCTACCTTGTTGGCGTGCATAACGCTCGCGGTGTGAACTCAAAGGGCGCAGAGATCGGCTTTGTCGGACGGGCGACGGTCCGCTGGCGCCGCAACTCGGACGACGACGATGACGAGGACCCGGAGGATCCGAAAATCGACTCCAAGCGAGTGCTGCGGTCTCGGCTCTGGCGCCAGCACGCCGTCAGTGACACGCCTCTGCTGCGCAACGGCATGACGCTCGGCGGGGGCGTGCTCATGATCGACGCCGTGCTGGAGCCGTACCACCCGTCATGGTTCGTGCGCTACCAGCCGCTGCTGCTGACGCTGGGCATCGGGCTTGTCGTCATTGTTCTCCTCGGTGCCGCCGGCTGGTGGTGGAAGAACAACAAGGACGGTAAGATCGCGCTCCCGATGACGGACGAGGAGGAGGAGGAGCAGGAGCAGCGCAACCGGACCTGGCGGGATGGCCTGCACCACGCCAACAGCAACGGGAATGGAAACGGAAACGGAGTCCACCCGGGTGAGAGCACATAGAAGTCTCAAGTGAGAGATGTTGTAGAATAGTCGTAACTTACAAAGCATGTCCCGAGAATGCAAATGTTCAAGTAATGTGGTGGGGACCGCTGTCCGACACCGCACTTTCGGCCACCGGACATGAGGCTTATGACGGAGCTGGGCAGAGTGCTGACGACAACGCAAGCGTACCCAGATCTGAGTCGTGTGCTGTGTGGAATGCGAGGAAGACCGCACTCTTGGTGTCATCTGTCGCACCGTCGCCATCTGTGGCACTACGTGCGCCTGTGCGCAACTACGTCCGTCCACGGCTCAGGCAGCGCGAGCAAGCTACGAGACCCAAGGTCGATCTGGTGCGAGCCGATCTTAAGTCGAGCACTGTGTGTGAACGTGAACACGGGGCGTCCGTTGTGTCACCGGCGTGCACACTTGCGCACTGTGTGCACTCGTGTGCATCACTAAGCACGAGCTCATCTCGGACTCACAGCTGAGTCGCACCTGGATCGCAACTGGATCGCCGCCTCACCTGGGTCCCAGCTGAGACAGCTCCAACAGATATAAAGGCCGCCCGACCATGGTCTCGCTGATCCACATCCTGCGACATGGCTCCTCCAAGTACAAGCTTCGCCATACATCTCCAGCCCGTGCTCCCGCCGCCTGTACCACTGCTCCTTGCGCCTGCTCCGTACCACCAGCCGCCAGCTCCGCACCACCCCCAGCCCGTCCCCACCATCCCTGCGCATCCTGTACCTCACCGCCCTATACGCCCTGCGCTCCGCCTGGCCCCGGTCGCAATGAAGAGTCCCACCGATCCCGTGACCGCTTCCCAACCGACCCCGGGCGCCAAGCCAACCTTGATCTGCGACGGGCACGACACGACGGGCGAAAACAGGAACCGTATGTTCCACCGAGTGAGAGTTGCTGACATGACGCCAGAGCCTTGCCAGTTTTACATGACGAAGCGCCGTTGGAGGTGCGCATTCTGCCGCCTGTACTCGCCCTACAGGACCCACGACGGGTATGAGGGGAAGCACTCCTGGGCCTGAGTTTGGCCGTCACCTGTCGTCAAAATGTCGAGAGTCGAGTCAGAAGAAAAGAATTGTATCAGTCGAGAGAGATAGGAGGGAGTGTACGTCTGGTGTCATGTATCCTGTACGCTGCACGATGTACTCTACCTGCATGTCTGTACACGCACGATGGCAGTCAGTCCGGAGGAACGAGAAAGGGCGAATGAGGACAGGGAAGGAGGAAGACAATACGAAGAGTGGAGGCGGATTCCGGTCCTCCGCTGGTAACTAATCGGATCGGCATTCTGTGCGGCCACTCACCACCGTCGGATGACCGGATCATGACGTCGGCTCACATTCCGTGCCCTCCCCTGTTCGTGTCGTGTCTGGCCGTCCTCCGTTCATTCCCTCTTCTCTCCCTGTCTCTTGTCATTACCCAAAAAACCCAAAGCTCACCATGTCCAACGAACTGTACGCCGTTGCCGACTGTGAGTATACCTGTTGCCTGTCCCTTTCGCATCGACCCGCGCTTCGACGTTGGGCTCGTTAGGCGAAAGCTGAGTGCCTTCCCTCAAGAGTCTGGCGACGAGGAAGACGAGCACAGCTTCATTGGGCAGTGTTAAGCTGACGCACAGTCTGTCTCATCCCCATGGGGACCGAGTCGCCCTCTGTCGGCCCGCAGATCGCCGAGTGCCAGCGCGTGCTTGAGAAGTCGGGTCTCGAGTACAAGGTGAGTTCTGCTCCTCCTTCCAAACTGACACATCACACAGCTTCAGTACGTGTCTTCCCTACATCAGGCCACCCGAGTATCTCCCATGACCTCTCTGTAACCCTCATCTAAGCGCCACTGGGAGCGTGGGGCAAGAATAGCTATACCGATGTCTGCTGTCAGTGAGCTAACAACCAGCGGCTACGGCACCAACCTCGAGGGACCGTGGGACAAGGTCATGCAGGTGAGCTGGCCGTCGATGATAAGCTGACATCAGGCGATCGGCGACTGTCACAAGGCCGTGCACGCCCTCGGCACGCCGCGCATTGCCGTGAGTATACACTTTACCTTCATTCCATTTTTCCATGCCGCACTCAACTCTCCACCGTCTGAGCACCAGCTCAGTTTTCAGGATCCAAGGTGTAGCTAACGCCAGACGGACATCCGCATCGGCACGCGCACAGACCGCGCGATCACAGGCGGCGGCAACGCGAACAAGAAGAAGCGCGTCGAGGACATCCTCGAGGGCAAGCAGTAAATAGCAAATGGCATCATGAAGACACGGCACGGTAATTAAGAGTATTATGGGAACTTAACTAGCAAGAAGGATTAAGCGAGAGTCAGCGAGTACCGGATGGGGAGGTGGGGCGCGACCTCCTTCTCCTTGCAGGTGCCCGTCGCCTTGAGGCCGGCGAGCTCGTCGCTGTCGTCAGCATGTCCTCCTTCACCCTTATGCTCGGGCCAGCCCTAAACCAAGCTCGCACTCAGGCTCTGAAAACCTCGAATGGTAGGTGCGAGGCCACAGGCCGTGCGGCGACCGACGCGGGTGCGAAGAAGAGATTGGGGGAGTACTCACGATGCAGTCTCGGGAATGAGCTCGAGCGAGCCGTTCAGGCCATCGGCGGTGCTCACGCTTCCGGTCGAACGGAAGATGCACTTGCCCTTGCGGCCCCGGATCGTGCCCTGGAACACGAGCTCGCCAGAGTAGAACCACGACGTGGGGTCGGTTGCCATGCTGCGAGTGTCAGCGCCGATGCGAGCGAGCGAGCAGCGGCCAGTGAGTCAGCGTCTGGTGGCCCCGGGAGGGGTACAGCAAGCCCCGTTCCGCAACAGGTCAGCGGGTGAGGACGAGGGGATGAGCGTAGGACAAGCCACAGCGGCCTGCTCCTGGCTTCCAGGCGTCAGGCGTGAGCGCGTCTCGCGTCTCGCGTCTCTCTTCCTCTGCGACGCTCACGCGGCCCTCGTCACTTCCCCGATATCCAACCCCCTTTCCCCCTTTCCTATCTCCACCCCCTCTGCTCCATGCTCGCCATCTCGCTATCGCGAGCCGGCTCCAGGGGACTTACGTGGTAACCATTTGCCAAGCCTTCCCGCTCCAGAGAGCCCCCTCGACATCATACTCCTCAATGATGATCATGCTCTGGAACGGCAGTGGGGCCGTGAACTCGGGCGTGACGCTCTTCCAGCTCGCGCTCTTGAAGCTTGCCCTGACCTGCTGTCCTTGTCCAGTGGCAGTCTCGGGATCCTCCGTGATGTCCACCTGCTCAACTTCATCAGAGGGAGGGATGGGAGGGGCCGGATTCGTCGCCGTCGGGGTCGTCTCCTCCTCGGGTTCTGTGGCAGAGGGGGCCTCGCCTGTGGTGGAGGACGTGGAAGGGGGAGGTTGAGAGGCAGAGGAGGCAGAGGAGGCGGAGGGGGCGGAGGTGGTGGAGGTGGTAGAAGTGGGAGGGATGGGCGGCTCAGGCTCATCGGCGAGCCCAATGTCGCTCGGCTTGCTCGGTGTTGGGTCGTCCACTTTCTCGCTCATATTGTCGCCGCCCGCTCCTTTATTGTCGTGGTGCTCGTACCAATGGGTCGGGGTCGATTACAGCTGTTGAGTAGGGTAGACTGGCGAGACTGGTGATATGCACAGATCTGGATGCAAGTAAAGTGAAAGCAAGTGAATGAATAATGTGTTGACAATACGAGACGAGACGCACAGAGACTCGCTTGTTGTCTCGTCTGATGCGCGTGTGTGAGGCGTTAGGCGTCGCTGGCGGCGCCATATGGTCATTACGACCCAGGGTTGAGTCAACTCGCCTCAATCTCCACTGCCCCGTACGACCCACACTAGACGACCCAGGCTAGCCAGAGTTTGCAGGGCGCATTGCAGGAACACGCAGGAACGCCTCGACAAGCCTGAGACAACTCAGTGGGCCCGGTTTCGACATCGTGCCTGCGTTCCTTGCTTCCTTGCTTCCTTGCTTCCTTGCTTCCTTCCTTCCTTCCTTCCTTCCTTCCTTCCTTCCTTCCTTCCTTCCTTCCTTCCTTCCTTTCGGCGCCCTTCCGCTGTCAGCTACCTGCAGCATCCATGCGCACCCGATCGAGACCGCAGCCAGCCCCTCCCGTTTCATCCGAACATTTGCACACTTGCTGCCATGCGGTCAACGTACCTCCGCATCTCAGCCGATCATACAATGTCTTGCATAACCTCCTAGATGCCAGTCGTAGCGCCGTGCGCTCGCTTGTGTATTGTACAAATGTCAATGAGATGCGGCCGGACAGTATGATGTTGTGATGAATGAGATCGGGTTAATGTGCTAGGGACGTGATCGGATCGAGCTGTGGTGGAACCGACGTCAGAATCTGAAACCTCCGACCCTGCTGCTTGCGCGCGCTCCTTCTCGCCATAACCCAAACCCTGGTCTGTTTTGTTGTTGTTGCTGTTGCTGTCGTGACCGTCGAGCACGCTCTTCGCCATCTCCTCGAGACAGGTACAGTACGCGAAACGCTTAAACCATGTTGTCCGCTCTGGACTTGGCCTTGGTCTGGTCAACCGACGTCCGACTCTGCGTTGGCACAGGGGGAAGAGGCGACTTCGGTAGGGGCCGCGGTCCGCCAAGGGTCCGGGGCCCTCCGACGCCGCGGTTCGACGCGGGTGCCGGCCTTGGGCCACCGACTGTCGAAGCAAGGCTCGTCGTAGAGCTGCCGGGTCCGGAAGGCTTGTCCGAGGGCGTCATGGGCTGTGGACGCGGGCCGATCACAGTCACAGACGACAGGCTGGTTGTAGAGCTGGAAGGCGTGGGGACCACTGGCAGCGCTCGACCTTCCAGACTGGGACGTCCCAGAGTTTCCAGCCTAGGACGTTCGAAACTAGCCCTCTCGAAGCTTGTCCGGGGGCTGACGTCCGGGTACCGATCCGTCATGCGTAGCCTCTCGGTGGAGCCGTTCAGAGAGTGGTCGTCATGCAGAGACTCGTGCAGCGATAAGATCTTGTTTGTATCCAGGGGAGTGAAACTACGCACATCCGGGAGAGCCATTGACGAGTCGTCGGCAGATGGAAGCTCCTCTGCCTCCTGCGATGGCATGGTCTTAGGTGTCATGTACGCAGGCTCAGGCATCTCGGGGAATGGAAGCGGGGCCGACTTGGGCATGCTGGGTGCAGGAGACGGCGGAATAGGTGACCGGACGACGGGCGACGGAGGAATGAGCGATGGCGGAACAGGAGGCGGAGAGGCGGGGGAGGCCCGAAGGGTGCTTGATGCCTGCTGACCCCAGGGTAGAGCGGAGTTGACTGAGCTAGGCGTCCTGGCTGCATGCGCGGACGACAAGCTGGACATATCCGGGAGAGGGGGAACGGGTGGAGGAAGTGAGGCATGGCGAGATCCAGAGCGTAGGGAAGACCGCTGCATTGAGGAGCGCGCAACAGACGGCTGCAGCGAGGAGCGTTGGATCGAAGGCTGAATCGACGAACGCTGAACGGAGGAGCGCTGGACGGACGACCGCTGCGAGGCCGGCTGGCCAGGCTTGAAGCTGCCGGGCGGCGCCGAGTACCGGATCAAGCTACGCGCGTCCTCTTTCTCGAAGGGCGACCTTGCCTCCGTCGTGTGGATCGAAGCTGCGCAGGAAGGAGCAATTCTCGGGTTTCCATCGTCCTGAGTGTCATCCAGCTTCAGGTTCCGCATGGTCATCGCGGCATAGCCACAACAGAGAGCCATGGCCAAGCAGAGCCACCAGACGTTGTGGATCGCGTCGGCGTACGTCTCTTGCATGAACCTCAGGTTGCGCTCGCTGAGGAGATCGCTGTTGTCCCACATGATGAGCGGGGATCGAAGCAAGGCAGTCTTCGTCTCCTGTCGCAAGGCTGTGTAGTTGACCGTGTTGTGCAGCTTGTTCTCGAAGATGGTGGTCGCGATGGCGAGACCGATCACCCGCCCAACAAAGCCCCAGAACTGATGTTAGCTATCATCAGCCCGATAGCTACTCACATTGAAGACATTTGTGGCGTGCGGAGTGAGATGCGGGTTCTTGTAGTACTTAGCCTGCATGAGGACGACGATGAGGTTCAGAATGAGGCCGAGACCGACCCCGGCGAGGATCTCCAGGCCCACGACCGTGGCCAGCGACGTGGTCGCCTTGTAGGTGGACATGAGGCCAGTGACGGTAGCGACTAGGATGCAGCCGATGACGATGGGCACCTTGGCGTAACCGGTGCGCTCGCCGAACTTGCCGGCCAGGATCAGAACGGGGCTCACCGCACACTGGATACCGAGGAGTAACACTCCGGCCCTCGTCGCTGAGGTCCCCCGCGAGCTCTGAAAGTAAATGCTGAGGTAAAAGAGGATGACGACGACCAGAGAGTAGCCGAAGAACGCCACCCAGATCGCACCGTTGAAGTGGACACTTCGGAACAGCGACATAGGGATCATAGCCTTCGGTCCACGGAAGTAGCTCCAGGCGATCAGGGTGATGAAGAGCACACCCGAGAACACCAGCGCAACGACGACGTTCGGGTCGTTCCAGGATCGGGTGACACCTCCCCACTGCAGAGCGAAGCAGAAGCAGAACAGAAAGGAAAGCGTGAGCGCGAAGGACAGGTAGTCGATCGACAGCGCTCGCTTCCACCGCGGTCGGGTGTCTTCTTGACCATCGAACGGGGAGACGAGCGGAGTGCTGGGCAGGAAGATGGCCAAGGCCAGGAGCGTGGCACCGCAGATGGGCAGGTAGATGTAAAAGCACCAGCGCCATCCCCAAGAGGCACCCAGGTCCGTGAGCCCACCTCCAATTAACGGCCCGAAGACTGAAGCCAGGATGTAGCTCAACCCAAAGAGATCAAAGAGCCGTGACCGCCTCATCGACGGGATGATGTCGGTAGCGACCAAGAAGGTGGTGCTGTTGTCAGCTGAATCGACGGGCAATGCTTACTTCGAAATGCCTGCCCCGCCAAGAGCAGAGACCGAGCGGCCAACCAGGAGGGCTGTCATGGACGTCGCCGATCCTGAGACGGCGTTGCCTACCATGAAGATGATCAGAGCCGCCAGGTAAACGTAGCGTGGCGGGAAGATGCTCATGATCTGGGTGTAAAGCAGCAACGCCGCAGCGCAGGGGATGAAGAAACTGCAGTCAGCTCAGATATACCTTGTTAATAAACACTCACGCGATATTCAGCCTGGGAGATGGCGGTCAGCACATGTGGGGATCCCAAAACAAATTGAACTTACCAAGCGACTGTGCGTTAGCTACTAACGGCGCGTTCTCGAGCTCATGACTTACTTCGATCGAGAGCATTGAAGGAGGCCGCTATCCGTGGGGCGGCAATGATGACCAGGACCTGGTCGAGGGCGAACATGGCAACGTTAAGGCTGGCAGGTCAGCTCGGCCACATTCGGCGACCTACTTCATTGCGATGAAGACAATCCAGAAGCGGATAGGCGTCATGTTGGCATAGGCTGGCTCGACCTCGCTGTCGACCCAGATGAACGAGTCGTTGACCCGGTGCCCAGACTGTATCCGGTACTTGCTGTACGTCTGTGTCACTGACGCAATGCTGGGCTGGGTGTATGCATTCGAGTGCAGTGACTTCTCCGACTTGACAGATTTGGATGATGGCCGCGACAGCGCCATCGACTTTGGTCGCGGTTGTGTACTCCGTGGCCGACCGGGCATACTCGTTGGCCGCGGGGGGAGGGCCTTATTGTTCATGACATGCTGCAGTGCCATGCGCTCCAGCAAGCTCCGTGTGGTGGACTCCCTTCGCAGCGTCACCCCTTTCTCCTTCTCGACCTCCTTCTTGACCTCCTTCTCCTCCGTTGATGGTTGCGGCTCATCTGGCTTATCCGGTAGTGACGGTGGGCTAGGCACCTGGTCCCCGCTATCCGGAACGACTGAACGGCCTAGGTTAGGAACAGCCGCCCCGGTAACACTGTCTTCCTTTGGCTCAGGCGGTCCGCCCTCGTGTGTCGTTTCTGATTCTGGTTCCGACTCCGTCTGGTATGAGTCGAGGTCGTCGTGATACGACGAGTCCGGGCTGTGTGGTCGAGCATCCGTAAAGTCGTGCGTGTTCGTTGACGTGGCCGCATCTGAGGTGTAGAACGAGCTGCGGGACAAGTGGTGGCGGTCATTGATGCTTGAGCCGTTCCCGAAATCCTCAGCCGTCAGGTACGCGGGGGAAGCCGACCGAGAGTTGTGGGTCGAACCACTGACCCCGCTAAGCTTGCTGACCTTGCTAGTCTTGCTGATCTTGCTGGTTCGGCTGGCTTTACTAGCATGGCTTCCTCGCTTGTAGTTGAAGCTGGACGGGATCTTCAAGTGGGTGTCGAACTCGACAGGGGCGAAGTGAAGGACATCGTCCAGTTGTGTTCGCTCTTCCGGCTGCCAGTTAGAGCCCTGCGTTTGCCAACTTGTCCGGGAGGTCGCAGTCGTAGCCATGCTCTTGCCCGAGATGGTCCTCCTCCGCTCCTCCGCATGTGGTGGCCCTAATGATGATCCGTCGGAAAGCCGGACCGAAACCAGGCGATTCGTCGTTAACAGGGTAGAGTCTTGGTCGTGCATGTCCTCATCCTGTTCCTGACCAAGCGACGAAGGCTTCCATGGGACAACTGTCGCTTCGGAGGAAGACGCAGCAGTCGAGGTCGGGCGGCTGTGCTCGTCGTCGGCTGGCTGCTCGGACATGGCAGTGACGGCGATAAGCGTTGACGGTCAGGCGCCAAGGTTCAGCAGTTTGGGGACGGGTCTGGCCGAGAACGAAACGATGGTGAGGAGATAAGTAATGGGAGGAAGACAAGTTGGTCAGTGGTGGACTTTGAGTGCATCTGGTCACGATCTCGCAAGCACGGGGCCGGCGGAAGGGCAAGGGGTCGCGGGGTCGCGGAGTCGAGGGGCTCAGGCCCAAGTGAGGGGTGGGGACGGAAGACATGTGTTGGGAAGGTGGACGGCGAAGATACGGGAGCGCTTGAAGCATGCTCGAGTACGGTGGTTAGAGACTAAAATAAGGGAGTTGCGTGCCTTTGCCGGCATGTCTGCAACAGCGAAGCTGGCGCTGGGCCAATCCGCCCCAGACATGGCCCTCCCACACAGACAAGGTTTGCAAGCTCATTACGAAGCGCTGCGTCTAGTACTGCAAACCCATCCTTTTGTCCCGGTGGGTTCCGGGCCAGCGACTGCGCGGTAAGTTGCGGAGATCGTCAGCATGGCAGCGCATGCTACACCTGGGAACCCATCCTTGCTCAAAGTCGAATCAGCGAGCTCGGCCGCACACAGTTGCCCGTTTCAAAGTCCTTGAGGAACAGTCCGTACGGTGCGGTCCAGCTTGCCTGCCATCTTGGTCGAGAGCTTATCGAGAGCGAAGGCGACGCTGAAGCAAGCATTCCGATGATCCGATGTTTGTGTCGTCGCAGGATGTCGTCTGGTAGCGAGTGAGCGAGGAGGAGACTGAATAGTTCGTAACGGAGACGATCAGTGGGAGCGCAGGGAGAGTGGGGAGGCAAAGGGGGTGTTGATTCTAGGGCGTTGAGGGCAGCTGCAGCCTCAGCCCGTCGCAGGTGCGCGCAGGGGTATCGCAGAGCTCCTGACACATGAAACGTATCTCTCGTCATCCCGTGTTTGATGCTCGCAAGCCGTGCATGCCGTGCATCTCACTTCGACTTCGCATCTTCAAACTGGTCCCACCTCGGAACAGAGCTGCGCTAACACCAGGACACCCAACTGACGCACCGGTGTAGGACGTTCGTGTTCGCAAGCTTCACAGGATGTCGAGCAGATCGAATTTCCCGACGCCTCAACATCGCAACTGGCAGGCAGACATTGCTCATGACCCACTTACCGGGCCCGGCTATGGCAATTAATCCTTCTGTCTCCGAGCTTCCTGAGCTTCGACATCGCTTTTGCCTCCATCAGGACCACGACTTCTGTAGTACGCTGCAGTAACGTGTCCGAGCTTCCGAAGCAGACTAACAACCCAACACTTTTGCTGACGAAAGCCGACACGAGGACCCCGGAACCCGTCGCTGTCTCGGCCGCAACGGGTACACTTGTGACAGTCTACCCAGTAATACCAGCGTGCCAGACGTCCATCCCATGCACCCCGTATCATGGGCTTGCTGGGCCCAAAACTCAATGCGCATCAAGCATACCGAAGTCTGGTCCGGAGGGCATCACGTACGGCTGCACGAAAGCTTGACGAGAGTCCAGGCCGCGTGGGGTGCACGTCGAGGACGAGTATCTCGGCTTACGGCGTCGCTGAGACGAGTTGTGACATGGTAGAGCAGCCGGTGACGACAGCGAGCCGTCAGCGACACCCCAAAGACCCCGAAACGGAACGCTGCACTGCATGTGCAGGGCTGTGGCAACCCGAAGCCTGCCGCGCTGGTCCGGTCGTTAGGTTGCTCTGCCCACTGCACTGGGTTCGACGCTTCCTTAACCTTATCACGAGCCCGCCGCTTGCGCCGGCTGTTAGTGGGAGAGTGCGTGTCTGCGAGGTGTTTCGACGGACTTTGCAGCCGTCTGTTTTGCCTGTCCCCTTGCAGAACGACGCCGTTGAAACTGCCACCACGTTTTCACCCACGGTCGTCTATGCCGGCACTTCAACAGCAGCCGGTCGAGCATGCTGCAAGTTCGGCTCACTGTGTGAGATGTGCGATAACGAGTTTCAACGCCTATTGCATTGGGGACACCGGGAAGCTTCAGATCTACAGAACACCTAACCTCGTCTATGCGCCTACCGTGACTTGTATCGTGACACGTGCTGCGCCTCCTACACTGGGACGTCTTGCGACGCACCAACCTTCTTACCAGCGACCGCCGCCGTAGCCACCACCCTGCTGGCCGAAACCACCGGGGCCGCCAGGTCCTCCGGGACCACCGAAGCCCTGGCCACCGTAGCCGCCCTGGCCACCGTAACCGTTGTTGTTGTAGTTGCCCTGCGCGCCGGAGCCGTGCCTCTCATGGTTGTACTCCTCCCTCTGGTAGCCGGGGTTGCCGTACTCGCCCGACTGGCTCAGAGCGTGCTTGGCCTTCTCCTCGGCCTCGTGCTTCGCGCGCCACTTGTCGACCTCGTCAGCGCCCTTGGTCTCGCTGACGTTAGCATGGCTCTTATCATATCGGAGATGTTGCTCCTTCGCTCAACGGCCCATCTCCACCATCGTCTTCGTCGCCTCTGCCACTCCGCATGACGTTTCGCGGATGCCCAGGCCCTCACGCTCGTCAGGGGGGGGAGAAGGCGAAGTGGACAGCTAGGTCAAGGTGGCGACTATGCCTTGCTGTGCAGAAAGGGAAGGAGTCACTCACGCAAGCTTGGTAGCCTCCATGCCGGCGAAACCGGCGATGAGGTCCTTGGCGACCTCCCAGGACTGGGGCTTGCCGTTCTCCTCGAGATGGTCCTGGTACTTCTTCATGGCGACGAAGGAGGCAGCGCCGGCGAGGAGCTCGTGGCCTGGCGGTCAGTGTCTCGAACTACAGCTTGGAGGAGTTCAGGCTCAGGGAGGGCTCCCTCCTGTCGGTCGGGGAAGAGCAGGTGGTACTTACTGAAGTGAGCCTCGTTGCCCTGCTGGACCTGCTCGTAGGCCTGGCGGTCGTTCTCGTCGTCGTGGTTGAAGAAGCCCATTGTTGCAGTTGTGAAGAAGAATGCTGAGGGGCAGGGCACCCTCCTCAGCTCTTATATACAGCGACAACGACCTTGCCACGTCCACGCCCACGCCCACATTCATCGCCACGCTACGAGGGGTCCATCTGCTCCATTCTGGCCAGCCTCGCTCCTGACTTCGGTAGCCATTGCAGGGCTGACTAACTGTGCTCGTGACCTGGAGAGCGTTCGCCGTGCACGCCCGCAGCGCAACGCTGCCAGCTGGAGGAAGTGATCGACGGCTAATTCTGGCACGCGGCACGCGCATTCCGGTGCTATTGCGACAGCACCGATCTGGAAGCGCAGCCATACCCCACTGGGCTGAACGAGCGTCCGCGGGGCGTGCACCGTGGGCGGCACCCCCGTACTATTTGCCAGGGCAACGTAAGACTGGATTAGAAGGGTGGCCGCAGGGCAGATGCGCCAAGAGTGAGTGACGCAGGGCGTCAACGGCTGGAAATAGCACAGTGTCTTTCGCATCCGATGGATCCGGCGCGTGGGAGGCGCACAAGCGCAATGCGCAGCCAGTGATCGACGAAATTATTCGTGCCCCCGTTGCATCGAAGGCGCGCCACGCGTGGGTATCGAGCGTAGCGATGAAGCGACAATGGGATATGAAATCATACCGACTGTCGCCCGCTTTATATCTTCCCACGCTGTCTCGCACTAGCCTCTCTTTCCCACCTCAAAACATCCGACGACCTCCACGCCGGCTGTCCGACACGTGCAACCAGCATGGCATCAATGCTTGCGAGAACAATATGCTTAGGAAGTGCAAGACGAAAGGATGAAATGACGAAGAACAGCCGCACGCAGTTGCGCAGTCGGAGGCGCATGCGGTGTCTGCAAATCACCGACCAGAACGCTGCGTCGGGAGGATCAGACGCCGATCCGGGAATCCCGAGCAGCCCGCGATGCGGCCGTATCTGACGCATTGCGCCTTTTTCGTGTCACTACACAATTGCTCACATCAGAACAGAAGCCATTTTGCGTCTTCTGAGCATCAAGTCTTGGCGGGGATCAGCGCTGCGAGCATGGCGAGTACTGACAGCCGCAAACATGTTCCGCCCGATAATTATCGGCTTAGTCCCATTCCCCTGTGTCGGTCGTACACGACCCACATCGCTTACCGCCTTGGGCATCGGTGTAAGAACACAACGATACATTCACAAACAGGTCTAGGGCTACAACGAATAAGTCTATCAAGAAGTCCAAAAGACGGAGACGTGTAAAATCAAGTCATTAGGGTGCGGATGGCGAGAGGCTGCTGGACCTGAGGGCCGCGGCTGTCTGTTTCTAGCGCTTGATCGCCGCAGAGTTCGGAGGCTGGGTTCCTTGCCACCGCCATTTGAGAGGCTGATGGAGGGGTAGGCCTGCATGCAGCCTTCGGGGCATGCAGAGGTCATGGCAGTACCGGCCAGAGCTGCTCGATGGAGGGCATGTCGTGGCTAGAAGTACGCATATGCGTTAGCCATGGCGATGATCGGGAAAGTGCAGGGCTCAAGCAGAGTGATGAAGGCGCACATGATGATGACGCCGATGGCTCGGACGGCAACGGCAACTGCGGAGGGGGTTAACCCGAATGGCAGCAGAAGGGAGGAGGTGCTGACCGTTCCCGGCGAGGTCGGCACTCGGGCTTGCAGAGGGTTCACCTGACGTCAGTCCGACTCCGAGGTTGGGCCACTGGGAAGCAGTTCCACTCACCTGCTGTGCAGCGGCGACCAGCACTGCGAGTGCCAGAACGAGGAAGGCAGAAGGGTTGGGGCTCATTGAGATCGGCATGTCGAAGTTTGTGGGGCAAACCTCGGTCTTACAGCTCCACTGTGTGATGTTCGTTATCGTCCGTCGTTTCGACGTTGTCGTCCGCTGCAACCAGCGCCAGCAGCGATGGACACAATGATGGCCTCGAGCTTATGTATGCGCATGCTAGCTGCTCAGATGCTCATGTGAGCGATATGCAACTGGGAAGGCGGGGATGCATGCAGTAGCAAGTTTTCAGTGGCTCACACGCTAACATCTGCGTTAGCCTGGCGAAAGGCTGGCTGGCTATGCGACGCGGCGGACCCATGGCTCTGTCCAGGCTGTGTCCATTCCTCACCGCACTTATGTACAGCCACGGCACGGGTGCACGGGTGCGATTCACCAGCGTTCCGACTCGCATTCCCATACGCGCCGACCATGTTGGAAGCCAGCCAGCCAAGCCCTCACTGAGACATGCGACACATCGACAGGACTAAAGCGATAGATGGCGGGAGAGTGCCTGACCAGTGTCAAGAGTTTGAAACTATCTGTGGGAACTTGGCGGGTCAGTCACTCGAACCGAACCGGCCTAAAGGAGTGATAAGCTATCTTGGCTGCAGAGCTGCAGACTCGGTGCGAACCTGCGATCCTGCGAGCCTGCGAGCTTTCGGACGCTCCCGTAGTTCATGGCCTGCGCTGAGAACACGAGACGCACGCGATCCGGCGCCCGAAACTGCTGCCGGATCTGCCTTGCACGATCTGCTCTGCCCATGACGCTGTTCCGAGAACCGAGGCTGCCCTCGTGAACCCCCTCTTTTCTTTGGGTCAGTTGGACGTCCTCCCCCTGCTAGCTCTCCCAACCTTGCGTCATCGCCCGCGCGTGGGGGAATGTGAAGCGGAGTTGGACACTGAGACGTTGGTCGCGGATCATCGGTCGCAGGACCATGCACCTTGTTGTTTCGTACCTCGTCGCACATATGCTTTGCCTGGTAGCTCCGTTGTCATTCGGAGGGGATACGGAGCACTTACTGTGCCGCTCGCCGGATAAGCCGGAGAGAGCTAGTCCTGGCAAGACTATATAGGAGAGCCGATGTTCGAGCGTCGGCGGCCGCCGTCGCGCCTCCGGTTGGCTGGCCGCGGCTCTATCGTCGCCCATGGAGCAGCGAATCTCGAATGCCCGATGAAGCTCTCACTGCCCGATAAAGCTTCCACCGGTCAAGTTCGCCCCGAAGCTACTATGCGCTGATACGGCCGAAGCTAAATTGTAACCGGCCACTTCGTTTGACAGCTGATAACAGAGTCCACATTCCGCCGGTATTGACCAGGCAGCCGATCTTACAAAGTGCATATTATGATAATGCTACAATCATCTTGGTGATACAACTTCAAGAGTTTCTACATTCTGTGGTCTGAGCGGTTTGGACGGCGCAGCTTAGAACGACAGAGCAATGAGGACACCAGTGACAGCGGCGCCGAAACCGAGCTCTTTACTTCCAGCAGCCGAGTGCGAGCTGCCACCGTAGTATCCGCCGCTGGAGCGGCCACCGCTCGAGCCGCGCCAGCTGGATCCAGAGGAGCCGGAGCTACCGCGCGAACCGCCAGACGAGCCGCCAACGGAACCGCCGCGCGCACCACCGCCTGAGGAGAAGCCGTTGGCCATGTTGTTCTCGTCATCGATGTCGACCTCCTCCTTCTCGCCGTCGGAGGGATTCGTTTCGGCATCGGTGGAGGTCTCGGACTCTGTAGACTCGGGTTCTGACGCCTCTGCGCTGCTGAGAACCTCAACGGCAGCCTCAATTCCTCATTCGTGGGCTCAGAGTTGCTGGTCACGGCCCCCGAAGAGATGGAAGCGGTGGCAGACTCGGCGCTAGCGATGGAGTTATCCGTCGAGCCAGACTAAAGTCAGCTTTGGTTGCTGAAGGGCGACTTACGATAGGACGGGCACCGGCAACGGCGATGAGACTAAGGAGGGCGACATAGTCGAGCTTCATGGTGGTTGTGTGGTTGAGTTGGTGGTGTGGCAGAAAGAGTTGCGGCTGATGTTATGTGGTGCTCGTGCGAGGCAGTAATTGTGTGTGCTGATCTCATCCCTCCAAGACCCGCTGTTATATGCCTTGAACAGTCGATCATGACGTTCATCGCAAAGACAGCAGAACGGTCACGTCCAGGGATCATAGATGCACCGCTTGATGAACCATGCAAGAAGTGGAACGAAGCTTGGTAGCGACGTTGCCGAGCGATGCGGACAAGGCACAGGATCTGCAGGGCTGGGACCCACCGCGGTTATCTTCCACCGCTGCTCGATTCACGTCTCCACCGGGATCTCGCAGACAGAGAGATGTGTGGTCATGTGACCACGCGCGAGTTCTGCCAAAAGTCAACTCAGGTTATGACGTTTAGCGCGCGCCAACCTGAAACTGAGTGACAGCGGTGAGGCGGTGCAGATAGCGACCAAGCGAACAGCATCACGGATTCTGAACCGTCCGAAACACTACGGCCGAGCTGGGAAGGTGGCTGACCCTGTCCGGGGCGGTGCGCCTTGACTTTCCGACCCGGTGTATCAGTGAGCACAGGCTTCATTCACAGAAACTGGGCTTCTCCGGCTAGCGAAATGCCGCCGAGGTATGTTAATTACGAATGATCTGCGCACCACCCTTACCAACTCCGATGCAGTGATGTGCGCCGAGGACGGAGACCGGCGAGGACCTGCCGGTTCAAGGATGATCAGGTCAACCATCGGCCACGGCTCAGAGGTCAGATGTACACGATCAGCGGACCGAGGCACAGTTGTGTAGACCTATGGAGTGAGAGATAAGATTGCGTCCTAGGTAAACGAAAGAGCAGACCTGTCTTGGCGGCAGTCCGAGCGATGACATTTAACACCGCAGTTGAACGCTAGGTTGACGTACTGATGACGGACCAGCGACGGACATGACGGAGTTAAAGGACTCGCTCGGACCTGCTGAAGAATAGCTAGTCGGTTATAGTGAACGGCATAACCGTGGAAGTGCAAGGAGCATGGAGCTGTCGGTATCGCCAGGTGAACGCGACACTTCGACCTGCGACAAGTTCTGTTCGTCGGGAACCTGAGTAAGCTTTGGAGATATGCCGAACTACATCTCGTCTCTCCCACGGTTGCATGTTCGCCTACCCTTAGTCGACAGCGTTGACATTTCGATGCGTGGTGTCTGGAGAGCATGGCTGCAGCAGTGACACAATGGCATGAATTCAAAATGCTGAGTCACTGTGGAGCATCCCGCAGGCCCTCTCTGACACTAAACCACTGCTGTGTATGATACATACAGTTGCTGCGGAGCCGAGATCAGGTCCGCGGCATCCTACCACAAGATGCGGCCGGCGAACACCACAGCAAACGATTCGGAAAGTAACCTCAGGCAGCCTCAGCGACGCCAATATCTGGAGCCGCCGCCAGCGGGCGGTGCGGGTAATGTCTCGGGGGCTGTGGTGACGACATTCATCCGCAATTGTTTGCCCCAATTGTCACGCCACACCGCATCAGGGCGTGCAACACGACGAAACTGACAGATTCACGCAGATGTCTCTGGCTGACAGCATGCCATCCTGCTGGGTGTGTGATGATGCGGTGCATGAGTGGCAGCAATGGGGGCGCTTGGGTCTGAAGAGTCAAAGGCCGGAGACGGAGGCGGATTTCGGCGTATGTGCCGTGCCTACCATATGACGACTTGGCAGAGCACCCGAGCTCGCCGCCCGAGCGCTCGTCCAAGCAGAGACGGCTATTTGCGCTACTCCACAGCCGTGCCCAGCACAACGGACGCAAAGGATATAAGTCTGCCTTGGCATTGCATATCTTATCATTTTACATAGCATCGCACTAGACATCCATCTATTCCACGCCATGATCGTTCCCAAGCACTTCCTCCTCGCCGGCGCGCTTTCCGCCCTCGCGTCCGCGAACCCGCTCCCGGTCGACAACACCGCAATTGAGTCTCGTGACGTTGAGCCGGTCGACTCCATTCTCGCCCGAGCCGAGGGCTCTTCAGCCGAGGTTGACATCGACGATGATGAGGTCATCAACAAGTTCGGCGGCGGCGGTGGCGCCCGCGGCGGCAGTGTCGGTGGCGGCTCGAAGGGTAGCTCCGGCAGCTCTGGCAGCTCCGGAGGCTCTCGTGGCAGCTCGGGCTCCTCTGGAAACAGCGGCTCGAGCGGCAACCGTGGCGCAGGCATCGCCGGCGCTGGAGCTGGAGCGGGTCTCGGAGCTGGTCTGGGATACGGCGCCGCGCACGGTGGTCACTACGGCAACGGTAACAGCACCGAGTCCGAATCGGCCATGCAGAACACCGCCAGCGCCTCTGCTCCGGCCCAGTCGCAGAGGAGCGCCGCCGGTCGCACCGTCCCCGCCTCAGCTGCAGTCATCGTTGCTGCCGCCATCTTCGCGTCGGTGTAAGCCACCAAGCCAGCTGCCGACCGACGCAACCGAGTGAGGTCTGAGCCCGTGCGTTCGCGGTTGCTGTGTGCTGTGCAGAGCGCCACCGTCTCCACTCCAGATCTCCAGAAGCTTTTATATTGTCCGCAACCCAACCTCACTGTCTCACCTCATTCACCATCGACCATCATGCGCATCCTCACCCTCGCCTGTGTTGCCACCGCCTTTGCGGCGGCACTCCCATCTGAGTCGCGCGCCGCCGCCCCGCAGATCGACGACAATACCATGGTTCAACCCCTTAGAAGCGGTGGCAGCGCACGCGGCGGCCGGTGCCGGTCTCGTCTGTGTCGCGAACAACAACACTCTCGACCCCAACGCGCTCAACGGCACGAATGGCACGTTCACCATGAACTGCACGCAGCAGGCGACGAACAGCGGCGCTGCTGCTAATGTACCTGGCGACGCCGTCGTTTACACCTCGGCCTTCCTACTCGCTGTCGCTCTCCTCACCCTCCTGTAACTGCCAAGGCACCTTCCCTGATAGCTTAGAGCGCATTATATGTATCATTTAGTCACAGAGACCACGACCCAAACGCAAGAGCTGAGATTAGCACAGCCTGCGCTGCGGCAACGAGCCCAGCTAGTATCTTATCAGTAGCGGGACCAGTGACGCGAAGGGCAGTGTGAGTCGATGCTAGCGGATCTGGGCCACGGCGCCGCGCACACAGTAACTGCAGTGACACAGGCTGGGATTGAAAGCTCGTGCAGACGGCTTCCCTCCCACGCCTTCGGTTCAGCTGCTTCTTCAGGAGGGTCGGGAGGCTGGAGAGGCTCGGGCTCCAGCAGCCGCGGGGGCTCGGGGGCCAAGGCGGACAGAGGGGACAAGGGCGGTGGCGCGGATGACGGGGATCAGGGGGGGCTCGAGCAGCGGCCGGATCTCGAGCAACGGCGGGAGCCCGAGCAGCGGCGGAGGATACGCTGGCAGCCTAGCGACCATCGCCCAAGCAGTGGCATCATCCGCCGCGGCCTGGATAACAGCAGGAGGCGCGGCGAACAGCGTGCGCTCCGACATGCCCAATGGTTTCGTTACCAGTTCCGCGTTGCTGGCGGGCGCAATCATCGCACTCCTCTAGCCGCGAATGTTGCGTTCTCAGTAACTATAGCCACGGCCTTCATGCCATCTGTAACGACGACGCAATGATGATCCCTGATAGCTATTAGCACATGACATGTATGGTTAGTAATGGGCAATGAATAAGAAGCCTGAGCTGCACAGCCATGAGGCAGTCACGGGTCTAAGGTTGGTAGTATCTTATCAGTGTCGGGGACGTCCGATGAGGAGGGGCGGCGTGAGCTTTTGCCTCAGCACAGCCTCTTACAACCCAGACGTTACTGATGATGCTGGCGATGAGCCTCGGCCGATAAGTCGCGCCCGACTTTGCCGCTGCGGAACTGCCCATGAGATGGCCCATGTCAAGCCGTTCCTCAACGTGTAGGAGAGGATGGTGGTTGCCTGATGGATGGCTCCGCGGCCACTCGAGGGTCGCTGAACGCGTGGTCCCGCTTCTCGGGCAACCATCCTGAAATGCGAATGTCAGCGATCCTGTCCTCGACGGCGACTGTTCGGAGCGGGCGAGGTCGATGTCCGACTGCTTCTATATGAAGAGTGCCTGGAGCTCCGGCCCGCTGCAGGGCAAGCTTTGGCTGCGTAAGCACCGCAAGACGCTTGTGCTGTGCAAGAGACCCAACGATCGTCACTACGTGCGGCCGGAAAGCGGACCGCCCCTCCTCGATCATGATCGTGGCTGCTTTCATTACTGCCAGATCCTAACCATACATTGGTTGTCATGTTGGAGCGCGTTGCACGCTAAGCCCATTGATCTCATTTATATAGCAGCACGCGTCTCCACATTGCGATAACACATGTGCACATTACCTTGATGAAACCTGGATCTGAATCAAGAGAGAAAACGTGGGGTAGATCTGGGGCCAAGTCGTTATCACGATGAAGTCCAATGGCAGGACGCGCTGTCCTTTCCTCTCATCACTCTTATTGACTCCATGCCGACCGATGAATTCGGGGCGTGGAGAGCTGCAGGGCAAGTGGTGCAGGCGAACAATGGAGAAAGGCGCCACGCGGACCCAGTTTCTCCTCCCTGCGTATGCCCTGCGCCCCAGTCTCACTTCGCTTTGCGGAGCTAGCTCTGCACGACTCGAGCTGCACTTACCCGACAGAGTGTTTTTTTCGGCGAGCGCTGCGAGGCGGTGAGAAGAAATCTGCAGCTGCAGAGTCTGAGAAAGCCTGCGCTTGCAATGGCAGTACATGACTGGCGGATAGCGATGGATAGCATCGATCCCTAGATGTAAATGTGAAGGTTCGGGATTCCAGTGTACAGCCAGGTGCTAGAGTCCCCGCGGGTACCGCGTGACGCTAAACAGGGATTGTGCTCGGCGGGGCGGCGCCGGGACGCCGGAAGCTGGGAGAGGAGGCATGCATGCAGGAACCTCTGGGTAGTAGGGACGCAGGGAGAGGTCTCGGGCGCAGATGGGCGTTCGTTAGGCGTTCGATGGGGGCACGCGCGCAGCGCAGTGAAGCGCATCTGGGCGCGTCGAGGCGCTCCGTACCTCGGTGGCGTCTCATTGGCGTCAGGAACGCCGGACCCATGGGGCACCTGCACGCACCTACTTGTTAGCGTGATTGCTCGTGCGCAGCTTAGCCCAAAGTCGAGTTATCCTGCGATCTCACTGCGGTCATGCGGTCCTGCGGAGTGACCCTGCTTCAGTCCTCTTGTCATGCTCAATGAACGCAAGCGTGCGGAGAACAGAGACCCCGACGTTGCCGTGACTGGTATATATATCAAGAGCTATCTAAAGGGGGAAGACTTCTCTTGGTCATCTTGCTCCACCCATTCTGAGTATCATACACAGCCTCTTGTCGCAGTTGCACACACACAGCGATAGTTGGCGCCGCCACCCTGCTCCGATTCACACCGACGCAGACGCCGACACACTTGTATCACCTCTAAGCTTCTCGTACTCTCAACAAGCACGACTCCGAGACAGAGACACACAGCACACAACCAACAGCTACCAGCCCCATTCCCACATATAGCGATCAAGTGCTCGTACATCTGGTACAGCCCTGAAACATACGCCTGACACAGGTGTGCGACCGATCCAGAGCCGTTTCTGGATCAGTGGCCCCTCGCTCACAGCGTACCCAGCCAGGCTTAGCATCAGAGCGCACG
Source organism: Trichosporon coremiiforme (assembly GCA_039545355.1). Taxonomy (NCBI): domain Eukaryota; kingdom Fungi; phylum Basidiomycota; class Tremellomycetes; order Trichosporonales; family Trichosporonaceae; genus Trichosporon; species Trichosporon coremiiforme. The sequence continues at coordinate 660,912 of BCJJ01000001.1, read as the reverse complement.
AGCTCTTTGTCTTGGCACCACTGTTTCATCCTCATTACGCACGGCTCGGCCGCACAGGACAAAGCAGCCGCCGGCTCAGACGACGGACAAAACAAGGATCGCGAGTTGAGAGCCAGAGGCGACTCGTCCGTCGCCCAGTACATAACTCCTTCGTCCGAGCTCCGCCTCGACTCTCTCAACCTCCCACCCCGCAACACCCAGGACTGAGCTACCATGCGTCTCTCCGTCTTCCTCATTGCCGCTGGACTCGTTTCTGGCGCCGCTATCCCTGTCCGCAACGTGAGTCCTGCTACCTTTTGGGCCAAAGCGCCTCTGAGGGAGTGGTGTCGCCATGGCTGTAGCTGACTCCAGGCCGAGCGCGAGATGGCCTTCGTCCGCCGAGCCGGTCTCGAGCGTGAGCGCGGCGTCCACGCCCGTGCCACCGTCCAGTCAATCCGCGCAACTCTGGAGCAGGACATCCTTGCCGCGATCCACCCCCGCGCCCCCGAACCTGCGCCCAAGCCCGACGAGGGCTCGCTCAATCCCCGCAGCCACGGGTGGGATGCAGTCGAGCGCGGCGCGGTAGACATCTGGGTCGAGTAGAAGGACAGCCTCGACATCTGGAACGACTGATAGCTGTACCCTCGTCCTCTGCCCAACAGCACGTCCCCATCATACGCATCATCATCATCATACGCATCCCGCATCATACTCCAATCCCTGTCCAATGTAGTGTACATTATGCAACGACCTTTTGCCCATCATGCCTGATACCCCCTGAGTTCCCATGCCTGCTGTTGTCGTGCGGTCGACTCTATTGTTTGCTGCTGTGCGACGATTACAGATCGTCGCCGTCAGACTCAGCCTGCGGGCCGCGCACGTCTTCAAGCCACTCGTCCAACGTCCGGTTCCCGCGTTCCGGGAACCAGCCAAACTCGCGCAGATTCACGCGCTCCTCGCCGCCGACTGTCTCGACGGTGACGCCTTCTGCCTCGAGCCGCTCACGCTGGCGCGCGACACCAAGTCCGCTGTCGCCGCGCGGCGAGATAACGCCCTTCGCTGAGATCACGCGCTCTTATTAGTTTGAGGTAGAGAACGCAAGCTCACCTGCCATGGCACGGTCGAGTTGGGCGACAGCGCCTTCATCGCGTTCCCGACATGTCTGCTGTCAGCTCGATTCGTCAGTGGTATGGCTCAACAGTATCCGATCGACATGTGCGGACAGGGGCAGGGCGAAGGAAGGCGATCTCACCTTGAGTACGCTGGGTATCCTGCCAACTTCGCAATGTGGCCTGCCTGTTAGTTACCCTTGATGCCCACAGCTAATGCACACACCGTAGCTCGTCACACGACCGGGGGGGATGGCGCGCGCAATCTCATACGCTCGCGCCGTGAGCTCAACGATGGCTTCACTCATGACCGCAGCAGTGATGACAAGTCAGGGATGCGGTTGAGTCGGTTGCTGGTCGCCGCTTGTCGCCTCGTGAGGAGGTTGGCGGGAGGAAAACGAACTTGCTGTCCCGTTGTTCTCGGCGGTGGTCACCGCCTGACGTGATTGCCGCCTGACGTAGCTGCTGACACGCGATGCAGTTACTTTCGTCGAATAAGTGATCGAGCGAAGAGAGGAGGAGAGCAGGGACGGAAGGGACGGATGACGGATGACGGATGACGGATGACGTGCAAGTCGGGTACATGCAGTGCAAAATACGAGCAGCCGGAGTTGGCCGCAGCCGGCGGCGAGTCAAAGAGGTAGGTCATCCAAGTCAACCTTGGCAGGCTGCCGAAGAGATTAGCGCAATTTTAGGAGCGCGGATCACCACGTGGATTGATGCCACTCACCACGTGGATTGATGTCACTGTTCCTTAAGGTGGATGAAATTATTGGGGCCTTCCACCTTGGCAACGGGCCAGACTGGCTGTGGCGCGGTGGTCGAGTGCCCTGCGCCCTGCACGAACTGTACTAGCTGCGCTGGGCTAAGCGACCAGCGTATACCAGCTGACTGTAAGGCTGGGCCGAGGCCAGGCCCCTGCCGTTCCAGTCGCACCTCCAGGAAAGTCCATCAGCACTAGACCACCACATCCATCCACACCCGATACCCTTGCCTCACCGCACACAGCGACAACAACAAAGCCCGTTCCGTTCGACACTCTTCTACCACCGCCTTTCCACAACTTTGATTCTCTCTCTCAACACTTTCTCGCAGCGCACCGTCACTTTACATCCTCCCACACGAGTTTAAGAACGCATCGACCTGACTCCTCCCGCTCTGCCCGGTTATATCCGCTCTCCCCGCATCAACGACACCCAGTCTACTTGACCGCCGTAGGCTGGGTCAGCCATACCGCCGCCTTCGTCGCCCGTAACACGATGGTCGCCGTTCCAATGCTCCCCCCGCCTACCCCCCAACCTCCTTGGGAGCCCGCGCAGCCCCCGTCACACATGCTGATGCAAGAATGGAAGTGAGTCACGTTCCAGGAGGCTAGCAGGAAGGTAAACAACTGGTCGGATGTCGATTCATGAGCGGGTTGGGTACTCTTGTACCTGCGAGAGCTTTGACCGCGAGCGCGAGCAAGCGCGTGCGTTCCTTCTGTTGCGGCGCTTTGAGCATCTCAGTCGAGAGCAGCGGCGACTGCTTACCAGCCAGCCAGCCCTGTGTCGCTCCAAGGCCGCCATGGCTTAGCCCGAAAGCACATACCACAGCCCAAGGATCCTAAGGGAGATACATTGGTTTCCCACCATCACGCTCCCCCCAGGATCCTGCGGCCAACAGCCCTCTTGCCTCTCCACACACTGTCTCTTTCATGGCGACCGCGACCGTTTCCCCCATGGCAGTCGTCATCCCCAAGGGTTGGCGGCCGGGCCATATCCACGGCGGACCAGCTGCCCATGCCCACGAAGCTGACGATAGGTATGAAATGCGCAGAGAGGCGCAGGAGATCATTCCAGGCGTCTTCCTCGGCCCTATCCAAGCCAGCACCAACTTGAATCGCCTAAAGTCCATGGGCATTACCCACATGTGAGTCAATCACACACACCTCTCAGCACCCGCCTGGGGCCGTTGCTGCAGTTGCAAATGTCGGCGCTCCACTCTGCGGTATTGCTTGGCCGCCGACGCTAGTGATGCAGCCCGCCATTCCGGACACCGATGCAGGTCATGCTCATAGCGTGAGGGTGGCGGCGCGGCTCCAGGTGCCGACGTGGTGCCGACCGTCCTTTTCGACCTTCAATCCCTTGTCCATCTGCACATCTATTCGCTTCCGCCCGGACCGTGTCCGGACAACGCTGACGCCCATGCAGCTTGTGCCTTCGCGACTCTGTCGAGGCCCGTCTCGTTTTCCCCCGTTTTCCGACAGAGTTCCAGTACCTGACTATGGACATCTCTGACTCTGATGTGAGCTAACTAAGGTCAAAGAAGGCGCCTAGCTAACATAGCAGGACCAAAACCTCATCTCCATCTTCCCCCGATCACGCGTCTTCATCGATGAGGCACTCTCCATAGGAGGGGCTGCCCTGGTCCACTGTATGAGTGAGTCGTTGCTTCTGTGTCGTCCTAACTCTCAGACGGGATCGCGACCGCTCCGGCTATCGTCATCGGCTACCTGATGGACAAGTTTGGCTGGGAGTACACGACAGCACTCGGATACGTGCAGAGCAAGCGGTACTGCGTTGCTCCGGCCAGCGTGAGTTGAACTTCGTTGTGCCACTAACTGACGTTCCAGTTTGAGATCCAGCTGCGCGAGTACGCCGCGATTGCCGCCGCCCAGAAGAGCGTGTCGGGAGTGCCCGCCTCGATGGGAGTACACAAGCGTGTCTGGGACGGCGAGGGCGAGGTCTCGGATCGCCAAGCGCCTGGGCGGAAGCGTGCGTTGTCGATGGACGTCGACATGGACTAGAGCTCTTGAGTTGATTGGCTGTCCAGGTCGCTGAGAAGGAGTAAACATACAGCAGGAGTCAGAAGTTCCGCCCACAATCACATATCTACCACCCCTACACCCCAACACGCAAGATCCTCAAAACCGCCAGCACCGGCAGACTGGTGTCCTTATTCCGGCCCTTCATATCGTTCCGTTTGGTGACGGAGAGAAGGGACAAACAGGTTTAATTCCATGTGCATGTTGCTGGCGCGCCGTCGGTGTGGTCCCGACCGGCGCGCCGCGCCAGCAGCCCATTCCATTGTTGTAGAATAGATGATACACCAGAGACTACATAGAGAGCTCACAGTGAGCATAGTAGCAGCCAGAAGTAACGATATGCAACGCAGCATAGTACACTTGTCCCGTCAGAGGCATGAGGCAGTCGTGTGCATTACAGTTTTACAGCCCGAGACCAAGAGGTGGTGTGGCGCGTAGGACGCGTGCAGATTATCAAGGTGCTGTAGCCTACTGGGTAACAAGGAGGTGGGAGGTGGTAACGAAAGTGGTAGCTACAAAGTCAATGCGAGGCGATGCAGGTGGGAGACGGCGTCGAGCCCCGTAGGACGACAGCCGGATACCCATCGTACGCCAAGTCTCTTTCTACTCCTGGACGCCCTGGATGAGCAGCTCAGTCGCACGCTCATAGTGCAGCGGCATGTGGTCCTTGAGCATGCTCTTGGTGAAGCTGAGCTCACCAAAGCGCTCACGCACGCTCTCACACAGGCGGAGGATGACGCGGCGCGCGCGCTGGCTGCTGTTGTCCCCGCCGCCAGACGAAGCAGTCAGGAACACATCGCTGTACTCCATGATGTACACGCTGCCAGGCGGGTAGAGCTTGTCGTTGTTCATGTCTGCCCGCATCGTCTTGATCAGGCTCTCCATCCAGTCGTGCAGCATCTGCTCCTCGTCCACGGCACTGGGGCCAGAGCCAGAGGAATTGGAGCCGTCGGCGGAAGCGGAAGCGTCTTCGGCGAAGGCGAACTTGCGCTTGTTCAAGCCCAGAATGCGCCCCACGATTTCTTCAGCAATCCCGCCCTCCTCGTACAGCGTGACTGCCACGTTCTTCAGGTCGCGCAGCACTCCGAGGGAGAGAGACGGCACGACGTCGCTGTTCTGGATGACCGAAGTCACCAGGCCGTCGCAGTACTTGCCCAAATCGTAGGATGCGACGGCAGGCACACCGTACGCGTACACGTGGATCGGACGGCCAGGGGGCAGGCCTGAGCTGAAGCTCGTCACGAACTTGGTGCTGATTGCGGGATGCTTGACCTTGTGCTCACGCTTTGCGTTCTGCGCCATGAAAAGCGTCGCGCGCTGCGCCCACTCGATGCCGAGCAAAGCGGCGACACCGCCGCCCAGGCTGTGTCCGCACAGGACCAGGCCGTAGTTCGGGTATTGCTCGAGCGCCTCGACGAGGCACTGGTGCACTGTCGACGCACGGCTCGTTAACTGCAGCGCACTCTCGTGCATCCCTGCGTGCACCTGGAAGTCGCCCTCGGCACCGTCGATCTTGATCGGGCGGTACTGGCACGTCAGGTCGACGAGCACGTCGTTCAGGCCGAGCGTGCCGCGACACGTGAGCACGATGGCACGTAACCCGTGCTCGACCGCGATGTAGTGCACGAGCGGCGGCGCCTTGTGCCCGCTGAGAGGGGAGGTCTCCGTGTATGACGACAGGATGAGGTTGTTGATGGGGATGTTGGTGTGGCGCGCGAACGCCCACGAGTTGGCGTGGTGACCGCCCGCCGTCGTGTAGTGGAAGTCGGTGTTGCCGAGACCGAGGATGCGCAGGAAGTTCTGCCCGTACGCCGCAGACGAGTACCGCATGAAGCGGTGGATGTTCCGGATCAGGCCCTCGTGAGGGAACAAGCTTGCGGAGGACTCGAAATCGGGGCCGAAGATCTGCGAGGACGAGGTGTGGATCGCGTTCGACCGTGTGCGCACGCTCTGGTGCACGCTGTGCTCGCGCTCGCCGCGCATCGGCGTCAGCGGCGTGGGGGCAGGCGCAGGCGCCGAACGGGGGTGGCTGGCGCGAGGTGTGGTGGCCCTCGGAGGCGGCGCGGAGGGTGGCTCCTCATCCTCCACGCCTGGGAAAGCAGTCGGCTTCCTTCGCAGCGTCGAGCGGAATGCGTTCGCCAGACCGCCCTCAGAGTCGTTCCTCCGCGGCTCGTCGTGGCCACGCGTGCTGTAGCCGGAGAAGAAGCGCCGCTTCGGCTTGAGAGAAGAGCGGTTGCCTGCCGCGATCGAATCTGACGACGAGCGCCTACTAGACGGCCCGATGTCGTTATGACTGCCGCTGCGGGGCGGTGTACCGCTGCGCGGGGGCGGCGTGCCACTGGTTCGTGCCCGGGAGGCGGCGACAGCCTGGGGCCAGTCGATCTGGCGCACGTCTGGCCGGTCGTGCTCCCTCATCATTGCTGGTGAGCTCTCGCGCTCGCGCTCCTTCTCCTTCCGATGCGACGGCGGCGGACTCGGCGACGGCGACATGCGTGGTGACAGGCCCACGTTCTGAACGCGCAGGACAGTGCGCTTGCGCTGCAGTAGCTTGTTGGTCATGGTTCGGAGGACGAGCTGGATTCGCTCTGCGTTAGGGGGCTCTGCGGTAACGGCGGCAACGCGGTCGTTCGGGGCTGAGGGCACAAGAGCTTCCTCCTGTCCATCTAAGAGCTGGTCGACCTCGATCCACTCGGCGGGGTCCTCGTCCATGAATCCAGTCGGCGTCGTAAGGGGCGCGGCTGGGGGAGGTCGGCTTAACGCCTCGTCCTCTACCTCCTCGACCAGGATGTCTGCAGCCGTCTCGCTCTGTGCTCGTTTCAAGCTCGGGCGAGTGTCGACGCGCTCCAGTGTTCGTGTCACGACCGTCGACTCCTGCAGCTCGTCCATGACCTCGAACACGTCACCGCGGACGCGTTTCAGGTGGCGATGCGGCTGCGAGTTGGAGCGGTCCCGTGTCTTGGCTATCGGTGATACGGGGGCCGACACGGATCGGTCAGCGTCCCCGACAAATTCCTCCAGCTGTCGGAACAGTTCGTCATCCTCCTGCTGCCGCGAGCGCAAGGAGGGGCGGTGCGAAGGCCGATTCGACACATCTTCCATCGTCACGTCGCCCTGCTCGTCCGTCTCGTACAACAGACTGGGGATCTCTCGTTCGCGTTCGCGCCGCCCAGCGATCGTCCGTGGGCCAGGTCCCGCTTCCGGCAATGCCGAACGGGTGGGCTCACTGACTTCGCTCTTGAAGGTTTCATCGTCGCTGATGACAACCGTGCAGTCGTACAATCTGATGTCAGCTTGAGAAGGCACTCGGTAGCTTACACTCTCATTTTGAGCCGCTTCGCACTTCGCGACCAGGTTGCATTCTGGAGGCACGCGAATGCCGTGAGCGCCTTCGTCAGCGCCGTCAGACTCGCGACCTTGCCGCGGTCGGCGGCCTGGAAACGTTCGTCCTCGAGTAGCTCCTGGCGGACGAGGGCGATAATCGAAGACAGCGCGCGGCTGGACTCGTTCGATCCGAAGAGCGAGTCGAACAGCGTGACGCTCTCGTGGGCGGCAAAACTCGCCGACTGGACCGTGTTCGCCGTCAGGTAGAAGCCGGACATGGCAAACAGCTCAGCGAGCGTGAACGTGTGATGGATCACGTAGATGCCGACGTTCGTCCACCGGTCCAAGACATTGAGGAACGCATCGGCCTGGACGTCAAGCTTCTCGGGATCTGAGGATGGCGTCAGCCTGTCTGTAGCGCACACAATCTTTCGCTCGACAACACACGCCCTTTGCCGTGGCAGGTCGGAGCTGTGACGGCCCCATATGCGCGCCGTGCTCGTGTTGCCAAGCCAGCATACGGCTGCGGCCGAATGGGTTCCGGGACATGCGGGCAGAGGCACGCGGGCAAGGATCCGGCGTCGCACCTCGGTGGCCTTCATTGCGTGTGTGCAACACTGCTTCGTGTTCCGTACGAGCTCGGGGTACTCACCGTCTCCGCTGGCCGTCAGGTATACTCTCCGTGCGCTCGAGATTGCTCCGATCAGGAGTCTCCTCGTGAGACCGAGTCCGAGGCGCGTGCTGTTCTGCGACGTCTCCAGAATTGCCTCGATGAAAAACGCCGTGACGCGTAGACTGAGCCGCGCACTGGTCGCGATTGCTGTGACGAGGTTGGCGATGGGGGTCGGGAAAATGGTCGGCGCGAGCGCGACCGCCGCGCCCGAAGCATGCAGGACGATCTGTCCGGCCATTTCAGCCGTCATGTTCGTCGTCGATGTCACGGCGCCGCCACCGCCGCTCGTACCGTTAGAAGCCTCGCCGCCGCCCTCATCGCCATTCTGGGGCTGTGTCGATGTCTCGCCCGGGGCGTGTTGGCTCTGGCTATTGCTTGGCCCAGGTGCGGACGCGACTGGCGGCTGGAGTGTCGAGCTCGTCATGGTCTGTCGACCAGGAGATGGTGGGTGTCTCTTCACCTTCACTGGCTATGCCGTGCTCGCGTACTCGTGCTCGTTCCGTCGTCCCACACACAGATCGACCGAAGTGTCTGAGAGGCCGTTTTGATTTGGATAGAAAGAGGTAACAGTTAAGGCGTTTGCAGAAGTCGCTCGTGTGCAATTCTCGAGCCTTAGCCTGATCCAGGCTGGCGATCCAGAGTTCAGTAGAACCTGGGATCACACTACGTCACGAATAGTGATTTCTTCTCCTGCACCCAAGAATGCTGGTCCGTGTGACCTTACTCGGATAAAGGTTTCGAGGCTGGGGCCGCAAGGGCTGGCAAGGGGCAGGGTGGGGTGTGGGTGTGGGGAGGCGGTCAGGTGAATCGCTTTCAAGGGTGGACGAGCTGGCTGGCTGGCTCGTTGGCTGACTACTGGCTGGCTGGCGGCGGCGCCTTAAGCTGAGAAGCGAGTGCCGAAAGTGGGGTAAGATTCGTGGTGCGGGGCGTTGATCGTTAATTGGTCGTTGGGTGGTCGTGGCTGCCGGTCGCGAGTGTATGTATGCCGAGTGCGTGGTGCGTGTCGGCTAGCGAAAAAGAAAGAACGGAAGACAAAGCAAGACGGTAGTACGAACGAGAAAAGATAGTGGACGCAAGGATGTCTGGCAGGGAAGCAGCGGCGGCGCCTTCCCGAATTAAGGATCGAGGATGGATGCGATGTGTTGATGTCGATTTCAGAGTTGAGTGGCAAAAACGCTCAACGCTCAAATGCCAAAGCCCGATCGTTCGAACGTGACACCGATTCACCAACCGAACTCGATCACCCTGTCGCCCTGTCAACTTCACAGAGCACACTAGCACAGGTGGGCCGGCTGGGATGCCTCGGATCTTCGGCTCTGAAACAACCGCTGTGTAATGATGGCACGCAGACTTGCCGCCGGAGCTAATGGGCACGGCACAAGCTCTACTGCGCTTTCAATGTTCTAGGGCGCACTCAGGGCTGTCCCAGGCTGACGGTGAGTCGGTGGTGCGGGGTCGTGCGGGCTGGGATACGATTCGGTGATGCCTGGCGTCGGTGACACGGTGAACGAGTGGCGCTGCAGGGGGCAAGGAGCGAGCGTGAGGAACGGCGTGAGGCTGAGGCGGGGCCGAGAGGGTGGAAGGAGGACCGGGGGGCCGAGGAGGTGCGGGCAATCTTAACCTGTTCTGCGTGTTCTGCAGGCTTTGTTCGTCCGTGTCGTGTGCCTTCGTGTCTTCCTCGTGGCATGCGTTGAGTTTACGCCGAAGTTGCGTCAACAAAAGCTGCGCGGCGATGAATCAACAATATATGTCAGCTTCAGCTCCTAGCTTCAGCCGGCTGCTGACGGAGACGCTGGCGTGTCTGTCGCACGCCCAGGTGATGGGGTGCAGGGGGGCGCTGGATGTGTCAGTGCGCTGGGGTTTGTAACGATGAGGTACGGCAGGTAATCTCGGTGCGGTACAGTCGAGTGTCAAATCGGCGGCAAGTTCACGGGCGGTGTCAACGTGTGTTCGGGAAAGCAGAGTCGTTCTGGGACGGCTTTCCGGAACGCGAGGACCGGGACACCGTGTGCGTGTGCTGCAATGGTGCTGTGTGCTATGTGGGCAACTGAACTGGGGAGTCTGTGTGCGTGTTGTGGTGCGTGTGCGGAACGTTGCAATGGAAAGCAGCGATAAGGAAGGCACACCCGTCCCCAGGTGGGAGAGCGGGCGGGCGTCAATCGTGGCCCTGTCTCGCAAGGAAGGCGTACGCGGGTACTCAGAGCGCAGAGCGCAGGACAACCACCGAGCCGCTCACTGCGTTCTTCACGATCAGCAGTGTCATCACCCGGAGCAGTCAGGCATCGCTGCCTTCCCTCATCTCGCAAAGCTCCCTACAGCGCCCTTCTCTACCCGCATCAGCCCCTCAGTTCGGACAGCAGCCTCCCTCTTTACTCTTTCGAGCATTCGCCACGTAGCCAACGTTCATCCGCCTCGCTAGAACGGCGATTGCGCAAAAAAATCTACCGGTCTGCCTCGTTTAGCCTGTGTCCCGCAGCTGGCGGAGTGAGAAAAGAGGGTCCGCACCACCTCTCCATGACAACAGCTGGCACACCCGTGCGTGTCTGGCCTGGCCCGCATGCACAGGCCGCGTCCCGCACACAGGGGACATTGCCCGCAACCCTCGTCTGCGATGCAGCTCCGCTTGCGGATCGCACCAAGTGGACCGGACGTGGGCTGTTGCGGTGTCCAAGCGTCGTCCCACGAACGAATTTGTTGGTGACCCGCAGGGCCGGGCAGGCAGCGGCAGGGGATCAACAATGCTACGCAACGTCATTCCAGCCCATATGGGACCCTGGACGCAGCGAATCGATAACGATACCGACATCCGCGGACACGCGCCAACGTCATGCCTACCATGCGATGCGTGGAATCTGCTGTTTTGATTCCAGAAATCCGAGCAACCACTTCTGGTGACATTCCTTCTGCCTGCGGCTGTCCCTCACTTGCCGTCATGAAATTAAAAGTTGGAGCACGTACTCCACCGGGCACGCGGCTGTCGTACATTCAACCTCTGCTCAATTCAGCAATGCTCATAAGGTCATGACATCTGACTGGCGCCTCTGGGCACCAAGTCGACTACAAGAATGCTGATATGTGATAGCGTGCTAGGTGGTATGAGGCGGATAGTGAATGACGAAAGGTGGGGAAAATGTTCAAGAATGGTCCTGCTCGAGGTCGTCCAGGAATGCGATCCACTGCTTCTTGTACAAGGCACCGCGGTATGTGCCGCGCGAGTCGGTGACGAGGATCTGGCGCGATCCAAGCTTAATGAACAGCTCCTGGACGAGCTCCAGGGTCGAGTGCATCTGGACAGTGATGGGCGCCTGTGTTTGTCAGCCTACGTTTTTCGTCTCTCGTGGACGCCGCCCTACGGGGCCCAGAAGGATGCACCGCGTGTGCTGTCTGAGGGCTAGTCGCTAAACTCACTCGGTCAATGTACTGGCTGAGGTCGTACGGGTTGTGGCGACCATCAACGCTCTCGGAGAAACTGAAGATGGACAAGCGGGACGAGCGCATCATCTCGTCGGGAGTGAGGTTGACCACCGCGTCCGGCTCGTCAGCCAGCGCGTTCAGGGCGTGCTCTATCTCATTGATACCCAGGAAGCCAAGGACACGCAGCACGGGGTATGTGCGTCCTTCCCGGTCCACGGCCGCCTCCTTGACGAGCACCGGGAATCCGGCATCTTCGTAACCAAGGCGAACGAGTTCGAGAAGGCGCCCCGTGAGCTCACGGACGGTGTGAGGTTTGTCAGCACGCAGGGTAGGAGCCTCGCGGTCCATCTGAGATTAGCTCAAAGAACAGGTGGAGTAGCTTTCGGGTACTCACCACTTCGGAAACTAAGCGGCCGCCGAAGAGGACTTCCTCCTTGTCGCTCAGGTACGGAAGCTTCTTGAGCTCGATGACGAGCTCGTAGATACCGCGCTTCTCCAGCGCATCAGCCACCGTCTTCGCGACGAGAACAGCGAGCATGACAGGTACAGTGTAGTTGAGGGTGCCGGTGAGCTCGAACATGATGACGGCGAGCGAGACGGTCGTGCGGGTGACACCAGCAAGTGTAGCAGCGGCGCCGATCATGGCGTAAACACCTGGGATAACACACTTGGTGCATCCCTCGAAAATGCCGAGCGTGGGGTACTTGTGCTGAACGAGCTCCGTGACAATGCCCACAATGCGACCGAAACACGCGCCAATGACGAGGGACGGAATGAAGATACCTGCGGGCAGAGCGAGACCGAACGTGATGATCGTGAGCGAGGCTTTGATGACGAGGGCGATGAAGACAGTCCAAATGACTTTGCCGGTGGGGTTGTTCGGACCGATGCAGAGCGAAGACGAAGTGTCAACGCTGCACTCAGCGAACATCTTGCCGACCAGTTCGTTACCGCCCAGGCGCGTGTACGGATTCATAAACGACACGACGCAGGTGAGGGCGGTGACAAGTGCGACCTCGAAGATGGGGTGGCGGCCGACCCAGGTGCCCTTGCGGACGTCGCGGCTCCAGATGATGTTGAGGCGCGAGAAAAGAGCACCATAGAGACCGCCGAAAATGCCGAGGATGATGAAGATGCCGAACTCCCAGTACCGGTACTCGGAGGTGTAGGTGACGGCGAACAGGACGATTGAGCCGTTGCCGTACGGGTTCAGCGCCTTCAAAACGAGCGCAGCGCAGGCAGCGCACCAGAACGAGCGCCACATGACTTTCGGCGGGAAGTAGTATGAGACTTCCTCGAGCGAGAAGAGCACGCCACCGATCGGCGCACCGAAAGATACGGCCACTCCGGCAGCGCACGCAGCCGAGAGGATCTCACGGCGCTTGCCCTCGTTTGTCTCATACTTGGAGAAGAAGCGAGAACAGATGTTGGCAATGCAGGACGCGATGTGAACGAAGGGACCTTCCTTTCCAAGCGACAACCCCGATCCGACAGACATTGCAAGACCGATCGACTTCACAAGCAGCGTAGACAGGCCGAGGTAACCGTGGATGACGAAGCCAGACAGAATAGTCTTGATCTCAGGGATACCGCTGCCACCGGCGAAGTCTGGACTATCAGCTTGAATGGACGCAGCGTAGCTGGAACTCACAAATGACGGGACGAGCAGGCTCAGGAGGGCACTCCTCCTCGCTCTGGCGGTAAAGGAGAGGCATACGCTCGTCAGGAAGCTTGACCGGCGAGGCAAGAGGGCTGTTGGTGTTGTACGTGGGGCCGAGGAAGGCCGAGTCCTTCGAGGTCACATGTGTAGCCGATGATGTGAGGTAGTAGGTCAGTGCACTGGCAGTGCACGCGAGGGCGATCGCGACGCAGAAGTACATGATGAACTCGGGCTCGCTGAAGAACGAAGCGTCGGCGTCCGTCTCGCTGCTATCAAAGAACTGTCCCCATGACACCCAGTCCTCGCAGGTCTCGTCTCCGTTGTCCGGGTGGCCCTTCGGAGCGCAGCAGAAGCGCTTCGGTGATCCCCACTTGCTCGAGCAGAATCCGTTCTTCAAGTCGAAGAAGACCATCTCCGATCGAATGATGAGGAAGGCGACCATGGCGGTCAGCACACCAATTAAGGTGGCGAGGAGCCAGCCCTGGAAGCGGTCCCAGGCATTGGCGATAGCGCCGCGCATTGATCGACGAGCCCGTGTCCGCAGCCGGCGTACTCGCGTCGACTCCTTGATGGCATCGTGCAGCCAGTCGATGGTGACATACGACGCGTACCACACTCGCGTGCCGTTTGCCCGCCTGCCGTCGTCTTCCCCGTCGTCGTAAGAGTCGTAGTCTGAGTCGGCGTCATACTCGCCTGCGCGATCGCGACCGAAGCCGATGGAGCTCGCCGTCTTCTTGAAGCGGTTCAGCATAGTCGAACCAGAGGGCGAGACGGGACTTGGGAGGACTAAGGAGGGCGTCGTCGGAACAAGGTGGTTGCTGGCAGTGCTCGCGCCGCGGCGGTGGGTTCGGGAGGAGGAAGGGACGGGGCCTGGCGTCTTGGAGCTCGAACGAATGGTAGTGCCCGATCCGTTCTCACCCAGTGCGCCCGCTCGGAGCCTTGGTGTGCCGGCGGTCATTTGGGGCTGAGCTCTTGTTATGCCTGAGTAGGAGCTCGGCGGCGGCGGCGCAGGGCCGTCCCCGTGGCGCGAGCTTGGGCCTCCGCCGACCATGATTGCACCTGAAGTGCTGGCGATACGACGAGGGTCGATGTTAAGGCCCCCTGGTAAGCCAGACGGTAAAGAATTGTCAGAGGAGCGCCCCCTATCCGTTGGGCTCGCGGACGAGGAAGGCAATAAGCCGGGTGTCGCCGATTCGGTCGCGCCGTAGTTGGTCGTCGACTGCTTGTTGCGGCCGGGAGCGGCGACGCTAGCACTACGCCGGGAAGGGGTTATGCGGGGTGAGGGCGCGGACATCGACGCAGCCGGCTGCTCTGACGGTGGAGGAAGGTGCAGCGCGGACGGGGTGGGCATGTAGAACTGCTGTTGGTGAGCGCTGGCGGTATCAGATATAGTCGGGTGTGTCGCCGGAAGCCGGGGCGTGTTGGACGACACGTCTAAATCGTCGGGTTCGGAGGACAGGGAAGATTGGGAAACTGAACCGACGAAGCGTGCAGAAGATAAGGAAGGAGAGGTCTGGACGCTCGACGATCGATGCTGGAACGTGTTGGTATGACTGGGTTCTTGAGTGAAGGTGGACGGGTTGGGGAAATAAGTCATTGGCGAGGAAGGTTGGCTGTGGTAGCTGCCGGCGTAAGCGCTGAGCTCGTGTGACCGGGGTGGACACGGCCGGGAGGCATCCAACCCTGCATGGCTTGTTGGCCCACCCCCTGTGTCTCGTCTCGTTGGACGTACCTGGGTTCGTCTCTTGACCGCGACTGACCCCTTGAATGCGAGCCTCCACTGCGGCGGACAGAGAGCACCGACGGTGGGCGCCCCATGCGCGACGACGAAGAATACGACGAGCCCGACTTGCCGCCGCTGCGCTGTTCCGGACGCTCGCGCTCCGATCCCATGGCGTGCTGCGTGCCCTGTCGGACGGTGGCCACTACGACAGAATGTGAGTAACCAAAGGAGATAGCGCAAGGGAGTGTATTAGGTGAGGGCGTAGGTGAGCCAGGGCACGGCGCCAGGTCGAAAGTCGTGCCGCGTGAGGTGCGTGCCGTCAGTGCGCGGCGCGTCGCGTCGAGCGGTGAAACGGTGTCGGGCCGTGCGTGCGTGTGCACTGGCGGTGACGGTGAACGAAGGTGACAAAGGAAAGTGGAACGTTGAAAGGGTGAAGGGTTGTGTGGAAGTGAAAGCGGGTGTACGAGTAGCGTCAGGCGGTATGCTCAGCCCCGTCGACCGATGACGATACGATGGTGCTGGTGTGGATGCTCCAGTGGCCGGTGGCCAGTCCCGTCTCGTGGCTCGGAGCTCGGCTCGCCGGTTGTGGTGTGTGGTGCTCGGCCCTGTCGCCGGCTACATGCGACGCGCGTTTCCTCGATCAAGTGATGCATGAGTCCCACATCCAGAACAGCGGATGCGATGCACGTTCGCTCGGCGTACATGCGCCTAACATCTCCGCAGCGCGCAGGACAGAAGGAAGCATGCATTGTGGGGGGCGTGAGCGCCAGTTTGTGCGTCGAATTTGCCACCTAAACCTGTGGATTCACGATTCAGTCACTGGTCTCCAGTTCCGTCACAAGGCACCGCATGGCACGCTGACACGCTGGCACGCCTGACCTGTGCTGCAAGCTCTAATCGAGCGAAGACAGCTGAATGTGCTGAATGCGGCTGGCTCCACATGTTTCCGGGCTCTAGCGACCGCACGCGCACCGCGTTCGACAAATGCTGTCAATGTCAGGGCTGCTCCTACCAGGGCTCTGGACACAATGGCACGATCGCGTCGCCATCGGGGATAAGCCAACAGTGGGCACCCCTTCCAGTGCCGTAGCTGTGTGCGATTCGGCTTCGAGTCGCCGGAGTTCAGTGAGCTTGGCTGTGTACAGAGGCTTGGCCTGATCGTCGTGGTTCTATCAAGGCTTGGCTGACGCTGCTAGTCGGCACTCGTTTCTAAGACAGTCACTTGATCCAGCAAACGGACATAGGAGCTGATCACAGAAGCTAGTTCAGCAGGGCCGCGGCCGTGCACCGAGACAAAGCTCCAGCGACGCTCCAAGACTGAGCGGCTGACGTGCAAGGGCGACAGGATCGTTTGTTTATGCGTGTGCTGTCGACATGTCACGCCAGACGCAGCGAGCACTTGCGATCCACCCGGCACACGAGCCAGCTGTTTGGTGCAGCTGGCCGAGTGGAGGTGGCCGAAGATGCCTCAACTGAAGGTCAGTTGGATACCCCTCTCGCAGAATCAAAGTTTCCCACGGTGGAGAACAAATATGATTTGACCCCCTTGTAAGGCACCTTAGTCTGATGACGCGCCTATGAGCCCATCGCCTATCGATCGGACCACGAGACCTTCAACCGTCATCCTCCGTTCCTCGATATCGACTTCATCAGCGACGACTCGATACCGACACCATGCCGCCCAAGTCGAAGCAGCAGCAGCTGGCTAAGCCGAAGCCCGGAGAGAAGCGCAAGTGGACCCCGCGTCCTGCACGCTCCGCGAGCGAACGCCTGCCCAAGCTCTACCGCGCGCTCGCGGACCAGGTCAACGACGGGTACTTTGACAACGCGAAGAAGACTTGTCGCAAGAGTGAGTGGCTTTGGAGTGCTCGCAGTGTGTGGAGCTTCCTGGAAGAGTGTGATCTCTGCTTCCCGCAGCCTTCCAGTTCGCCCTCTCAATCTGTTCCTCTGTGCTGCTTGCGAGAAACGTCGACAGTGATGAAGAAGGAAGCGAGCTAGGCTTTGGAGACCGATAGCTGACAGCAGTCCTCGCGCTCGACGAGTCGAGCATCCCCGCTTTCCAGACCCTCCTGTTCCTCCTCCTGCACACTGATGACTATGCCGCCGCGCTCGACCTCGTTCTCTCCCGGCAGGCTGCCGAGCTCAAATTCGAGCACGCATACTGTCTCTACCGTCTTCAGCGTGAGCGTGAGGCACTCCCTCTTTTGGCCGACCTTCCCGATGAGCGTCGCGTCGCGCACCTGCGTGCCCAGCTCGCCTACCGCCTGGGCGAGTACGAGGAGGCGGAGCATCTCTACGACAGCCTCCTGAGGGAGGCGTCGCAGAGCGAGGCAGAGGATATCCGCACCAACGTTGCCGCGACGCAGACGCAGACCCGCTTCATCGACAGCGAGTACAGCCAGAAACTCTCGACGCCTGCCGTCGTCAACGACCCGATGGTGACCAATCGGCCCCAAGACGTACAGCGCGACGTCCCTACCCTTCCCGCCGGTTGGGCGAAGCAGGGTACCGCCGGCGAAAAGGTGGCCGAGGCCAGTACCTCCGCCGACGCAGGCCGCAGCGCCGAGAAGAAGAAGGAGCGCACTAAGCCCCGCCATCCCCTCCCCAAGGGTGTTAGCCTCGGAGACTCGAAGAAGGAGGACCCAGAGAGGTGGACACCCCTCCGCCAGCGCGCGAGTTACGTGCCCAAGAAGGGCAAGAAGGAGACGACTGGTCTCGGCACGCAGGGCGGGTTTGAGAAGCCCTCGAGCAACAACCAGAAGCAGGGCGGAGGAGGCGGCGGCGGTGGCGGCGGTGGTGGAAAGAATAAGAAGAAGGGCAAGAAAAAGTAGCCCCGAGATGATGTCGGAAGACTTCAGCGGGGGAGGAAGAGGGGGAGAGAGGAGATAGGAGAACCGAATGCACCGTTAGTCATGAGCCAACTGCCAGCTGCACCTTCGCCGCACGCTGCGGGCAAGTCATTGCATGCCGTCCTAGACCTAATACACAATAAGAGTGAAAACTAAGTAAAATTACCGTGTCATCTTCTGAAGGGAGCATAACGTTCTTCTGGGAGGCGGCGGGACTGTCTGTCGGTTACAACATGCGTTCTGTTTCTGTCATGAGGGGATGCGAGCCTGAGCGGCGTTGCCGTCCCGTTTGGTCTCTGTGTACATTGTTTACACTCCTTCTGCTGCTGCTGTTGCTCTTCTCTGTCTCTGTCTATCAGCTCTAGGTCCTAGATCCATCCGGCCCTGGCGAGGCGTCCGCTGCCCCGAAGACTGGGCAGGCGGTTCGTCTTCTGCGGCAGTCGCAGCGGCGCCGCGTACTGCTGGTGCTCCGGGTTGAACCCAATCTCGTACGGGGCGGGCTGCTCCCACGGTCCCGCGAACGGGTCCGGCACCGGTGACGCAGGGTTCCAAGCGTCGGCCACCGCGACTTCCGCTTTACCAGCCGACTTCATGGAGCGGTGCAGCGACGTGCGGCTACTCCGCTGCATGCTGCGCAGGCTGCCGCCAGACTTCTGGGGCCGGAGGGACTGAACTAACGGGGGAGACTGAGGGGCGGAGGCAGGGCTGGGGCTATCGACGCTGCCGGCGCGCCACTGCGCGATCGTCGGATACTGCGAGGTCGCGGGTGTGTGCGGCATGTCGTGCCCGTGGGAGGAGTGGCCATGCGAGCTGCGCGACGCGCGCGAAGCCGGTCGCGAAGGAGGGCGCGAGGTCGATCGTGTCGGTGGGATCACGAGGCCAGAGCTCGGCACAGAGCGAGAAAGCGATGGTGCCGGCAGAGTCTGCATGGGCGCGGCACCAGTCGGCACCGGCAGTGGCGGAGCAAAGAAGCCCTGCGCGACGCCGCTGGCCATGGAAGGCGAGTCGGCAGCGGGAGGCGTGTAGAACGCTCCCGAGCCAACACTGTTGAAGCTCTCGTGGGTGTCGTAGGACGATTGAATGCTACTCCTGCGTCCTCGGGACGAGGACAGGGACCGCCGCAGGTCGTCGGACGACGGCCCCTGTGCTTGCTTGCCGGCGGGGGATCTCGGGCGAGTGAAGTCAATGGCCTCGCCTCCGGCCTCCTCCGTGATGTCGACCGTGTTGTCTTGCGGCTGTTGCGACTGGTCGTACCGCACACTGTGCTCTTCGTTGCTGTACCTGGAGTCACTATCAGGTGGAGTCGCAGGAAGAGCCCTGGACGGCGGCTTCGGGGAGTGCACGACACGAGCACAGCTGCTGTGGGTTGAGGATCGCGCAGACAGCCTCGATGAGTGCGTCGTAGAGGTTGAATCGTTGCGGAACAGAATAGGCGAGGCAGATTGGCTAGCCTGGCCCCAGGGCACCTTAGCCTCTGACGGGAGGAAGTTTGAAGGAGGGGCTTGCAGAAGTTGGGTCGACTGCTGGGGAGTCACCGGAGACTGGCTGCCGTGGTCGCCAGACGATGTCGAGTCGCGTGCGGTCGTGGTGGCAGAGTTGGAACGCGCAGGCGCACGCGGCGTCGTGGGCGTCGGCGGGAGTGTTGGGAAGGGTGAAACCGCGCGAGGAGGTGGCATAGCCGAGACAGGCGGCCGAGACTCAATCTGGCTCCCAGCCTGGCTTGGACGGCGCGACCCTGTCATGGACATCAAGGTCGGTGACAGTGGTGCGTCGTCCGCGCCAGACTCGAGCGGAGGCGTCGGGTATGAAAGTTTTGATCGCGATGGCGTCGGCGAGTCCCTCATGGCAAACGTAGCGGCACGCGAACGTGACCGAGGCGGTAATGAGTAGAGTGAGTCGCCGTCATCACCATGGGCCGACTTGATCTTGTCCGTGTCAGTCATGACCTCGGTGCCTGCGAAAAAGCCACTCCCTCCGCGACCACGCCGCCACCCTGGCGTCGGAGGATCCAGAGAGCAAGGGAAGGTCAACTCGTTCACAATTGTCGGCGTCGACGGCGTGTGCAGTGCCATCCAGGCATCACGACTCCTCCACGGCTGCGAGGAGGGACTGCTATCCGTCGTGAACGTCGAACCACAGAACGAGTCGCGACGGTGCAGGCCCGTGCGAGCCACTTTTGCCTCCTCAGAAGTGCCCCAGAGGGAGCGACTCCTACGGCGCTGGGCCCTCTGCTGAGCGTTGTTGGACTGCTGGGTGGACTTGCTTTCTGACCTCCGGATATGGTCCGGAAGCGGTGGAAGCTGGGGAGGAGGCGTCGGAGGTCGGTAGGCGTCCTTGGACGCCTTCTCCCGTAGAGACTTCGACGATCCAATTTTGCGTAGGAAGCCCATTGTTCCGGGTCGAACACGGACTGCGGCGCTGTTGGAAGAAGACTGTGATCCCGGTAGCGAGTGGTGAGAGGCTGAATCGGGCGAGATGGCGGTGAGGGAAGCGTTGGGGGGTTGGGGGTTGTGTGAAGAGGCGGAAGCTGTGATAGGAAGCTAACGAGTGGTCGGGAGTCTTTATGTGATGTCGAGAGTTGGTAAAGATGTTTGTTGTTGTGGAGTCGAGGGGGTGAGACACAACAAAGAGAAGGATATGAAGGGGGGTGATGAGGGAGCGAAGGAGCGTGACAGAAAGAGAGTGAGTGTGGTAGAGGACTGGGCGTTGGAGTCTGTCGGCAAGGTCAGGTCAGGTCTGACGGACACGGAAGAGAGAAGAAGAGCAAGAGTCTGAGTGTGTGAGATCCTGAGAGCGAGGCACGTCGCAAGTGCTGTAGGATGGACGAGTGGGATTCCCTCTGGCGCTGAGAGGGGCGCAAAGAGGGCAATCAAGGGCGCTCTGAAGAGGCGACATGCAGACTAAATCTGGCGTCTGGACCTGGCCGACCTGGGCCTCTTTAGCTCAGCTCGCGAGTCCTGACGCGTCGGTGACCCTGGGGTCGTCGCTGGTGCCCTGCGTCCCCTGAGACAATCGGTGCTGGCGCCTCCGGTCAACGCGACTCTGCGCGACTTTCTACTTTGGTACATCGGCCCACCCTGAAGTTTCAGCGGCCGGAGATCCCCAGGGCCCTCAAGGGCTCAATGAGGATCCCGGTGCAAATTCATGACCAAGAGCCAGGCCCCTGACGCAGGTGTATCTTAGGCACTGCACTGTATGCTATGACAGAGCGATGGCAGCGACACGGCGCCGTCCATTCCGACGCGAGACGCAAGAGACGCAGCGAGAAGCATAGGGTCGCCTCGCCGCACAATGGAACGTCGGACATGACACCACCACGTCTTCCGACCCGCTTCCAGCCCTGGCCCACCTGGCACTTCCTGAGCCGTTGTGTGGACAGAGGCGAGCCATAGAACATGTCCTGGACTCCGTCGAGTCTGGGCCCTCCGAAAACCTTTCTGCTGTGTTTGAGTCTGCGAGCTTTGGTTAGCTGACGGAGCCGATTGCCTGCGCTCCACCGTAGTTGCGCAGATACGGCGTTCGAAGGTGACGCCCSCCCGCCCGCCCSCCCGCCCGCCGCTCTAGGGGAGCTACCACTGCATAAAACGGTGCATCGCATGCGTGCATTCAAGCGCCCGGCGCCCACCGCAGCGGCCAGTGTGTCCCCAGGAGTGTTCGCTCCTCAGCGTGGCCGCTGCGCTGCACTATGCTGCTGGGCCGCCATTCACACGTTCCATGCTGCAACGGCGATGCGACGCTTCTCCTTATTCCTGGCTTTCAGTGCAGCCGTTTGGAGCTCGCACAACTCAGTCAGTCTGCGCCAGAGCCTGCCGGTCTGTGCGCCGCGCGCCGCCCGGCACGGCACCACGGTGGTGGCCGGCTCAAGCATTGAGCACCCCCTTCCTTAGTCACCGTCACTCAGGCCAGGTCACGTCTCGCATCTGTTTGGTCACCATGGGTCACCGCGTTGCACAGTCCCCTCGTCGCACCTCCCACAAAGCTTCATTGACGAAGCGCTGAAGCGCAGTGGAGCTGACTGTCGGGAGTCACCGGCCGGCTCACGATGAGCTTGAGTATGACGCGCACCGACCACGCCGAGGCAGCAACAAGCTTCAAAGCCCAGGCACTGGCACGTCAAGCTGGCGAGGGCACCTGTTTCGGTTTGGCTTTTTCGGCTCGAGAGGTGTCTTGTTTTTTGGCTCAGCTGCTGTTTTACACCGCTCACCGGGTTCCCAGAGCGGCCCCGTTATTGGCTCTCCGGCTCTGCCGGTGCCGCACGCTCACCGTCCCGGTACTGCTGTGAAGCATACCGGGGCCACGGGCGTGGATGCCCTCCCCGTTCCCCTCGGCCCCTACCCAGAGCAAAGGTGAGCCTGGGGACGCAATGTCGGACACTACTCGCGGCTCGATGGACGAGACCGAGGGCGAGAAGGCATGTCACCGGAATGAGTCCAGACACTTCGATACTGACTGCGCCGGAACTCGCTGGTCCATCCGACGATCGTCCGTGTTCACATGATCCGGGGCTTGCCTCGTGGCATCCCTCCGAACACAATCGGACCCACGCAATCTGGCGTTCGAGGGCGACGCATGACGAATGCGTGCGATTGCTCGATACCAACAAGCCAACCCGTTTCTGCCTGACCCAGTGACAGCCAGAGGGGGCGGCAGGCGCAGAGCGCGCAC
The DNA here is from genome assembly GCA_039545355.1 of Trichosporon coremiiforme. NCBI lineage: Eukaryota > Fungi > Basidiomycota > Tremellomycetes > Trichosporonales > Trichosporonaceae > Trichosporon > Trichosporon coremiiforme. The sequence goes on along the minus strand of BCJJ01000001.1, from coordinate 638,716 downwards.
ATCTAGGTGTGTCATGCACGGCTGAAGCAGTTAGGCGACGTCGTCATGCACTGCGGTTCGCTAGCTGACACCTGCTGCATCCGGCATCAGGGTCCAAGTGAGGCACACCGGAACAAGCTTACGTCAATTTCGGCAACTTATTGAACTCTGCGGACCAGGGATCCCGGCTCTGCTGGCTTTGGCTTTGGCTTTTGGCTCGTTGTCTGCAGCTCTCTCCTTGGCCTCCTCCCTCTTGCTGGGCTGCGGACTCGCTCGCCCATGACGACGATGAAGTTAAAAAGGCTTTCATGAACTCGAAGATGGACTAGACTCCACGACGCGTGAAAGGGCGGCATGGTGCGACGCGTCGGTCCCGGATGCCGGCTTCCAAGCGCACTACGGCAAGTAGGTCCACACCATCAGGCCATGCAGGTGTGAGACCATCAATGTAGAGCAGAGGCGTTTGTGTGTGTGTGTGTGTGTGGCTGTTGTTTGTTTGCTTGTTTGTTTGTTTGCATCTCAAGACATCAATGCAGCGTGTAAACAAACGGGCAAGCCCCAGTTCGCACGGTCGGTCACATGTATGAGCAACGCGACATGTAACGCTCAAAGGACTCAGAACACATGACGCTTGCAACCTGTCAAGCCCGAACAGAGGCAAAAGGAGGGCGCAACATTGCTGCTCTAGTACATATTGAACTCCGTCGCCCGTCTCTGAATTGTCCAGGGCCATCGTCCCTGGTCTCCGGAGACGAGGATCAATACGCGTCACGCGTTTTTCCGTTGCCACCGCTCTCGATCGAGCGGGCTGGGGATGAGATCGGCCTTGGTGGAGGTGGCCGTTTCGCGAGCTCGCGACCTCGTGAGCTCCCCAAGCTAAGCGACGGCTGGGCGAAATAGAAACCTGGTAATCGCAATAACACAACCCAGCTAAGAATGGAAGCAAGACAGATTCCATTCTTACATAGAATTGAAGCATGTGCCGGCCATCTGCAGCACGTGAATTGCCTTGAGCAAGTACAGATCGTAATGATTGAGGGCTGAGAGCCAATATCACTGGTACATAGTTGGGGTTGGGGGCCCTCATCTCTTTCTCCGAGACCTCCACCGACGCGCGATGTTTGCTGTTGTCGTTTCTGGAACCTGGGAACATGGTGGGAAATACGGTTGGGCGAATGGCGAGGTTCACACCATTGCATGTGCAGGGAACGAGAGGGGTCGTCGTCTGATCGCCGGCTGTGCGACACGGCGAGACATGTCTCGTTGTCTCGTAGCCCAATGAGTCAGACTGTGTCACAACAAAGAGGCGTACGCCGTACGCCGGTCTGAGACATCATGTGCTGTTCCACTCGCCGAGAGTATTGGTCCCCAGAGCGATAAGGCTCGGATCCGTGAGGCTCGTGGCGCAGACAAGAGACCGATGCAGCGACCGAATGGAAGGTCATGCGACGGACAACTGTGAGGCAGCATGATAGCTGGTGTACGTACGTCTGCGACGCATGCCTCGTCCGCATCGCTTGTGTCACATGCAGCGGGCAGCTCAGGCAGCTCACGCGGCGACCCAAGGACAGATCCGAAGCCCGGAGCGTGGGCTGGCGATCCAGAACGCCGTTCCAGAAGTCGATCCGAGTCCAGATCGCCGCCCCACTGAGTTACGTCCTTGGCGCGCAGGTGTGACTCAGTAAAGTACAGTGATTTGCCCCCCTGGCTGCCCCTGTTGTTTGCGCTTGCCCATGTCGCCAGGTCACCATCGCCATTCTGATGGTGTGAGCACATTGCTGCTTTATGGGTCCCACCGTGGTCGCCCCACATCTCCATGCACAGTATACTCACGACAGAGACTCTGCCAGGCCCATGACCTTTCCCACGGCGACCTGGTCACTGCCGCCGGTCTCCGGAACGCTGCTGATAACCTGGGAACTGCTGTCTGCGGGAAGGATAGGACTGCGCCCGGAGCAGACTGTACGGCACATGCAACGGCACAGCCGGCGGCTACCAGCGCCCCGCGGCGCGGGGTATACCTTGTGCGGCACAAGGCAGTACGGCACCGCGGAACACGTAAGACGGGGACAGGTACAAATGAACCATGACTCATCGGCGCCGTGCCCGGTTCGCACTGCCCGAAGTCTAGTCCTTTCTCGAGGCAACTTGAAACGAGACCACCATGCTAGAAGGAAGCATTCGTTGCCTCTCTCGATGCAGTCGGATGAGCGGTGACTTGCGTGACAGATGGGGTCGACACGTCAACGACGTCGCCGTTCGCTGTACAGAGTAAGCGATACGAAGGGGTGCACCATCCTCACTGCCGATGCACCGCTCGCGGCCACCAGGAGTATGACCGCTCACGAACGGAGTGGCTGTCCTCCGAACACTGTCTTGTCGTAACGATGTTCAACAGGGCACTCAAATCATGCTTATGGATTCCTTGCACTGACTGATCGCTGACCTTCTGCTCTCCTCTCGCTGTGGCTCGCCAACCATGGAGCTCCGGAGCCAGTCCTCGCGTCTGTCAACTTCCACGCTGAGGCATCGATCACGCCGAAGGCTGGTGGGCTCACACGGTCTGATGCGTGCAGCCTGTTCCTGGTGACAGCTAGAGACGATATCGTGTGACTGAGGAAGAGAGCAGACCCGGTGCCTGCAATGGAGCAGTGAACTCCGAGCAGCGTGAGCCCGATACAACAGTTCGGACGTGCGAGAGAAACACTCCTCGGGCTGAACAGGTGAACAGCTTGCCCGCGACCTCCCGCACGCTCCATTGGCATTTCTCGAATCCCTTCCTAGCCGGAGCACGGATCTGGCCGTTCGGTTCGTGTCGCTGTTCGACTTCGGCCGCGTTGCGTCGCACATGCGCAGGCTCGTGCATCGGATGCCCGGCATGACGAATGCCCCGATCGGGAACGCACGAGGCGGGCTGCCGTAATCCCCTCACCCGAGGAGACTTCAGATGGCCCGCAGCTGGGTCATTCGTGGGCTGAGCTGAGAAACCCAGGGACCACTTGATCTTGGGCAGACCCCAGAGCATGTCAAGCACCGTGCTGCGCTCTGTACTTGCCGGTACAGATTCGGAAACCGGCTCGAACGGGAAACGCACAAGTGAACCCGGTGCACAGTATTGCCGGACATGGCCCACAGGCGGCTGGATACAGGAAACACGTCCGAAATCTAGAAAACTGGTTGCCTGAGCGTCCCGGAGACCGGTTGGAGGCTTGCAGTCCACGGGGGCGTGGACATGCCTGTGCTGTGCTTTTGTCGGGTGAGGACGCGAGGCCGAGATGTACGGGCTGCAATCGAACTCTCAGTCCACCGCGGAGTGCCTTTGCGGAACACCCACCATACCACTCCCAGCGTGCTCAAGCGTCGACCAGTCTGTTCGTACTCGTAATCAATCTGAGCCGTATGACTCCCCTCTGCGATCTGAGTATACGGTGGCGATTGCAGCAAGCGTCCCCGCAGCGTCTTGAGACCACAACTGCTGCTGACCCGCACGTAGGGCCAGCACCTCGTCTCCCTTCATCACAACCAACCTCGTCACCATCTCCACCTCCTCGAAGTCCAAAAACAAGCCTCGTATGGGGCTCGAACCCATGACTGTGTGATCAATCGGCTCTAAGCGTAAGAGTCACACTATCTACCGACTGATATAACGAGGCGAGGTCGCTCGTTGCGCGTTGCGATCCCGGCGCCGGCGCTGCCGAGTGGGCCTGCCCTTCTCCCCTTTTCCCTGTCAGAGCGGCTCTGGTGATTCTGGTGCACATTCGGGTGTACGTGGGAGTCGATGGAGGGCGGAGATACAGGCAGAGGCGGTGGCAGCAGAGGAGGAGGCGAGGGTGGCGTCGAGGGAAGCGATGGCGGTAAGGGACATCTCGGTGGGCGAGTCGCCGGCTCATGTCACCGCGACCCATAATCATGTCGGAGGGAAAAACACGCATCGATAGCTAGATCTGAATTCGCTTTCTCGCTTCTGCAGCTCTGCTCCGAGCAAGCAGGGACAGCTGTCGAAGTACTTGCGAATTCACCCCACCACCGACCCGTCACATGACAAAATGTCACGAACGCCTGGAATTGCCACACTGCTGCGCCCCTCCGATCCACCTATCCACAACGATTCTGCATTCATCCAATGCTCAGAACTGCTTAAAAACATCTCCATTCACTTCCTGCATACAAACAGAACTTACAGAAGTAAAAAGACGACATTGACATGATTCGAACATGCGCTCCCGAAGGAAGTTGATTTCTGGAATCCCTTTCCGAAGAAAGACCATTCGAGTCAACCGCGTTAACCACTCCGCCACAATGCCCAGGCTTTGGTGCTGAAAACATTTGGTGCCGCAGACTATTGAACAGTCGTGAGCTGTTTGCGCTGTACGGAGCTACCGAGGGATCGCCTGGGGCAAAGGAAAGCGGCTCGAGGACAGCAGAGACGCGCATGAAAAATCCTGAGTGACTTTGGACTGAGGGTTATCCGGTGGGAGCAAATGAAGACGCGCGAAGAATAGGGTTCACTTGCATCGAACGATTGACTACCGCGCCTCTTGCCTGTGGCAGTAGCCCATCAGTGTGGGACTTGTCATGGTGGTAGATGTCTGGGTGGACGCAGCCCTCTCGAAAGGCGCGAATGGCATACCGGCCGCTCGCCGGCTGGCCGCCACACAACGAGTGTGGCAGCCGTGGCCCGCCGAAATGCACCTCGACTTCAAGCCTACGACAGTTAGTTTCCCAGATGCCTACCCCTTGCTCGAGGTTAAGACAGTAGGGGCGGGAGTCTGTGCCCCAAGTCTGGGCCCGTTCCTCAATGGGAGTGATTGTCGCCTCATCTCCTTCTGAAGGACCCCTGCCGTTGGAAGTACACTTCCGCGTCTGCGGGTCGCCTACCCATCGATCTTTTATCGGACGACCACACTCTTCTCCATTATTCAGGCAACGGGGTAGTTGTTCGAGTACACCTTGCTGCTGAAAACATGCCAGCGCTATCATCGACAAGTTTAATCTGCCTCGCCCAGTGTCACCGAGAGGAGAGGAGCCCTAGGGAGGGACTCAGTTAAGGTGATGCTGGCGCACATCTGGAAGCAAAGTTCCGAGGAGACGACTGGGACGAGAAGGAGACGGGGAGTGCTCGCTACAGCATGTCTGTGACAGACGAGCAACCCAGAAAGCTCTATTGGTGAATACCGACATGTACACCGGCTCCGGAGTCGGTGGCTGCCTGGCCAGCCCAGGTTACGAGAAGGAGTTGTTGCAGTGGGAGGTGTGTGCTCAAGATGACTCCAGAGACGAAACGTTAACGCCTCAGGATGCTGAGCTGCATCGCATTCGCGACCCCGAGACCCAGGAGGTCGTGGGTCTCGAAACCATTCTGACTCTGCGGCACTTCAAGGGGTTCCAAGAAGGGGAGTTCCACATTCTATCCTTAGCGATGGGCTGAATTTCAGCATAAAGCACCCTGTCAAGGAAGTCTTCAACCGCGCAAATATCATCCTCGCCCCCTCATGATACTTCTCGCCCAAGCTCTGAGCACCGGGGCCGCTGAAGCTCCAAGTCACCGTAAATCCCTATCCTGGCTCGACCAGCCCTTGTCGAGTGACAATTCCGACGATGTCATCGAAGTTCATAAGCTCCGAGAGCCGGTCTTAGTGCGCGTTAGTCCGCGCGGCGCGACTCTGGACCTGTCTGGCTCATTCACCACGAAGGGGGCTCAGATCGTGGCCAAAAGCGTCCCCCGTCAGACCGGCATGACCCGTGAGTTTATATCATTCTTCGTGGCTGGATGAGAAGCCGGAGGCCGAAGCGCTACGCAACTTCCGGGTTCACGCGCCATCCCCTACATGCTCCCTGGCGCTGTACGGTCTCGTGCCGTTCGACTGACATTTCAGACGCAGGATCCAATGAAGACCCGTCTTTTTGCTCCGTCCGCAGGAATGTCCTTGACACACACTACGAGCGGTACGGAGAGGTCGAGATCAAGATGCTCGCTGGCCATTCTCAGCGGCCACAGACCTGAAAACAAACTTCGTTCAAGATGGCAGCAGGATCAGCCTCACAGCTGCCGCCACCGGCGAGGACGCGCTCGTCGGGCCGCAGACCGCCGCTTCCGACCGGTAAGTATCTCGATCCTCTGCTAGCCCAGGCTGACACAGCGTAGGCTGGTGGCACCAGCTGCGCTCTCTCGTTGAAGGAGCTGAGGAAGCGGTACCCAGAGCTCTGGGTCTACGAGGAGATGGCCGGCACACAGAAGAGCTGTCTTGGATCCGGCTCCGAATACTGGAAGCTGACCCGGGCTTCCGCAATATCCCTGTCGTGGGTGCCATGTCAGCCGTCGACGGTGCCCACTTGCTGAGGAAACTGCAGAAGATCATTCGGAACAAGTGCCAGCGGCTGAGGAGACAGGAGGGAAGGGAGATCTCGAAGACTCAAGCATTCTCCAGATGCCCACCAGCATTGAGCGTGCTCAGCGCGCTCGTGACGCCGCCATGGAGTCTGAGATTACGAGCTCCCTCGACATCGCAAGCCTGCTCTCCGAGCTTGACCCCTCTCGTCCGATCCCAATGACCAGAAGGATGGCGATTTCGGTACGAGCGCTGCTGCGGAGGAGGAGATGGATCTCGGCGCCATGCTCGAAGCAGGTCATGCTGGAGGAGGAGGCACTCGATGCCGCTCAGAAGGGGGCCGAGTCTTCCGAACAGGGGTTGGCCAATACCCCTCCGCCAGATCTTCCACGCGCTCCCTCCGGTGACACCGTCACTCCGCCGGATATTCCGCTCCCCGAGTCCAATGCGCCCCCGATCAACAGCCCTTCGAAGCGCGAAGCTTCCTTGCTCAAGGTTGCGTTCGTGGAAAAGTAAGCGTTGATGACAATCTGTGCTACCGATCAGTGTGCTGCTCAAGCACTCTCTCGTTGAGGCGTATAGGGTCAAGGATTCGCCAGGACGGGACGCAGCGTCGTAGGCGCGGGAGACGTCGGGGGCGGATCTGCGGCCGAAGGAGGTGACGAGGTCGCGGGGCCAGTTCCAGCTGAGCCGGTTCCAGCGACCAGCACCTTCCTTCCCCAGCCGCTTTCCAACACCAAGGGACGGTGCCAGCTGTTTCAATCTGATGACACGGTGAGCGACGCCGGGAGGCAAAACTCCGCATTCGGTCGGCTCACGCGATCCACATCAAGCGCAAGGACAACGACGTCTCCGACCCGACGTTCCACAGCCCTCGTAAACGCCTGCTCCGGTACCTCGCCAACATGGGGATGGAGCCCAAGTTGAGGGGAGCGAAAGGTGTTTCATGATGCTGTGGACGGCTGAGACAGTGCCCTGCACTTTCCCGAAGAACGTCAGCGACGGAGAAGACGCGGAGCTCGAGGGCGGTCTCCCGCCGGTCTGCAGCCCCCCAGTGTACAGTAAGCCACCGCAGCGCTTCCTCCCCACCCCAGGCCGCTAATTCGTCATCAGTAACCGCATGCAGCTTCTACTGCACGTGTACAATGACCACCTCGTCGATCTGCCCCAGGAACATGCCTGTTGGCTCGCTCGCTGGAGCGACACTGAGAAGTAGGCGGGCGCCAGGCAGTACGAGGCAAAAAAAGGTCGCGCGGGATGACTCCCCCAGCACTGTCAGCCTAGCGCAACCTCCAAACTCGCATCGCCGCAGCTCCAGCCTTCCCGTCGAGTATGAGGTGCGGGAGGGCTCGTCCTCATCCCCGCCCTCAGCCACAACGATGGAAATGAGCGCGCTGCTTGCACTGGACGAGAGGAGCAGAGTACGAACCCCCGACTCCTCGCGACGCCGATCCGCTTCGCGCTCAGCTCGGCAAATGACCCCAGGAGCTCGCCGCGCGCGTCCCGGGTCAGCTCGTTAAGGATGGCAAGATAAACTTTGACCACAAGCTCTTCGAGTCTTTGCCAAGCTCCACCCAGTAATGGGTGCAGATGGGCCCCAACCTTGGCTGCGAGGCTAAGTGCCTCTCCGCTACGTTGGCCCACGAGCTCAACTCCTCCAGTCGTTTGTGGCCGCGGGTTCGAGCTTGACGTTCAACGAAACGATTGACCAGCTGGGATGATGGGGAAGGCGAAGTTATCATGTCAATCTCTGCCGCTGACAATGATTTATAGATCTATAAGCTTGAGTGCACAGAGTGCGGGCCATGACCGGTGTGATGTACCGATTGCCATCTTTCATTGTTTCATCGCACAAAGGACCTCTGAGGTCTCGTTGACTCATGTGCTGGATCGGCAGCGCGCGGATCTCCCCCCCCGCTCGGAGCCGCCTGGCACCCACGAAGGTCTCCTATTGCGACCTCCCCTCCTCCGCTGCAGCCATTGCGGCTGTTGCAGCGGCCACAGCGTCATCGCAGCGACAGCATGAGCCTGCGATCGAGTGTCTTTGGTCCGTGCATCGTCTGTGCTTCGCTGCTCCCGCCATCCATCATGCCCGGCGTCTGTACGTATCGTCCTTCACGGTTCGGTGCGATGCTCCCATGCGTCTTCTATCTGAATGCCAGCAGTCTGCATCATGGAGCAGTGCGTAAGCGCCACAATCGGGCAGAGGCGCAGCTGGCGAAGCGACGCGTCCAAAGTCGCGTCTTCTTGAAACAACATTTTTGTTTCCGTCGCCCGCCGCCTTTGCCGAGTCGCTGGACCTTATCGCCGCATGGTTGGCCGGACTCATCCAGCCAGTAGCCCGGGTGCTGGTGGCCCACTTGCCCAGCACCCAGGGCCCAGCATACATCGGGTCCGGCACCGGACCCGTGTCGGTCGGTACAGTCGGGCCAAATTGGCCCCGTTGCCCGCAGTCGCGCAGTAATCCTCAAGCTTCACGCGCAGTCTCGACCCACTTCTTGCTGCAGACGCGGTACGCGCTACGGATCAACGCCCACCACAGGGTTTTTGATCGCTTCTCGCGTCTCGCTCATCTTATCCTTGTCTTTCCCAGTCTCAAAGCACAGGGCTATGCAGAGCGCTTCACATGCTCCCACGCAGACACCGAGATAATGGAGATGCATGCATGCGTTCCCACGGGAAAGACAGAATGCAAAGTAGTCAGGACGTTGATAAGGACGGGTCGGACGATGGCTGCCGGTCCCCGGCTTAGGGGGGACCAAAAAGTTGGCATTTCGCAACAGCGCGCTGATCTGCAGCCGTCCCTCGCGTCCCTTTGTCCCTGCAGTTTCCAGGCTTTTGGACTCAGCGCCCACATACAAACTGGCTGCGATGCTCCGCATGTATACATATATAAACCTGCGATCAAAGCTGCGATGCGACTTTCTATACATGTCTAATCTCGATGCGAGCTCGCTGCGCTCGCGCCCTCACGTCGCGACAGCTCTGACCTCTCGCACGGGCACATGCCCGTCACATGGCGGTACATGCCGTCGGCTTGGGCGGCCTGGACATACGAGGGCCGTACTGCCAGCTTGAAGCGCCAGGGGCCCTCGAGCCTATCCCGTCACGTCACGCAACGGGCCGAAAACGAAAACTGGGCCGGGAGTCCACTTGTCTGCCGCTAGCACGGTTTGCATCCAGCAGTGCGTAAGATCAACAGATGCGAAAGGAGGGTGAAGAATACATGTGAGAGGGAGGATGAGGAAAGAATGAGAATCCATCTATGGATCAATGTGCATGAGCGTTAAAATTGCAGATATATAGACGTGTATATGATACTATGAGGGGAGGGCGGGCTAAGTCATCTAGAAGAGGGCGGCGAGGGCACCAGCGGCGGCGACAAGGGCGAACGAGGCGACGTTGGCACCAGCACCAGACGAGGGCGTGGCGGAGGCGGCACCAGCAGAGGGCTTGGTGGCAGCAGAGCCGGTCGAGTCCGCGGCGGCGGCCTTGTCGGAAGTCTTGCCAGAAGCAGAAGGCGAAGCAGCGGCGTTGGCGGCACCGCTGTTGGAAGGCTCAGCCGAGCCGGCGGCAGAGGGGGACGAGCCGCCGACAGCCGAAGCGCCAGAGGCGGCACCGCTAGCAGAGTCACCAGACTCGGCAGAGCAGTCGGCACCACCATCGCTGACAGTGACGGCGGCGGAGTACTTCACTTCACCAGAGCCGTCCTTGACCTGGACGGTGATGGACTGGCCAGCAGGAACCTCAGTAACCTTCCAGGTAAGCGAAGTGGCATCGGTCGCGGGCCAGGTCTTGAAGGCCTTGCCGTTGGGGTTTCCACCCTCGATGACGGAGACGTAGTAAGGGGCCTGGCCGCCAGTCCAGGTGAGGAGAGTGGGCTGGCACTGGAAAAGAGTCAGAAACAACGTTGCTCAACAGATACGAACAGTGGTGAGGCCAGAGGGGGTGGAAACGGTGGCACCACCGTCCTGGGCGACGACGGCGACGGCGGCGAGGAGAGAGATGACAGCGGAGTAGAGCATTGTGGTAAAGAGAGTGTGGACTCGAACGAAGGCGAGAGCTTGAGGGTTTGGAGAGGTTGAAAAGAAGAGGTTGGGAGAGAAGTCTAGGTGAGATGGAGGAAGAGAGAGGGAGAAGCAAGGCGCTGGAGGGTTTTGTACGCAGAGGGTATCCTTGAGGGGCAAGTGGAGAGGAAGGGTCTGCGAGGAAGGCTCTCAGGCTGAGCCAGAGGGAGGTGGAAGCAATCGCATGGAGCAGTCGCGATGCAGGTGCCAGATGCCCAGGTACCCAGGTGCTCAGGTGGTGGGTGGTGGTGGTGTCCAGCCAAGGTCAGGTCCAAGGTCGATATGCAATTAGCGGTGTGCACCCACCCACCCTACGGCACGGATTTCCCTTAGGCGCAAGGCTCTCGACTCCCTGTGCGTGTGCAGTAGCATGCCTGAGCCAACTGGCGGTCGGCAGGACGACATCGAGGGGGAATCAAGGGTCGAGCGAGGATCGATGAGTCAAAAGACGGGCTTGGTGTGAGCGCAGCTCAGGAGACACGGCGCCGGACGCAGACGCACGTAGCGCACGCCAGGTCGCAAAGCAGTCACTAGCCTGCGACGCGACGCGCCCCGAGCAATTCAAGCTCGCCAGGCCCAGCGATTCGCGACTGCGGACGCCAGAGCGCACGCTGTGGTTGGCTCATGCCCCTAGGTGCTGCCCGGTGGCCGTCACGAAATTGGCCAGGCGCCCCTGATCCCTGGCTCGTCTTTGCCTCGTCCTGGCTCATCCTGGCTCATCCTGGCTCGACCGACCTGAATTGCAGTGCAAGCAGCGCCCATGGGCCATGCTGGTGGGACATGCGAGCACCTCCCGTCCACCCACACCCGTCGCTTGATGGACAATCCACTCGAGCGTGCTTCTTCATCCTTGCCAAGATACGCACTGCACAAAGCCCATAGGCCCCCGTTCCCTCCGTCAGGCCGCCATGCCGCCTCGCCCTCCGGTATGTCCCATTCCTGACAGCAAGATCACCATCGCATGCGACCAAGGATCGACGGAAACGGAGTCGGCCAAGCTCGTGGCTGGCGCGAGCCTCTTTGTTTACAGCACCATCCGTCAATTGTCTGCCATGCTGTGTCGTGAGGGCGGTCGAAATCGAGGGAAATGCGCATGCACTGGCCTCGATTTTTTTTGAGCCTTGGAAACCCTAAAACTTGTCGTCATCGAATCGGCACACCCGGCTGCGATTGGATACCATCCGCGATTTCGCGATGCACGCGGTGTCGATCACTCCCGGCGACGCGCCCGGAACTTATTTTGACTTTGTACGCGGCGAGATTTACTTTGCATTTGACACTGAGTACCGGCCAAGATCGCAGTCGCACACCCTGGTGCGGCTGTAAAGCGATTTGTGAAGCTATGAAAACAATATCCGTGGGGATTACTGACAGCCGCGGGTCCCATTTCAACGCCTGGCCTCGACTTTTGATACGAAAATGACGGTGGAGTTGCCTGACAAGGCTGCACGTTGCAGGGCGATGGGCGGTGCCACATGGCCCGTCCGCTGAGGATCTTCAGTTCATTAACATTGTCAGGACTGGTGCGACGGGTGTCCTGAATCTGTGGGTCACTCTATGCACATGCTTACGCAGTCCATCGCGCGAGTGCTAGCGGCTTACGTTCCGGAATCCGTTCCTTGAGAACGGAGCATTGCGCGTCGACCAAGCCCATCTCGCATCCCGAGTACTGGAATATCTCATTCACCACCATGAACAGGGACAGGAAAGCCCCAGCCGTTACCAAGCCCAGTTCCAGCGGCGCGTTTGGAGCAACTCGATCACTGCCGGTGCTGCTTGGGCATTGGGCGCAATGGGATACCCCGGCACGCCATCTGCTGTACCTCGATAAGTAGTTTCTGTTTCAAACTACAGTTCCTGTGGCCTCTACGACGAGCTCACGGGTTGGAGTCAGTTGTGCGCCGACATTTGAATAGCGGCAGCCGGCATTGGGGTCTTGAATGAGCGAGGAGACTTTCGCTTTGCATGCGATTCCCCTGATCAGGATGCGGATCAGGATGCCAGGGCGTTCGGGGCGTAGCTCGGGGCTGTAGGAGCCCGCCCTGCTCAGCAGCGCACCATTCGCTCGCCGCTCCGTGCCAGGTCTACCCCGTGCCGCGTACCTAGTGCCCGCACTCTCATACCACACCAGCAACCTGTAGCGGGTACGCGTAGTGGTAGTGTGCACACCTATGGTACTCACCAATCCTCCCGACCTGCGTCTGCCCACAGCCTAGGCAGTGTGTGGGTGTGCGTTCATGCAGCAAACCCCACAGCCGGGCACCACACAGACGCGCATGCAACGCAGTTCCACACTGACCTTCATCGCCGCCGCACAGCTGAGCAGGAGCCCTCAAGCGGATCGCTGCAGGGCCGGCCGAAACCGTGGCACAAGCCATACACGCACACTAACCCAGTGCACCTCGCCACATCCCTCCTTTGAGCCTATCGAGACGACCAATTTCGGTTCAAATGGTGTGTATGCCTGAAAGGCCTGGTGTTAGGGAGTAGGAGCTCGAATGGAATCATGGGTCATGCATCGACGTCGTCGGTAGCTTGGCATCGATTGGAAGCACGATAATTCCAGCTGATAACGGGCCGTAGGGGCTGATATCAAGGGGCTAAAACGGGATAAAATAAAAGAAAGTCCAGTGACTATATTCCGTTCCGTTCCTGAACGATGAGTTTCCATACCACATAACATCATTGTTGTTGAGACCACCGGCGCGCTCTACCTAACTTTGCTCTCGTTTCTTGCAATCCGTGTCATCTTCCTATAATCCTTATCAGCTAACCATGGTGAGTCCGCAGTGATGAGGAGAGGTAACGGGACTGCCCACCATGCTTACGCAGCAGGACGCCGACGCCCCCGTTTCTCGTGAGAGCTGGGCCCCTCGTTCGCCCCCTCCTGCCAACGATCGTTATGAGCAGCGCAGTCCCGCCCAGGACGACGACATGCGCGATTCCCGTGAGCCCCGGGGTGATATGCGCGACCGCCGCGACGATCGCGACCCCCGCGACGACAGAGGACGACCCGATGACCGCATGGATCGCAGGTAAGTGCATCACTCTAAAGGTTGTTTCACATGGGCGTCCAAGCTAGCTCGCCTCCTTTAGATTCCATCCTCCGAGATGGGTGGGTCGAGAAGGACTTGTGTACTTGACTACACGCTACTCACTTGTGTCTTCCTCATCTTCCATCATCACCATGCCTAGCTCGTGGTCGTCACCTTCGCCACCCTTGGCGTCGCCCATAGCATCGAGTTCGCCTTGGGAGCGATCCGACCGCTACCATCCCTACAGCCCCCGCCACAGCTCGAGCTCGTCCCGTTCTCACCGCAAGCTGTGCGGCGGTGGCGACCACTATTCGCCTTCCCCCACGTCGTCCTGGGGCTCACCTCACCACTCGTTCCCTGCCCCTCGTTCGCCTCGCCGCCGCTCTTACTTACCTCGCAGGGAAATGGGCGGCCCCGCCCCTCCCCCGTCTCGCCCGCCCACCGCCCCTCGTGTTGATGCCAACCCAGTTCTCGGTGTCTTTGGTCTGTCGATTCGCACCCGCGAGCGTGACCTCGAGGACGAGTTCTCTCGCTTTGGTGACGTCGAGAAGGTCGTGATCGTCTATGACCAGCGTGTGAGTTTCGGTCTTCCTTCCCTCGCTGTTCGTGCTGACTGGGCAGACCGACCGCTCGCGTGGTTTCGGTTTCATTACTATGCGCTCGACTGAGGACGCCACTCGCTGCATCGAGAAGCTCAATGGTATCGTCCTCCACGGCCGTGCGATCCGTGTCGACTACTCGGCTACCAACAAAGCCCACGCCCCCACCCCGGGAGAGTACCGTGGCGAGAAGCGTCCCTTCGATGACCGCTTTGCGCCCCGCAGGGGCTTCGGTGGAGGCGACCGTTACGGCGACCGCTACGATCCCCGTGACCGCGAGCGTCGCTGGGGTGGCGATCGTGGAGGACGCTGGGGCGGTGACCGCGATGACCGTCGCGGAGGCGACCGCTTTGGTGGTGGCGACCGCTGGGGCTCCCGTGGTGGTGACCGCTTTGGCGACCGTCCCGAGCGTCCCGAGCGTGGAGGAGACCGCGAGGAAGGCGGCTGGGGAGCTCGTGGTGGCCGCGACGGCGGCGACCGTGAGGACCCGTACGCTGGTCGTGCTCGTCGCGACGACGGCGAGCGTGGCTTCAGCGGTCGTGAGCCTCGCGGCGACCGTGACGACCGCCGTCGCACGCCCTCTCCTGCTCGCTTCAGGCCCTCTACCTCTCCTGACCGTCGCCCTCCTCCCCAGGAGGACTCCCGTGACCAGTACTAAGCGTGTGGGGACCGCTGTGCCTCTGCATGGGCACCTCCCGCGCGGCCGCGCAATTGCTATGGCCTCCCCCTCAAGTAATGACAACGTCCGACTATTCTCCACCCCTGCCATCTTTCCATCCTCAACTCGATACAAGCAATGTCAACCAAAAGCGCGACTGCAAAATGACTGCCTCCGGAGTGAATTCTGTGTGCCATATCTTCCGCAACGTTGGGCCAAGCCCTCAAGCCTTTTCTCGATGTGATTTGATCAAGTAGTTGGATAGAAGCAAGCAGCAAACACTGAAGCAAGCAACAATGAAGAAAGCACAAGCCCCTCGTCCAGACTCAAGTGTTGCGCGACGCTGTACTCTCAAGATTAGGCACGCAAGCTCCGACGTTACGTTGTCAAGTTGCGAACCTTTCTTTGGTCTGTGCTCAAGGGTGTGAAGGGATCGGACCGCCGATCCCTGCCTTACGCAGTCGCCGGCGAGCAGCGAGGTGGGTCAACGACTGAGGGTGGACAAAACACGGATTGTCGGCCGATCTGTGCGAGGGTGCCTCTACTGCGAAGGTTTCGGACTCCTGCTGATCAAGAGGTAGGTGCAACGAGCAGGTGAGTGGGCCACAGGGTGGTGTCATACCGACCAGGTGGGAGGTGGACACGTGCAACGCTTTTATCGACTGGGAGAGATTCGCAGTTGCTGGTCGGTCCTGCTCACAGCAGCGTCAGTAGTCTGGTAATGATTAACAATGCATGTCATCACGGTCACGAAAGGTTCTATGTGTACAAAGTTATGAAGACGGACATCAGGCTTAGAACTGCACCCGACGCTTGCGGGCGGTGTACTTAGAGTCTCGCGGCACTCCCTCCTTTCCACGAGTCCTGTAGAGCTCCTTCTTCTTGAGAATCCACTCCTTTCCGGTGAGGTTCTTGTTTGACTGCTTCTTCTTCGAGATCTTCTCCCGTCTCCGCCTGCGCTCCATCTTGATCTCCTCGCGCTTGTCGTGCGCGTTGGCGGCGTGCTCCTCCTCGAGACCCTTCGGGATCTCCTGCTGTCCAACCATGAGACAGAGGTACATCTTCCTCGCCTTCTTGGAGTTGGGATAGTCCACGACGAGACCACCCCCGAAACCGGCCTTCTGCGCGCAGTTCGTGATCAGCTGCACCTGGTCGTCGCTCGAGGGGTAGAACTGGAACACGGCGCGGGACGGGTTCTTCAGCGCCGAGTGAAGCGTCGTAAAGAAGCGCGTCAGGCGCTGCGGCGGCGAGTGAGACGAGCTGTCGGCGTTCAGGAGCCACTGCAGCACCGAGATCGAGATCGCACCGTCGAACGTTCCCGGGCGGAAGCCGAAGCCCTGCCCGATGTCCTGCAGGAACAGGTCGCCGTTCACTTCTCGCTCAAGAGCGACCTCTGCGTTGTCAGTTTAAGACATCGGGGATTATCCCAGCGGACTCACCAAGCATGCTCGGCGCAATGTCGACACCGACCCAAACGTGTCCGTCCTCATCCAGCAGCTCTCCACTGAGGCCAGAGCCACAGCCAATGTCAAGGATGAACGCGCTCTCGCCTGGCGGCAGCTGCAGCAGCTCCAGAGCACGATCCGTCATCTCCGCCTGAATCTTCTGCACACGCGTGCTGTCTGTTAGCTAACTCCTCCGTTCGGACAGTGAAGCTACTCCAGCCGAAGCGGCACGCTGGGCGCTTATGAGTACAGCTGCTCGAAACTCACTTTCCGGTGTACTTCTGCGCCTCATCGTCTCCGTACCAAATTTCGGGAGGGGCAAGCTCTTCCGGGCGCGACATATTGGATAATGTGTGATGTGAAAGTTATCGCGGAACCCTCCCGATGCAAGGGGAGACTGAAATCTTGATCGACGTCAGAAATTGCTTGGGTGGCCAATGGAGGCCACGTGAGTGTCACGTGATGTTGTTGTTGCATCAACGTCGGTATGCCTAGGCGATATGGACGCGTCTAGGCTGGCTGTCCTACGCTTCACAACAAGTCCTACGCTTCACAACGAGCACAGGTAGCGGTGAGCTTCTGGAAACGGGAAACAGCTGATATCAGTAAGGGCAACGAGCTGCACGCGGCATGTCGCTGTTCAACCTCTCGCCGCTGAAAGGCGCGCCGCCGAGGTTGCCCCAGCTCAGTCCGAGCAAGGCACAGTTCACGCTCCCACCGTTGGACGAGCATGCGCCAGGCGTCGAGCGGCTGCTGGGCTCGCTGAGGGAGAACCTCATGATTGCGGCGGCTCATGAGGTGCCGTTTGATTCTAAACCGAAGGAAGAGGTCAGGGCCGAAGAAGGTGCACCCGCCGATGCAGATGCCCGCGATGACGGAGGCTCTGTCGCCGCAGACGAGGAGGATCTAAAGGAAGAGGATAGCAAGCCGGCGATTGAGCAGGAGCTTTGGGCCCAAGCGGCTTTGGCTGGCCCGTCACGAGTCGAGGTAAGCTTGAGTTCCTGTGCCGGGCAGCTGACGTGCCCAGCCTCTGACATGGACACCCTCTTCCTCGGACACGCCGTATCTCTCCGAGAAGCCGCAGTACTTCGATCCGCTGATTACGCTTTCAGCGCCGCCGCTGAACCTTCCACGACTTCAGACACCCGCTTCAAACCCGCCTATCACGTCGTTCAAGCTGCTTGAGCTTATGCTCCGCGCGACGCTGGGAACGGCTATGAATGACTCGCTGAGATGGAGCCGACGCGAAGGCCGTTTCGTCTATGCCGAAGGGAGGATCATTGGCGTGGAGAGAGTCACCTCCGCTAAGTGAGCTTTTCCTCGACGACCGTAAGCTGACGGACACAGCCTTGCGAAGGGGTTCCTCGATATTGGAACGGGCGTCAGGCGCCTGGAGATCATCATTGAGGAGCATAACGCTACGTGAGCTTATGCGATCCACTATTCAGCTTACATCAGGCCGATCACTCCCACACACCATGCGCTTCTGCACACTCTCTCGACGGTGTTGACGTACGTCAAGGAGCGTCTGGCCGAGGGCGTCCGCAACGTCATGGCCAAGATGCAGGAGGTCAACTACGACCCGAAGATGGCCCCGTGGCTGCGCCGTGAGATGGGTCTCCGCGACGCGAAGGAGCTCGTGACAGCGTGGTGTGAAGTGATGTGCTGGCCGCTAGATCAGAAGCGCCCCGTTGGTTTGCCAGCGCGACCGTCCTCGCTGCTGTCTCACCTTCACTCGCACCTCGTCGCCTGGATGACTACTTCGTCGTCTCAGTCGAACCTCGTCCTGTCGCTCGCTTACATCCTGTCGCGGTCGTCTGAGCCGTTCCTAGACCTGCTTCATCAATGGCTCGGCCTCGCGCCCTGTTCCGAGACCGACGACGAGTCGCAGCCGTGGCTCGACCTCGGTATCACGAGGGAGCGCATCGAGGGCCGGTGGGAGTACTCGTTCACCGCGCGCCGCATGCCGTCCTTCATCCCGCGCACAATCCGCAGGACGCTCTTCGACGCCGGCTGCTCGCTGAGGGCTCTGTACGAAGCGACGAATGGAGCTCATCCGCTGTGCAACGACTGGTCGCTTCGGGCAAACTGGGGTTGGGGTGCTGAGGCGTAAGTTAGCTTGCCTGTCGCCGTAACTGACCATCAGCGAATGTGACGTGCGCCAGCACTCGAGACGGGTGCAACGCGAAGTAGACAAGTGGCGCGGAGCGCGATCGCGTACGATCTCCATGTCTTCCGCAGGCTCTAGGTGGCGGTCTCGCCCGGGTTCACCGTGCTCCTCGACTTCGCCTTCCGAACCGGTCGACTTCTGGGCGACCATGTGCGAGCCTCCCGGTTCCCACCTTCCTCAGCTGTGGAAGGCCGCTCCTCTCGATGACATCGAGGATTTTGTTGCTTTCCACACCGACGAGCCGCTGCTCGGAGATTCTCCTACGCTTGAGCTGTACATCAGCTCGCAGCTGCTGTCGCCGCTCCTGACGCACGCCCAGCTTATCTCCCAGGCGCTCATCTCGCTCTACCTTGATGACCTCTCGTTCCTGAGCCACCTGGACATGCTGCAGGAGTATTGGCTGGGTGGTAACGCAGGCTTCGTGGAACGCGTGGGAACAGCGCTGTTCATGCCCAACGGCGGATCGAGTGGCCTACTCAGCCACAGGGAGCGAAACCGAGAGAAGCGTGGGCTGGAGGCAGAGGAGGACATGGGCCTAGGTCTGGGCTTGCGCCGCAGTGACTGGCGACGCTGGCCGCCGGGAGGCGGCGAACTGGCGTATGCGCTTCGCACGACGCTCCTCGAAGAGGAGCAGCCAAATGAGACCGGCTGGAACGTCGAGGATCTCGTAAGCTTCGCAATCCGTGCTCTGCCCGAAGAGAACGATGGGCGCAGAGCGAAATGGTTAGATCCGACTTGTGAGTTGTCCAATCTCCAGCAGTAACTGACGCACAGCTATTGAAGCGCTCGACTTCCTGTACCTATCCTACTCTCCGCCCCCAGTTATCTCGACGCTCCTACCGCCCAGCATTATGGAGAAGTACCAGAGCGTGCACAACCTGCTTCTGCGACTGCAACGTGCCGAGACGGTCCTGAGCTCGCTGTTCTACGACGTCATGAAGTTCGGCGACGGCAAGTCCTCCAAGGAAGGAGTTGACCTGCACAAACGCAACGGGCACTTGACTGTCCCCAGTCGCAAGGACCAGTCGCTGTTTGGTGGCGAGGCAGACGTCGCCCTCCGCCACCTGCGCTTCTGCATGAGCTGGTTCGTTGCCGCTATCACGCGGTACATCCTTGACACTGCCATCCGGCAGAACTGGGAGGTCATGCGCCGCCGTCTGGACAAGCTTCGCCGCCGGGCGCACCTGAACGTGCACACCGAAAGTCGGCCCATGACGCCCGCGGATGACGACGAGTTTGAGGACCTCGATGGCGAGGTCTTCGACGTCGAGGGTGACGAGGAGGACAAGACGCAGCTGGGCACGCTGTCACAGCTGCAATCCGCGCACTCACTCGTCCTCTACCACCATGTCATCATGAACCGGATCCTGAGGGCATGTCTTTTGTCGCCGCAGCCCGGCCACCAAATCACATTCAAGATTCTCATGTCCTTGCTGTCTCTTATCTTGGACCTGAGCAAGACCGTAAAGGAGACCGAGCGCAGCGGGGACATTGAAAAAGCTTCCCAGCACGTCCTGGCCATCCGGCTAGAATGGAACGACAAGTTTGCCGTGTTCGTGAGTGCATAAAGTTCGAGGGCGATCATTTGGACCGGGACGGGGTCAGTAGTTAAGTTGGCGAGCTCCTTCATGCTCAATTCAACATGAGCGAGAGGTGTCCCTTATCTGGACAAACTTTGCCAAATGTGCCGGAAAGTGTCAAGCAGCTCGTACCATTGCGTTGAGCTTAAGAGGCTTGCTACAGTGAGCTAACACCAGTTCCATGCGCTTGAGCGCCTGTCGCTCCGCACGCCCGGGCACACGAACCGTACCCCGACCGACAAGGAGCACAAGGCGAAGACAGAGGCAGACGCGGAGCAAGACCTCCAGCTCCTCCTCGAGGGAGAGGTCGAGGACAACTCAAAGACCCCGGGCAGCGCCGAGCTGCAGGAGCTGCTACTCCGGCTCAAGCTCGGTGTCCCCGCAAGCAGGGCGGGACGCTGGAAGTGACGGCACAGCGAAGATGATACCTATGCACCGGGCGAGCGTACTCCATGTGCAGATATGAGACACGGATGAGCCCCGAACCCAAAGTTGCGCGATGCCAGCGGCGTCGGAACGAGGCACACAGATAAATGTCTCACAACAGCCGGCGGTTCGATACCCACAATCTGTCACTGAGAGTTTCGGAATAACTAAAAAGCAGAGTACAGTGGCGGCCGAAGGCTTGCGTGGGACAGATCGGACGACGCACTGACACGCTGACGAGATGCATCGCAACACAAACAAGCATAAACACCTTGACTCACGCCCTACCTCATCAACTGTCACGGCACGCTGGCGCAGACTCTTTCCGGATCGTTCCTGTCTGTTCCGAAGTAATCGCGGGTCGTTTGTTTCGGCACGTCAATACCTGGTCCGCCAGGCGCAGGCGCGCAGGCGCGCCGGAGCCTGGCTGCCTGTCTGACGGTTTGATGAAAAGCTGCACCCACAACTCGCTCTACTCTGCATTACGGATTTGCAGATGTCTTTGGGGATGAATAAAAAGCGTTATGCATGTGGGCCCGCGGCCACCTGCAGGGCTAGGGGTGGTGCAAGTGACAGTGAAGGGTTACGCGTCGGCGCACAGACCAGCGCGCGTTTGCCTGGTCTGGAGGTCCTGCAGCGACTAGCCGGCGGCCATCTTTTCTGCAGCGCAGCCGAAAGCCTGGTTCCAGTGAACCTACCACTTTCCGAGGCGTGCTAGTAGTTTTTACTTGCACGTCGCCCTACCTCGTATCGCCTGCTATGAGGTCCCCTCCGAGGGGGACCAGGGGCCGGGAACAGCGCAGCTCAACCCGGAACACTCCGGAGAGCAAGCTCTCGATCAAGCCGCAGTACGAGAAACAGTTGCGTAACGACCCTCCGTAATCCGTCACCAGTTCGTAAACACCAACACCAGCTTTGCAGTGAAGCATTCAAAGAGGGCAGCTAGGCAAGGGGACTGTCGCTTGAAACATGTCAGAAGCGCCGGCTCCCACTGTCGTCTCAACCGATGGGTCATTCAGGGTGGGTCGGACGTCTGATGCGACGTCGTCTCGAGTGAACTTCCTGACTGGCGTCCGAATCGCGTCCGTCTAACCGTATCTGGCAGCCTCCTGGCGGCCATATCATATCCCATGGTTTCTGTTGGCGCAGATAGGCAGGCGCGCTGTGACAGGAAACAAGAGGAAAAAGGATGTTAGCAAGTTTGCTGATTTACTGTTACCAGGACGAGACGTGACCGGTTCGCAGTTTCTATGGCCTGTTTCGAGTGTCCGTTCAAACGGCTTGTGGCCATGGTCCAGCTCGCTTCACCCAGAAGGGCTCGGGGTTGCAGCAAGACGCGACCCAGTGCAGGTTTTGCAGGCGATGCGAGACGGCCAGAGAGCGTCTCGGAAGCCAGGCGCGTCCTCGCGTCTTCTGTGCGAACCTTAACGCGGCGTGATAGACCCACTGCTCGCTGTCTGCTGCCGAGTGAGGGATGAGGTCTGCCATAGTCCTAAAGCAGCAAGAACGGAGGGAGGGTTTCGGCCTCGGCTTGCACATTGGCTCAAGCCTGCTTCCGGCCTTCTGCCGGCCCCGGACTCAGCCCTCCGGGCCTGCTACTAGGAGCGCTGGGAGCGCTCGACGCGCCGACTCGGAAGCTACCTCGGCGTCGCCGAATTATGTCCTACAGCGCACGCGCAGCGCGCACAGGTATGGCCAGAAGGGCCAGGAAGGCAAGACACGGGCGATGTTCTGGAACTCGTAGATTTAGAGTTTAGAGGTTTTGCTTTCGAGAGTCCGGACACCCGGCATCTCGGATCCCGGGGGCTCTGACGCTCGGGCTGCTGCTCGAACCAGAGTCCGGATCCAAGGTCCTCCCTGCTGCCTATCCTTGGAGTGCGATCGCGCTCTGTCTTTATGCAGAGCGGGCACTGCTTGTTGATCAAGAAACGACGCTCGTATCGCCGCTCTCACTTCGAGCCTGCAGTAAATCCGAGCGTGCAGAAAGCAGTGAAGCCGATGTAGGGCCAGTCCAGCAACGCCGGACCACAAGCCAACAGACAGCGTGGTTGACCCGTGGTGGTTTGTTTACAGTAGTTTCGCACACCCTCGTACCTCCGGGCTTTCCGTTGTCGTAAACAAACCAAGCTCGTGCTCTGTTTGCAAGGTCTGTTTACGCAAAGGTGTACGCGAACGTACGCAAGACTGGAAGCGAAGACAGGAACGCAGAGGAACGCAGGGAACCGAATGCATGCTCGTGCTCGTGGTCGCTTCTCAGCATGTGCACACCGGCGGGTTTGCAGCCAGGACCGGTACGCCAGGGTGCCGCTGCAGATGGTTGAGCTGGCCAGCCCACGGGGCGGCGATAACGGTTCACTCAGCACGGCTCAGTCCTGCTCGCCCTGCGGGCCTGGCAGCTCGGCTTCCCTGGAACATTACGAGCCAAAGCATGCTTGAATGCTGTCATTTTTACGTTTTCTGCGAGCAAGAGGTCACTTGAAAAGTGGGCTCTCCCTCTGGCTCCTGGGTGCCTCACTCCGTCCTCTGCTCCAGCTGCCACTTGGCAGAACAGGAAGTCCGGCGTACGCGGCTGCCAGTTTGGTAGGCTCGATTGCTTGTGCTGAGTGTCGTGTGCTGCGGAGCGGTATGGCGCAATGGGAAATGACGGGGACACAGTTGTTGGTCCAGATCTGTCTCAGCCCTTGCTGGTCAGTGTCCAATGTCAGTCATCATTTGTGGCTGCGGTTATTGAAGTCCTGCAATGGCCTGCAACTTGTAGAGGGAGGGCTACTGCGCAGCGGCGGTCGCGTAGACGGCTCGAGGTGGAATCTGTGGTAACTCTCAAAGGACCGTGAATTGATACGAAGCAAATACTTAATACTCATCTACGAACCCCGGGCAGGGAATAGATGGAGGCGCAAGGACCCGGGACGCTGGCCGTGTAGCCTTCATCTCCTCGATCCTTGACTGGCCGGACTGGAGCGGTGGTCGGGAAGGATCTGTAGAGAGCGCAGCATGTAGCACGCTGCCCAAGGGGGCGCACGGGGGGAGGGCGATGGGGACGCTGTCTCGGGTGTCAGTCGAGCCAGGGCTGCGCCCACGCCCTGGTATTCGAGCCCCTTTTTCACCACCCCCCGGGCCAGGAACCCGCGACGATGGGTTGCCAGGGAGCCTTGCGGCCGTGGATCTTGCGCCTCTTTCCAGCCTGGGGCTCTATTTGCTACCAGCAGCTGACAGCGCTGCAGCACATGCTGCCAGGACCTAGCTGAATGCTCTGATACGCTGGATTAGGACCTGCTACCTGTGCTTGTTACAGGACGATTAACGAGCGATTAGGAAACGCGTACAGGAGCAAAGGGACACCCTGGACCATCCTGGGGACGCACACTTGCGACATTTAATCCTGAGGAGAGCGCTCGGACCACGTCCCCCGCGTAGCACCCACGGTGCATGCTGCCTGCCCGGGGGGCGTGATGTCTGGGGCAAGTCTGGCACGCCTCTCGGCCTCTCGGCCCTTGCCTTTCGGGCTTGCCTGCCCGGGCCACCGTGGCGTGCAATGGCCCTGGACACCCTGAAAGTCGTGTTTTGCAGCATGGTGAAGACCTGGCTGGCATGCCTCGGGAGCTGGGCCTCGGCACGCAGCGACATGGACGTTGCGTTGGTGGTCGCTGGTCGCGGACGTTCCTAGGCATCACAAGTACTACTTGTACCTGGGTGCGTGCGTGCGTGCCTCGACAGCAGCTGCTTCCTTGGCTCGCTTGCTGTCGTTCCAGACCTTGTTCCTCGCTCGCTGCCTGGCCTAGCACCGTACGGTCGCACGCACCTGCGACGACAGGCTCCTCAGGAGGCTGATAGCCTGGAAGTCTGGTACGACCATGACTACTGGAGTGCGGATTGTGCTGACTGTGCTGACCGTGCTGGCTGGCGCTGGCAGGCGAAGGGATGATCCTGACCGGACCCCCCTCACCCTCACCCCGGCCACCCATAGCCAGGACACGCAGGGAAGCTCCTGGCTACCCTGCCCTCCATCGCGCGCCTGACGCCTCAGCCTGTCGCGTTCCTTCCTTCCTTCCTCCCTCCCCTCCTAGCCTCGTTCCTATGCGCGCCTTAGCAGCCATTACCCCCATTACCCATCGCTTTGCAACGATCCCCCGATCATTACCGTCCATTACGAGCTGATCACTCATCCACCCCTCTGGCCTTTCTCCAGGCGACCCGTCCACCCGTTGACCCCTCGACCCGTGTCTTCCTCGCCAGCTGGCCCCCGTCTACCACCGCCGTCCCATCCCTCTCTTTCTCATCTCGTCAAGTCACCAGTCACCAGTCACCTGTCACCTTTACCCTCTTCCTCGCTGTCCATCGACCTTGGCTCGCCATCAGTTCCTTCTCCCCTTCCCCGCCCGCCGTCCCTTTGTACACTGCGCAACCCAAAGTATCCGATCGACACCGTCCACACATACACGTACACACACACATCCCCCTCAATTTCCACACGCAATCACGCATCACGCACGACTACCCACCCTCACACCCACCTCCTTTCTCACTCAACACCGCTTGTTCGACCACTCACACGTCCAACCCCACGAACATTGTCCTTGCTTGACAACACCGTAACGGCACTGCTTCCTGCTTCCAGACTCACTGCCCGACTAGACCTACTCGCCACCCGGCATTCTCTTTTCCTCGAGGGCACCGGCACGACTGGTCTGCACGACTGATCGATCACTCGGCAACGGCCTAAGTCCAAGGCCAGGACCTCGTCCCTGTCCCTCTCCGTCTTCCTTTCGATCCTGCAGTCCGTCGTTGCCCGCGTCGCCGACGCGTTACACGTCTCTTGCCCATCGCAGGGGTCTCCCGCTCGACACGGTCCGTCGACTGATCACAGCCAGCCGACGTCGCACTCGTGCTGGATCGCTTTCGACACGTCGGCAGTCGCGACGTTCTGAGTGATCCGCCCTAGATCTCATGGCAGCCATGTCCGCAATCCCTTCGCCGGCGCGCCGACGCGCTTCCCTTGTGGGATCACCCACCCCCCAGTCACCACACTCTCAGCTTCCGCGGCCCCAGTCGGCCTCCGGCCGCTACCGCAGCTATGGGCCGCCGCCGAGCGACCCGATACCCTCGATGCCCTCCAGCAGTAACAGGAGCTCATCACCGACAGCCGAGGACAACGCAGACAAAGGGCAGGTGCGCGTAGGTGAGTTCAGATCCGAGAATCCTTGCGTGTCACACTCCAACATTCCACCGTGCTCGTTGGCGGCTGCATGGCGCGCCGCACCCGGCACCGTCGTCGCCAGGCAAGAAGGCGTTTGCGGCGTCAGCACGGACCAACACCTCCGTACAGTGCGGGTTCTATCCATTGGCGCGTGCGTACGCATAGCCGGATGGTGTTGCCTCTATCTCTCACTCTGCAAGCATCACCCAATTTTACTAACTTCAACCAGTACTCCGTATTCGCCCATCTGAGCCCGAGGACCCTAATATCCCGTCTCGCCATCGGTCCGTGCTGGTCCACCCGACGTCGTCGACCGAAGTCCGAGTGAGCGTCGACCCCGCGACATTGGCGGGTTCTGCGTCCGTTGCGTCTACCAGCAAGAGGCATCCGACATTCACGTTTGACCGCGTTCTCGGCGAACAGGCGTCCCAGATTGACCTCTACAATGTCACAGCGCGCGAGCGGATCGAGGAGTTCCTCCGCGGCTTCAACGTCACGTTCCTCGCGTACGGCCAGACGAGCTCCGGAAAGTCGTACTCGATGGGAACCACTGGAGATGAGGAGGACTACCTCGACCTGTCTGACCATTCGCGCGCTGGTCTGATCCCGCGCACCGTCGAGCAGGTCTTCCGCCGGGCAGAGGAGATCCGCTTGCAGTCTGGACCTGGCGCCAGTTGGGAGTGCCGCGTCTCTTTCCTGGAGCTGTACAACGAGGACCTCATCGACCTGCTGAGCAACACGAACATGCCCGTCTCGATCCGCGAGAACCAGGATGGCCGGATCGTATGGTCCGGCGTCCGCGAGATCAAGGTCGCGAATGTGTCCGAGGTTATGCAGCTTCTCAGCGAGGGATCGCTCCGCCGAAGGACTGGCGAGACCAACATGAATCAGACCTCGTCACGTTCGCACGCCATCTTCGCCCTGACGCTGATCCAGACGCGTCGGGCAGACAGCGGCATCAGCGATGGCCCCAGTGGACGCATGACGCCGTCAAGGCGGCCGATGTCTGTCGCCGGCGGCAACGGTTCCCGGTCTACCACGCCGGTGTTCACTCGCGCCCAGCCTCCTTCGAGCTACAACAAGCTCATGCGCCCATCTAGCATGTACATGGGCGGGGGCGCTCCCGTGCCTCACAACGAGGATGAGCTTGTTGTCGTGACCAGCAAGTTCAACCTGGTCGATCTTGCTGGTTCCGAGCGCCTCAAGCGAACGGGCGCCCAAGCTGAGCGTATGAAGGAGGGTATCTCAATCAACAGCGGTCTGCTCGCCCTCGGAAACGTCATTTCTGCTCGTATGTACCCCCGCCATGTTCTCCAGAGCTTTAACTGACACCCATCGCAGTCGCCGAACCCGCCAAGAACCGCGGACACGTTCCGTACCGAGACTCTAAACTGACGAGATTGCTGCAAGGTGAGTTTGAAACGGGTTAGCCCCTGTCGTAAGGTGGAGTCGCAACGCTCTGGTGCCGCTTCTTTGGGCAGCGGCGGCCTTGGAATGGAACGGAACGACGGAATAGCATGTGCTGACCCGCAGACTCGATCGGCGGAAATGCGATGACGACGATGATCGCGTGTATCTCGCCCCTCGAGTACAACATCTCGGAAACCATCAACACGATCAACTACGCGTCGCGTGCGCGTAGGATCAAGAACGCCGTTAGCAAGAACCAGTCTGAGGTGGGCTGGGACGACATCGACTACCTCCGTAACACGGTGCTCAAACTCCGTACCAAGATTTCAACCCTGGAGGCTAACCCTGGGGCTGCGGTGCGAAGTTCGGGTAGATTTGAGTCTTCAGTCGATGAGGAGGCGCTCGCTCGCCAAGTCATGGAGCTCACCGATAAGCTGGCCGATCTGGAGGACGATTTCAGCCACGTACGTTTTAGAGTTAGGGGCTGGTGGACAGGGATGCGGAGGGCCGACGTACCAAAACTTGGCTCGTCCTTGTCCCTGCCCCTGGATTATCCTCGCCACAAGCCGTTCCGCGAGATCTTTTCCGGTTAAAGACGTTTGCTGACTCATTCACAGTTACAGGACCAGTACTTCGAGAAGTGTCGCGAGATTGTCGCGCTCAGCGATCCAGACGCGCTGGAGGACGACAAGCTTAGGCAGTTTAACGAGACGATTGAACCTGTTGTTTTGGAGTGAGTACAGACAGCTCTGTCACTGGTTGCTTGACAACCACCTGGCCGCCAGCCAATGCGTCCCGTAGGCAATACTGACATCGCCACCAGGTACGAGAAGGTCGTCACCTCCCTCAACAACCAGCTTGCGATGCTCCGCGCTGAGGCCGCTGCACGTGAGCAGTCGCACGAGGAGCAGGCACATGACTTGATCAAGACGCAAGAGCGGCTTTCGGAGCACGAGAGTTATGTCACCGAGCTTCAGGGTCGTCTCACCAAGCTCACTGCCCGCAACGAGTCGTCCGAGGCGTACATCCGCGACCTCGAGCAGAAGTTCCGCAACTTCACCGACAACGACGATCGCCAGACCGATGTCATTGCCGGCCTTACCAAGGAGATCCAGGATCTGAAGGCCGAGTCTGCTAAGAGCAACACGTACATTACGCAACTCGAGCAGCGCATCGCCACGTCGGACAACCGCGCGACGGAGCTCGCGGATCTTGTCGAGCGCTACGAGCGTGAGGCGGAGGAGCGTGAGTCCACCGTCCGCGACCTCGAGTCCCGCATGGCCATGGTCGACAACCAGCAGGACGTCAACCTGCTCCTGGAGGAGCTCGAGTCTCGGGAACGCCGTATCCAGGAGCTTGAGGTCAAGCTGTCCAAGAGCAAGACTCTGGCCCTGATTGCTGGCACCGCGGGAGCTGCTACCGCCTCTGCCGCCACCGTCGCTGTCGCCCGCTCCGCCGCCGATATGCCCGACGACGTCGACGAGGATGATGACCTCTCCATCGTCTCCCGGCCCTCCATGGAGGCTCAGCAAGGCGAGCCTGAGATCCCGAAGACCGAGACGTCCGAGGAGCCTGAGCCCAAGGAGCCCGTGGCTGAGCCCAATGCTGAAGTCAAGGAGAAGGAGGTTGAGGAAAGCAAGGAGGCGGCCGACGAGGTTCCCGAGAAGCTCGAGACACCGACAATGAAGGAGCCCGAGGCTGAGGCTGAGAATGAGACCGACAAGGCTTCCACCAACGGCCACGTCGAGATGCCCCACGAGATCGACCTCTCTGACGACCTGCCGGAGGAGGCGGAGGCGGAGGCGGACGCGGATATCACGCCGAAGCAATCTGTCGCTACGCCTACTGTTGCCCTCGCCAAGGACGTCCCCGTTCCTGCCCTTGAGCCGTCCCACGACGCGCCCAAATCGACGAGCCCAACGCCGCCCGAGACCCCTGCCCTCCGTACGATCGCAGAGGACCCCGAGTCCGAGGTTGACATTCTCCGCAAGGAAAACGAGGCCCTCCTGATGCGCCTGCGCGAGATTGAGATGCGTCACGAGATGCAGCATCCCGCGGCGCCGACTCTCGAGCCCCCGTCAGAGCACGACGAGGAGCTCGAGGACGAAGATGAGGAGCGCGACGGCGACTCGACGACGAACAACAAACGCGGGTCGACCGGCAACGAGTCGAGCGAGAGTGAGACGACGCTGCAGACGCCCAAGCTCGCCAGCCGCGCCGTATCGCCCCAGATCCACACGGACGACCCGTTGTCTCTCCAGCGCTCGCCCTACGCTGCGTTCCGCGCCAACTCGATCGACGCGCGCCGTATTAACAGCGAGCGCATCCTTCGCCCTCTCTCCCTCTCCCAGAACATCAACGGCTTAGCGTACATGAGCAACTCGCCTCGCTACTCCTGGAGCCCGCCTGCTAACGGCAACGGCACTCCCAGCGCGTACGAGCGATCGCCCAAGTTCGACCGTTCGCCGAAGCGCCAGTCGATGCCCTTCGAGTCCAAGCCGATGCGCTCCGTTCAGAGCCTTGAGATAGACATCAACCTGCTGCAGAAGGCTGTCACGGACCGTGACGCCCAGCTGAAGCAGCGTGAGGCCGAGATCAAGTACCTGAAGAAGACGCTCGAGCAGGGCACGACTCCGGCGTCGTTCGACACGGAGGACGTCATCGAGCGTTTGCGTCGCGAGCATGCTGACGAGATCGACAAGATTTTCGTTAATCACGCGCGCTCAATCACGGCGCTTGAGGACGAGCACAACAACACGGCGCGCGCGATCCGACAGAAGCTCGAGGAGACGCTGGCGCAGCACAAGACGGAGATGGAGGAGCTGCGCGAAGAGCACGCCCGCAACCTCACTGAGCTCGAGACACGGCACACCGAGGAGCGTGGCGAGTCGAGCGACATGAAGTCGGCGTTGGATGCCGCCTGGGAGGAGCTGGCGGCCACGGGACGGCGCCACCAGCAGGAGCGCGACAACCTCGTTGCGTCGCACAACAAGGATATCGCCGAGGTCGAGCAGCGCCACGCTGACGTCCTGTCCAAGCTGCAGAACGAGCTTACCGCATCGTCTGCTGCTGTCGAGTCTCTGCGCAACGAGCTCGCTGCCGCAAACGAGGCCAAGGTCAAGGCCGAGCAGGAACTCTCGGAGCGCACGTCCCCCGCTGCTCTCGCCGCCGCTGCTGTTGCCGCTGGTCTCGCTGTCGGTGCCGCTGGTGGCGCTGCAGCCGCCTCGCAAGACGAGGACGTGGTGCCCGCCGAGGAGCACAACATGATTGTGCAGGCGATGGAGGAGATGGAGAAGGAGCTGCAGGCCGCCGAGGACGAGAAGCGGCAGCTCAAGATGAAGGCGGACCAGTTCAAGTTCGAGCTGTCCAAGATCCGGGACGAACACGAGGTGCAGCGTTCCGCGGACCTGAATAAGCTCGCCGAGCTCGAGAAGCGATGCTCTGTGCTGTCCGCCGAGGCGGCCGACCTCAAGTCGCAGAACCAGGAGCTGTCGAAGAACCGGGACTCGAAGCAGATGATCGACCGCAGCTCGCGCTCCAAGCTGCCGCCTATCGGGCCGCCGCCCACTGCGCCGCTCCCGCCACTTCCAGCGGGACGGGAGGCGATCCTGTCTCCGACGCTCACAAACGCGTCTCTGCCGGGACGGACGAGCGCGCACGAGGGCAGTGTCGAGTCGGCCCGTTCCAGCAAGTACGACTCGCACGACGGACACGCTGTCAGCCTGCGCCCCGAGAGCCTCGTCACTGTCGCCGAGGTCGAGAAGGCCCTTGCGGAGCGCGAGGAGGCGCTCGCTTCGTTAACGGAGACTCGCGACAAGCTTGTCGAGCTCGAGTCCTCCCTCGGCAGCGCACAGAAGGACAACGAGGCGTTCACGAAGGACCTCATTGAGCTCCGCAAGAACAATTCGAAGCTCAAGGTGCGCGTCGACGACGTGAACCGCGAGATGGCCGAGCTCAAGCGCGAGCGCGACTCTCTCCGCCGCGACCTCGTCGAGATCAAGAACGAGCTCGCCGACTGCCAGTACGAGCGTATCGCCGACCGACAGCGCCTCGAGGCGTCCAAGACTGAGCTCGCTCAGTGCAAGGCCAAGCTCGACCGCATGGTCGATGCCAAGGTCAGCAAGCGCTCAGACCAGAAGCTCAAGTGCTTCTAAGCGCGTATATCAGCGCGCGTCACATCCAAAATTCGATCCAACAGCTCTTCTCGACACCATTCGTTTTCCCACCCATTTTTTGCTTTTTTATCATCTCTCGATTGTTTTTGGTTTCCTCATTCAGCACTTTACGGCTTGACGGGCCCTCGCCGCCCTCGCTACACTTTAGTTTTGAACTCTCCTATTTCCTTCTCTCTATTTCAACATCAAACACTTTTCCGCGTTCCCTGATCCTGTCACGACATTGATACCCCCTCTCTAACCCGAGAGGCGATTACCATTCCGCTTAGGCGCCTAAGTACCCCCACACAGCGCCACTACCACATGCCGTGCACAGCACGCCGACGCGCCACACCACCGCCCAGCCCGCTCACACCATATAAACTGGCCTGCGCTTGATATAAGTAGGACAACACAGACAACAGACAGGAGGAAACTTGTAGGGGATTTTCAAGATGTATGGGTTTGGTTTCTCGAACGTCTCATTAAAGGTTGCATGCAGATACAGACGCCAGCTATTGGTCTACGGGCGATGGCTAACGGCGGAGGGTCGTCTGGTGCAGCCTCGTGACGAGCGCGAGGAGAGCGACGTTCTCGCTGCCCGCGTTGTATGTGACGGCATCGAGGTGCAGATTCGTGTTGTGCGTGAAGTGGAGCTCGAACTTTTTGAGTTGCGTCCAGCGGTGCTCGACCTTGCCCGCGTCGTTTCCCCTAACGGGGTCCTTGCGGTACGCCTCCATCTCGGCGACAAAGTTGCGGTCATGGTACGCGATGAAGCTCGAGATTGTGCGCATCAGTTTGGAGTAGACGCTGAGCAGTTTCGAGTTTGTCAGCATGCACTGCTTGAGGCACGTGTCGAGGAAGTCGACGTGGTCGCGCATGAGCTGGTCGACAGTCTGGACCTTTGCCAGCTGCGTCTCGAGCGCGCGCCAGTTGCTCTCGAGCACCTCGCCGGTCGCGTACGCGAGCATGTGCCGGACGAACGCGAGCATGCGCGCGCGCAGCGCAAAGATGCGTCGCGCCCACGCGTCCATGTCCTCGTTGCCTGTCGGGCCCCATAGCGGCGTCTTGTGCTCGAGCCACATGCCCGACAGCCCCGCCTCGAGGTGGTGAAGGTGCACGAGGAACCGGAACAGGAGCTGGTACCGCGTGATCGCCTTACGCGAGATGACGAGCGAGAGCGGGAACTTGACCTGGTAGTCGAACGTGACCGCGTCGATGCCGAGGAGCTCCTTGTCCTTCGTCCCTGTGTCGCCAGATAGCGCAAAATCGAGCTCGCCGTCCTCGAGCGAGCTCGTGTGCGTCACAATCTTCAGCAGCCAGTCATACAAACCCTGGCTTGCCATCGTCACCTTCAGATTGTCCTTATACGGGTCGTTTGAGGAAGAGGACGCGGGATTGCGGACGGCCAGATCGAGCAGCGATTGAAGCTTCACGATGGACACCTGCTTCGCGCTTTTCTTTGTCAGGTCGCTGTGCGCCAGGTCGAGGAAGTTAGTCAGGGAGTCGCTCTGGTCCGCAAAGAAGAAGTGCTTAAGCGATCGCAGATGCGGAATGAGCTCCTGCTCCTCGACCAGCAGCTTGAGCAGCGTCCGGTTCGCGTAGATGTACGCGTCTTCGATGCGCTTGTAGAATCTGGGGTCAGCTTCGGAGAACAGCCCAGCGAAGCTTGGACTCACTTCGGCTCGTTCATGACAATCGGCTGGTTGCTGCCAGCTTCCTCGTCGTCCTTCTTCACGTCGATACCGCACTCCCGCATCACGTTCAAGTACTTGCCCGCGAGCAGGATCTTGTGCTTCCACGGCTGCAAGAACGCGGGGATGCATGCACCGCCTGGCAGCCGGTTCGTACCCTGCCGCGGGTTCGGCGCTGCGCCAAGACTCGGTGCCTTCGCGCCCTGCACCTTTGACGACGACGCAAGCGAGCTGCCGTCGCGCAGGGTGTACCGCCGGTCCCAGTACTCGTCGGTGTAGTCTGACTCGAGCACACCCTTCGTGATGTGTCCAGACTCCTTCACCATGAACTCGTGGTATGGGTCGGACAGCTTGCCCGTCGAAATCCAGCGGAGTAGCATGCGTGCGTACGGTTGCGAGGCGTGCAGTAGCAGCTGCGAATGCAGAGAGGTCGCTGTCGGGTCACTGACGTTAGCTGACAAACGGTCTAAACACAACTCACCCGCTCATGGTTGCTTCTCGCTCGCAGATGATGCCGAGCACCTCGCCCCCAACGACCAGCCCGCCTCCGTTAATCAATCCCTCCTGCGCCTTCAGGTTGCGCATGAGGCCGAGGGCGCCTCCGAGTCCGAGCTCCTCAGCCATGCCGCCGAGTCCGTCATCCTCGTCGTCCGACGCATCGTCATCGTTCGGCTTATCGTCCGTCTCGAGCGCCATGCACAAGCTGCTGAGCAGCGACATCGTATGCAGCGTCGGGTGTAAATGGAAGTAGAGCGTCTGCAGCGTAAATGTCGGGCTCGTCAGGAACAGCGACTCGAGTTGCGCCGTCAATACGCGGTACTCCTTGAGCATGCCGCGGATGCCCGCCGAGAGCGCGTGTCCGACCATGCCGTATTCGGGCGAGTTGCGGAGTTCGATCGACGCCTCTACAGACGTGAAAAAAGTCGCTATCGGCAGCAGCCGGTTCACGAGTGAGAGCAGCGATGGGTCTGATGTCAGCTAGTCCAGTCTCGAACAAGCTCACCAAGCGTGGGGTCAACCTGCCACCGCGCGCCTTGCAGCCTCTGCTCAACGTCCATCGGGTCGTACCCTTCCGCGTAGCGAATGAGTTCACCCTCGATGCCCGGCAAGACGAACATTAGGTCCTCGCAGACCCACGCCTCCTGCACCGCGAGGGGCACGCCCTCGAGCAGCCTTGCCGGCGGGGAAGGTCGTGACAGTGTAGCCGAGGTACCAGCGATGGCACGTCCGTCCACCTCGACCTCGACTGCCACACGCGTTTGCGGTTCGCGCTCGCGTTCGCGGTGTCGCAGGGAGTCACTCCGTGGTCGTTCTCCGCGATCTCGGTCACGCTCTCTCTCCCTCTCTCGATCACGTTCGCGATCGCGGTAGCTCCCGCTGCTGCTTGGTCGGCTCTCGCGCTCCCGTTCTCGGCGCACGCGCTCGCGATCGCGGTCGGTCGCCCGGCTTTCTGTCCTATTCTCCGTTCGGCTCTCGGCACGAGACTCTGCGCGTGACTCGCCCCGCTCACCCCGCGTCAGCATGCTGGCGGCGGTGCCGGGCGTTGTCCGTCGTTCGTGTTCTCGGGCGAAGTCTACCGTCAGCTTCGGTCGTGCGGCGACTGCAGCTGGAAGGACATACCGATCTGAGCGCGGATGGCAGCATCGCCGGAGTTCTCAAGCTCCTCCAGAATCTCGTCTGTCGGTTTGCCGCGCACACTCGCGATGGTCGTTGCATACTGCTGTCAGCTATGGTTCGCGAACTAGTAGCTGTCGTATAGCCAACACTCGTTTGGATGTCCAGGCACCAAAGCATTTATTGAGACTTACGCGTTGCAGATCTCTCGGAGTGAAGTAGCGGCCACTTTGGCGCGTCGGCCTCGGCGTGAACGGCACGGTGGCCATGGTGGATGGTGCTGATGACGGCCAGCGGTCACGGCGATGTCAACAACATCGAGATGACGCGCGGCAGCCGGAGGCAATTTCCGGCTCGGTGCGTACCGCGTTTTGGGCTCTGCCATTTCTCCTGGTGACATCTCTTCTGAACAGAGTCCAATGCACCCAATGCAGAAGACTGTGAAAGCAGATTATAGATGAGATACGTAGATATGGATTCGTGGTTCGTAGTTCGTGAAGCATGCGACTCGTGCTACATTGTTGTTTGTTGTTCAGGTCTTCCCTCCCAGCCACCGACCCATCATATGCCACCAGCTCTCCCTCCCTGTCTGCTTCGTCTCGTGCACGTCACCGCCTTCGCGCACGCGTTTCTTGTAGTCGCCCGGAAGCTCAATCTTCTTCGCTCCCCAGAGACCTCGCCTGGCGCGTCTACGGGTCAGTTACAAACCGACAGGTCGCAGCAACTCACCGAGCCTCGTCCTCGATCTGCTTCATCTTGTCCAAGCCCCACTTGCCGTACTCGGCGCCACCGGCCTCATACACGACCGCCTGACCCTCTTTTAGCATCATAAGGGGGAGGGGTTTGTCGGGCAGGATCCAGCGGGTGATATACGGAATGCCGACCTGCCTATCAGCCGCAGTCCCGGATGTGTACAGCTTGATTCTCAACGCAAGCACTCACTATTCGACTATACTGGTCTCGCCGGAGGACCTGTACCCGCAGCCGCTTACCCAGAACGGTTTTAGTAAGCCACTCTAGACTTTCCTTGCCATGAGGCTGGGCGGGGTTCCCGAAGTGTGCGAGTTCCGGAGCGTCCACGCCGGCAATGCGGACCGACAGCGTCTCGTTCTTCAGGTCTGCGCCTTGTCAGAGTTGTCTGTTGTTCAGGGGCAACCCAACTCACCCTTCGGCGCAGTTGGAACCTTGCGCAGCTTGAGCGGTCCGCGCCAGAACGGTCCCGGGGTGTGGTATAGCCTGAATCCGTCGCCATCGCCTACACTACAAGTCAGCTGACGAACGGTACTGTGAAGCTCACCGAGTGACGACACCGACGATGGAGCCTTGATTATCGAGCAAGCGTGGGGGCACGCCGTCGGCGTTACGTATCCGCTTCCAGCGCTTGCCGAGGGTGAGCGCACCGAGTGTCAGCGCCGTCCCTCCAAGGGCAGAGAGCACGGCGATGGTTGTCGAGTCCAGGTCCTTCAGCTGCGGGATGATGTTCTTGGCCGTTTCACTGACGGAGCGCACGGGATAGCGTACGCATGATCGCCTGCCTCGCCTTTTCTCGTGTACGATGACAGCGGTGGACATTGGGTATAGTTAGAAGAAGACGAGGAAGACGCGACTTGTGTCAACAAGTGCGGAGCCGGTGATCGGCCAAGCGACGCTGAATGGTGGTCCTGGCTGCCGGCCCTGAAACGTCAGAATCGACAGTCGAAACGTCACTTCCTTGGCTTCCCCCACATGACATTCATTTTGACCACATCCCAACTTTCCACCACGCCACGAACACCAGACGATGGCGCAAGATATTCTCGACATGCTACCGGCGCTCGCGCGTCGCCTCGCCGACGTGCGCGAATACCAGATCCCACGGCTGGCGCAGTCAACGACACTGGCGCGCGACCTCGCCGGCGAAGCCAGGGCCGACCTCGAAAGCGTGCGCGTCGGCTTAGAGGATGCGCGGGAGACGGCTGAGTTGGCGGGTGCGCGGAGAGAGGAGCTACTGAGTCAAGTACTGGCGCTCGAGGACGAGTGGTCGAGGTACGTGGCTGCTTGATTATCGACAAAGAGCTAACGGCAGCGTGCACCGCGCATACCGCAGTGCGCTCGTCGAGAGCAAGCGGAACCAGGCCCTGGCAGATGCGCGCTACGAACTGGATGAGTCGCGGTTGCAGCCGGAGATGGAGGAGAGTAGCGGCGTTGTTGGGTGAGCTCATCTGACTCGGTACCAAGCTGATGATAGTGGCGAAGATGCGTTGCAAACGAAGACCAACGAGGTCACGGACGCGCTGCGCCGAACGACGCAGCTGATGCAAGCTGAGCTGGAGCGTAGTGTGCTCAGTGTTCAAATGCTTGGTACGTTCCAGTTGTTCTCTTGGACAGGAAAACTGACCTCAGACTCGTCCACCGAGACATTACGCAGTACGCAGTCGCTGTACGAGCGGTACAACGACCTGCTGGGCGCGTCGGGCAAGATCGTGAAGGCGCTCGAGAAGGCGGACTGGTGGGACCGCGCGATCATCGCCGCCGCGTTTACATTCTTCCTCCTCTGCGTTGCGTACGTCATTAAGCGCCGCGTGCTTGACCGCGTGGGCGGGTTTGCCGCCTGGTGGGTCGGGGGCAGCTTCAGGCTGCTTCGCATGGGACTCACGGGCAAGCCGGCGCGGAAGGTCGTCGAGGACGTCGTCACACAGGGAAGCGCGGTCGCCAGCGGCGCAGCTGTCACGGGCGCAGCTGTTGCTGGAGCAGCGGGAGCAGCGGCAGGAGCAGTTAAGCAGGAGCTTGACAAGAAGCGGGCAGCCGATAGTCAAGCTGCGGAGGGCAAGAGCAAGAAGAAGAGCAAGAAGGACAAGAAGAAGGGCAAGAAGAGCAAGAAGGGGACCAAGGAGGTCAAGGAGAAGCTGGATACCGTCACTGTCATTGAGGAAGTGGTGCCGAACGAGCCGGCGGGCGACTCTGCCGTCAAGGTCAAGGTTGAGCTTTAGATTCAGTAGCCATGTATCACACATCTGTCAGTCTATTTCATGCATGTTGGGCTAAATTATGCGTTTATTGTCCGCGGGCCTTGACCTGGGGCTGCCAGGCGGTGACCTTAGGACGGGCAGTGTTGTAGGTGACGAAGCGGCCACGAGTTCCAGTCCTGTGTATGTCAGTTGAAGTGCTCAATCCGCAGCTATCCTTTCCAGCTCCTCGCTCTCCACTCTCCGATTCGCTTCGATGCGAGGGTCACTCACAGGGTCTCGTTCCACTTGATCTGCCAGGGCTGCTCGCTCTTGAGGACGACCTCGTCCTTGGTAGGGGGGTCGAGGCGGATCTGGGTGAGCCACGAAGCCCAGGGACGCGGGACCTGCGTAATGTTGAAGTCGTACTGGACGAGGTCAACCCAGCGCTGACGGCCGGGCTGCTCCTCGCGCGGGTTGTAGTTCTGGTAGTACCGGTTGCCGAACTCGTCCTCGCCGACTGAAGGTTAGCTAACCGTGCAGCAAGCCGCAGCTCAACGAAAGACGACAACACATCTCCGCACCAACTCCAGCACTTCCTCATCCCCTACACCGGCACCCCGGGCTTTGTCGGTATCTGACTCCAAACAGTACGTTGCGATGCGCACGGAGAGGACGCGCGCACTGCGATACTGGCAAATCTCCCCGTTCACGCTTCGCCCGGCGCATCTCCGCGTTCCCAGCCGATCGTCTTCCGTCAAGTCGTACTAACCCTTGATACCGAGCTTCTCGTCACCGATGGTCCTGTCTGTCAGCTATAACCTCCTCGACGCAGCTCGCTGCGCGCCGCTCCATGCCGTCGCGAGAACCGGAATCGCATTACGTCGTAGTTCGGTGGTTTGGTCGGTCGATGTCGGGTTCGATCCGGTTCCCGCGGCGCTTGAGCACAGATACTCACTTCATCTCGTGGACCCATTGGCGGAGACCGACGGCCTTGGCGTGTTTCAGCGTGCGCGCGAGAGACATCGACATGGTGAGTGGTGTATGTTGCTACTGCTGCTCGACGACTGCTGATCATTCAACGCTGCACCACTGGCTGAGCCGCCGAGCACCAGCCAGGCCCGAGGTGGGAGGCTCACCACCCTGGCGTTTCGGCGAAATGGCCCGTGGCACACTCCGACCTCGTGACGTTCATGCGTCGAGACGCAATGTCTATGCACACTGCATGCGCTCATGCATGTGGAAGCAGATGCAATGCAACAGGAGATGGGATAACGCGATGATCATGACTACTATGCATACAATGAATGAGAAGTTTAGTGCATGCCCCGCTGTTCGGGGCCGAGCTCGCTGATGGTGGAGGGGGGAGGTGGGTTGACGTTCTTCCTGGTCATGTCAGCTGCAGTCGCGCCCAACGCAGCTGTTCTAAACCGCCCAGAGAGTAGAGATGATTGCTTTCAGCGGCGGAAAGCGCAATCCTCAGCCAGAGGCCCCCAAGCCCAGGTTCGGCTCAAGCGCGCTTCCGGCGAAGGCGACATCTCCATCGGAGCGCTAGCCGCCCCTTCTCTTCCGGGCGGTCGGGCAGCACAGTCGTACTCACAGTCCGTCTCCCTTCTTCAGGAAAGTCCATCGGATAACCTGGGGGTCACGGCGCATCGCTGCGTTCAGACGCTTCAGCAGCAGTGGCGACGTGTCAAACAACATCGTGAAGTGGCTGTTGTAAGCTATGCGTCGCGGTATTCGGAAGCTCAGAACAAAGACATCGTCATGGAACGGAGGGCATAGGAAGGCTGGCGGCGACCTCGGAACATGACACTGCGAGGGGAAGAGCCGTCAAGCATTGGAGTAGCCGGAGACGCGAGGCAATCTATGCCGATGTTGACACCGAGTGCCTTCCCTCCTCGGCAGCAGTGGGCGAAATTGGCGATAACACCGCTGTGGATGCAACAGGACTCTGCAGCGCGCTGCTATTTCGCTTTCCAGGCCATACTCGTCGATGGCCGTTAAGCACGACGACGGAAAAACACCGCAGCGGTGCGTCCTCAACATCCCAGCGTCCCTCTTGCCCGTTCCGCGGCGATGTCGATGCCCGAATGTCAACTCACTCTCCGATATCGTGGTTCTGCTGGTTCCGCTTCATGCGCTCAGGCAGCGTGAGGCCGATACCGAGACCCTTGACTTCCCGCACGACGCCGCCCTGGAGGTGCACCTTGCGGGCGATGTTCTGGATGAGACCGCGCAAGTTTTGCTGCAACGTTAGCGTGTAATTGCTAGAAGCTTCAATATGCCTGCGTCCCTGTCCCTCCTTCGCGCTTCCTTCGTCTGTCGGTGCAACGTGCGCGCGATCGAGAGTTGCCTCGCTGAAAAGTCGGGACGGCTGATCGGAAGTCGGAGGCGGAGACGCGCGGACCAAAGGAAGCGGGGGCAGGCGGGCGTCTAACTTACCGGCGTCTGGGGGTTGTGCGACGCGATGCAGAACAGCTCGTAGAGGACCATGGCGAGTGAGGTGGGGTGCAAGCTGTCAACTTCGGTGTGCTCAATCTCGTAAGAGGTGAGCGTTCCGAGATTTCTGGCTGTGAACTAGGAAAATGTCCGGAAGCAAACCCACGTGGTTACCGTCCACCATTTATCTTAAGTGCCTGGCACAATCAGAACTACTTGATCTGGGTGGCAAACGTTATCTTCCTCCACAGTCTGCGGTGGTCAAGAGGTCATTCATACCCAAATTCTATATGCGCGAGCTTTAAAATAGAGGAAATAAAATGTGGTGGCTACGAGCGCTAACGGAATAACATATACTTGTAGGGACAGTGTGGATTGGGGTGCAGGTCGTTTCTTGGTCGTTGGACAGAATGGAAATGTATTATACTGCTGGTGGTGGTGGTATTGGAGATCGTGGTGGCGATAGTGGTGGGGCGATCTCCTCTCTACGGTTTCTACTACATCCTCGTCTAAGCTGTTCTTCCGATCATTCATTCGCTCTTGCTCGTTTCTTGGCTTGGTCTCTCTCGTTATAGTCAATTACCTTTCCCTCAACAGGCACGGTGATAGGTCTGGATGTTGGATGGGAGACGAGACATCTCTCTATACACAGGGCGCGAGAATACCTCTACACAACAGTGAGGATTGACTCAGCCTCCGCGGCGCCGCAGCATAAAGGTAGCCACAACGCGCGCACCCGCGGTCAGCCCTTGCCGTCAACGAGCAAAGAGTGCATCGTCCTGGTGCCTGCGTTGCCTGGCGAGCCAGCTAGTCGCGGTGGGGCGGCTTACCACAGGACGGCGTAAGCCAGCGGCGCCGACGTGGTCGCGCACGACTCGTGCTCCCAAGTCGTGCCAGGCGGAGAGCATGAGCTGCTGTTCGAGTCGGTATCGGCTGTCAAGGGAAAGTGCATTGTGCTGAGATCGGTTAGCGTGTGCGCAGCAAATGGAGAGCTCACCTTGGCAACACTCAGCTCGTTGCGGAGCTGCTGGATCTGGGTCTCGTATGACTTGGCAGTCTGTTGCGTGCCAGACTCAAGTCTCTTGTCGTGCTCAGCACGGAACAGGGCATCCTGGTTCTTGATGAACGCGCGCGCCTTCTTGAGCTTGTCAGTGAGCTTGGCAACCTCGGTGAGCAGCTCATCGTTGCGCCTCTGGAGGCCATCTCGTTCGGCCGACTTGGGGCTAAGAGTTCCGTCAAGCGATGAGCGCGCCTCGCTAAGCCTGCGCTCGAACCCAGCGCTCTGCAGTTCAATCTTGTCGACCATGAGGCGGCGGATCTCCTCGAGGTGCAGCCTGTCGCGTTCCCGCAACAGAGCGATCTCCTCTTGCAAATTGTTGACCTGTTCGCTGAACTTGGCGGTCTCGGTCTTGGCCTCGTCACGGGCACTGCTGATGATCGAACGCTTGTCCTTATCAACCAGAGCGAGATCAGCCTTAGCAGCGGTGAGTTGTCGGACGAGGTCGGCATGCGCCTCTTCGGCGGCTTGCGTGTCCCGGTAAAGCTTTTCTCGCTCTTCGGCCATATCGTCCAGCTTCTGCCGCATGGCGGAAGCAGTCTGTTTGGCGTCTCCCGCTTTACCGGAAAGAATGTGCTCAAGCTTAGCCTGGGCGAGTAACATGTTGCGGTTCGCCTCCAGATAGTCGGCCTGGTAGCGCTCGCGAGCTTTGGAGGCGTCGGCAAGGAGACCTTCCAGAGTCGTCACGCGGTCGCTGTCATCGCCAGAGACCTTAGCGTTCGCGAGCTTGCGCTCGAGCTCTCGAATGCGAAGACGCAGCTGCGGCTTGCTGAGAGCCTCAATCACATCGTCGGCTTCAAGTTCCACCTTAAGGGACATGTCGCCTTCGTTGGAGATGGCCGACTCGCGACGAACAGGCGCATACTCCAACTCCTTGATGCGCTCCTGGTGAATGTGAACCTCGTCTCGCAGACGGTCACGCTCTCGCTCGAGGGTGGCAACGCTGGTTTGCGCCTCCTCCAGCTGAACAGTGAGGTGGGCGAACTCCTCGGCTTGCTCGTTGACCCTCTTCTCGAGAGCCTCGACCTGGGCGCGGTAGTTGTCGACCATGGCTCGGGAAGCGCTGAGTTTTCGGAGGTCCACCTCGAGGGCCGAGTTCTTGTCGATCAGGGCGGCATTCTCCTGCTCAAGTTGCCGCAGCTCCTTACGCACACCCGCCGAGTCCTCAAGCTTCTTCTTGTACTTCTCAATCACATTTTCGCTGCGGTGCAGCCTCTCCTCAACCTGCTTGGACTCCTCGACTTGCTCACGCAATCGGCTGACCTCCGAGGCAGTCGCCTTCAGCTCCTCGCACTGACGTTAGTTTCTGTTGGGTGCCACAAAGCTCACGTTTCGGGTCAACTCGGCAATGATAGCCGTTTGCTTCTCGAGCTCGGCCTCCGTCTGAGATAACCCGTCCTCTGCTCGCTGGAGATCCGCTCTCAGCAGCTCGGCTTCTCCGGCACTCTGTGCGGCCGCAGTCGCACGGGCGGTGGCAGAATCAACGGAGGCAAGGTGTTCGGCCTCCTGCTCCTGCTTGGCTGCGTCCATTTGCTTCGCGAGGGAAGACACCTGCTCTGTGAGCTGGTCACAGCGAGCGCGGAGCTCTTCATTTTCGGAAATAAGCTTGTCGCGCTCGTTACGGACGGCAGTGAAGGGCGGGCTGCGGTGTAAGCCACGGGGTGTCAGTTTCAAATGTGGACGTACGAGATCTCGTCAGGCTTGGATGGGTCTTCGACAGGAGCCGGCAATGTCGCCATGACCTAGGCAACGTCAGCACAGACCGCTTGTCTTGAGGTAGTGGCTCCGGTTGCCACCGACGACTGCTTGGCGGCGGCGAAAAACTCACGCCTTCGATGGTTTTCATGAGCTCGACCATTGAGCCCTCGTCGAGTGCCTGAATTTTGGCAATGACACGCTCGTTGGACGGGCCCATTGCACCCACGGCTACACAGAACCTGGAGATCTGCAGCAGGCCCGCGGAACCCTCGGCGCTCCGTGGGTTGCGGGCGATGGCATTGAAATTCGGCTCATGCAGTGAGGTGACCTCGAGTGTCGGCGCGCTAGGGTGGTGAAGGGGGTAGGCAAGGAGCAGGCGATAGAGTCGCTTGCTTCGCTGTCAGCTCTGCTCAGCGACGCAAAAGCTCACAGTGTGTTCATCTTGAGTACCCAGTTGTCATTGACAGCGCCCGACATGGAGCCCGGGCGGGGCTTTGGGCCGCTCTTGAAATGCGTCGCATCGCTGTACTGTCAGTGTCACTGAGAGCGAGTCGCCACCATACATTTGATGAAGCACCTGATGGAGTTAGCAGACCGTTGATTAGCCTATCAGGCAAGAGGAGGGAAGGTGCACGAGACTCACCTCCATGAGGACCTTGCCATCGCTGAGTTGCTCGAACGAGGTGACCCTCCGTGAGGGTCTGAAGGAGTTGAAGAGCGCCAGCAGCGCATCTTTCTCCTGGCGCGACATGATGGCTGTTCGATTGGGAGCAATGCCGCGCGGGGCGGCCAGTGGGTTGTTTTGTGTCGAGTGTGAAGGAATGGAAGGAAGACAGGTGCGGCGAGCGCGGCAACGTCGACAATAATAACACCTAGAGATCCCAGTACCGCAGAGCGGAGGGTAATACGCTAATACGGCCCGTCGCAACCGTTGAAACCGTGTCTCGTTGGCAGGTACCCGCACAAATAGACTGCGGCCCGTGCGGGGTCCCCACCTTGATTTTGATTTCCTTCCTGTAACGAGCGTCGTGGTTCCAGGCGTGCTGAGCCTATCTATCGCCCTGTCCTGTTAGACACGGGTTGAATGCGTATTCTGCGTTCTGAATCGAACTCGAACTCAGCCTCAGTTCTCTTCCATCGTTTCCTCCCCTCAGCCACTCCGAACCCGGAAGACGCAACGACTCGTCTGGTCCGCACGCCACAGGCATCGTGAGCGTGCGAGCAGTGGTGCTGAGATGGGTTCTGAAACATGGGCGGCGGGCGCGCCAGGCGCTCCAAGCTGGCCGGCGTGGGCTGAGCTGGCTGCTCCAGGCAAGCTCCTCATCAACCCTTCGTGCTTCCCCAGCTGTGCACCGCGTGCATTGAGGAGGCTGCAGCAGCCAACTGCTGACTGGCCATGTCTGCAATTCATCCGTGCGCTCGTCTCTCACCCTTCCACCCCTCAGCCGCAGGATCAAGGATCGCAGTTCCTGTCGAACCTGCTTCTCGCTCCGACATCTCCCGGCGCCCCAGCCTCCCGCGACCTCGACATCTCAACTGGTGCTCCATTTGTGCTTCTCACTGCCCCTGCTGAGGACAGCGCCGATTAGCGCCCGCTAACTCCTGCTCGGATCAGAATGTCCGCTGCCGCTATCCCGTCGCTGCCGACGCACGGGCCCTTCTTCACCGCTATCACCAACGGCACTCAATGTCTAGGAGCTCAAGACGCCGCACTCGGCAAAGCCGTGGATCGATGCTTTGCTCCGAATCTCGACTGCTCGCTTGATAAGGTCGATTGGAGCGCTGGATACCGGGGACACCTTCTTGAGTTCGTAACGCCTCAACTGACTCAAACTAACAACTGACAAACTGGAGGCACAACACGCCGCGAGACATTCCTCAGTTGCAGCAGGCACATGGTGGCCAATCAGCAGTTCCATCATTGGTGTCGTTGACGTTTCGGCGCTGTCTTGGCGACACCTCCATACCTCACGAGAGAATCTACAACCTCAAGCATCGCCAGATGACCTACAATGGCTAGACCTGCCCATAAGCACGCAGACATGCGGAACTAGACATCGCGGGGATTGCCGGAAGCCGCAGCTCTCGGCCGGGCATACTGTAAGTGCCCCGCGGCTGTCTCAGCTCGAGATCCGGGCTTGATATGATGAGCGCAGACATTGGACCTCGGACACTCATTCCAGATATCACGGTGCTGTGCCTCCCGGACATTCTCAGATTGAAGGCACTCGAGCTTCCCCCCCC
The DNA here is from genome assembly GCA_039545355.1 of Trichosporon coremiiforme. Taxonomy (NCBI): domain Eukaryota; kingdom Fungi; phylum Basidiomycota; class Tremellomycetes; order Trichosporonales; family Trichosporonaceae; genus Trichosporon; species Trichosporon coremiiforme. The sequence continues at coordinate 593,994 of BCJJ01000001.1, read as the reverse complement.
CCCCCGGGAATCTTCTCTAGCACGGCATGCCTGTGCTGGGGAGGCCCAGATTGACTGTTCGCGATGCCCGTTGGCGCGTCAGCCTGGCACTTTACGTATCTTAGTCTTTTCAGCAACAGCATTCATCACACACAGCTTGGATTGGGTAGCTCAACCCGCCATTATATTTGCTCCTCAGGTCGTGGGCACGCGAACTGCCACTTGCAAAAGTTGTGTGTTGTCTCACCTCCTGGCCACCTCCTGGTGCGAGTCTGTCTTGCCTGCAATTTAAGGTCTCTGCGATTGTATAGACCGTTGCGGGTCCTGCGGATTTTGCGAGCACCAACGTCTGGGTAGGGTCCCCACTTTCAGTGTCGAGGCTACTGCATCGAAACAGTCCACGCCTCAGACTCCTGGTATGAAGTTCGAATGTCAGAAGCTGCCTCGTCTATGCGGAGGAGCGAACGGCACGGAATGGCACCGAATCCGCTCTGCATTGCATCGTAGTCAGAAGCGATGGTGTGGAATTGTCTTCTTCCTTGCTCTCGTAGCATGCGCAGCGTCTGTGCACGCGGCAGCCAGCCAAGCAAGCGTGCACGCGGCGGCGCATGCGTGACGCGAACAATAGCCTTCGTCTACCATGGCTTGATGGGCGCAGGTGGGCGCTGGGATACAAAAGCAGCAAGCCGGCGATCAGACTTGCCTCACGGCTCAAGGTTAGCAACAGAGACACAGACGCAGACAAGCACAAGCATGACGCTCGACGACGCCTACAGTGAGGCGAAGCGGTTCCGGTGCCAGGGCAACCGCTTCGGGGAAAACGTCGGGGGGTGAGTCTGCGCAGAGTAAATACGCGATGGGTGGCTGGCTGACCATCTCAGGCATGTGTAAGCCCAAGCTCGCCGAGGACGGTTGGTATACAGTACACGCTGTGCCGGCGGCAGCTGGGCCAGCCTTAGCCTACGATCGACTCAACGCTGTAGGACAGCGCCCATGTTTCAAGCGCACATCCCTCTGTATCGTATCACGCTGTACACCACTCAGCTTGACTGTTATGCATGACACTGGTATCGGACATCGGACGCCGGTGCACACGGGATATGCGACGTCGCTCGGCAAAAGTGACACTTGAGTATGGTGTGGTGACGTTTGTGCGGAAGCAAATCGCCCCGGTTCTCGGCATTTCATGATCGGTCGACTAGTTCCACCTCAGGCAAGCACATCCGAGGGTCTCCGAGCCACATCTCAGAATTCCTACGAGGATCCACTCGATAGATCGATATGGCTTTGATAAGATCAAGAGCAACTTCTTTGCCCACTTCAGAGCTGACCACCAACGATCGCAGTACTCACCACCACCTGCTCGAGCCCTGAAAGCCCTAGCCAAGGTCCGGGGCCAGGTTGTCACCGCACCACCGTACCCGTGGGAAAGCTGCTCAGCAGCCAATCGCGTGCGGGCTATTGCAGGCATCGAATCCTACGCCCGACATTCGCCGACGACTAAGCTCCATCTCAGTCAGCCAGTTTGTTGCCACCTCGGACCTGGCCCTTCGTCACCGCTCTAATTCCTCGCAACACCACCGTCCCAGTGCTTGCTCTGGTACCCATCTTGGTTATATCTAGATATTCCGACGTAGTCCGACGTAGACCACTACACAAGGTCACTTCATCGCATCGCAGACGACCCGCCCACCGAAAACTATGTCCTTCTCCGTCCTTCGCCACTCTCGCCTCCTCGCCCAGGCGCCGAGGTCTGTCGCTGCTTTCCGGTTGCTTTCTACCCCGCCCGCGCGCGCCGAGGTCCGTACGACGACGCCGACACCGACAGTCCCGCCGCCTAACTTTAACCAGCCGCCCGCGTCTGCTTCGGCCGGTTCCAGCGTTCAGCCGAGCAAGAACCTTGGCTCGAAGTCGTCATCTTCTTCCTCCTCCTCTTCGTCTCGCCCGCGACGAACCATCAAGAGCAGGAAGGCCGCTCTGACTATGGTGAGTGCCGAGTGGCCAGGCATGTGACCGAGGCTGACATGATTTCTTTTCTCAACCGCTGTCGATATTTTTGCTCTTCTCCTCTCGAACACTCTGTGCTGCAACGTTTAGACCCCCGAGGCCATCGAGCGACTCCGCGCCCTGCAGGCGAACCCAACCGAGCCCAAGCTTCTCCGGATAGGTGTTAAGACGCGCGGTTGCGCCGGCATGGCGTACCACCTCGACTACGTCGACCCGCCGGGAGGCAAGTTCGATGAAGTGGTCGAGCAGGACGGCGTCCGCGTGCTCATCGACTCGAAGGCGCTGTTCTCGATCATCGGTTCGCGCATGGACTGGCGCGACACGAAGCTGTCGGCTGGATTCGTGTTTGACAATCCCAACATCGTCGACACTTGCGGGTGTGGCGAGAGCTGTAAGTTATCCTCTACGTCATCATGCGGTGGAGGCTACCCGGGGTATGGGCAGGAGCTGACAACAGTCAACATCAAGTTCTGAGACTCACGAATGTAGAAGAAAACGGCATAGACAGCATCCATGTAATACTACCAGCACGAATAGTGGCTCTTTCCGTCCCGAGGAGGAGCGGGGAACAGGGCGGACAGACGCACCCGATACCGGAAATGGGCGGATGTCGCCCTATCTGGAGGCTATCTGATAGCCTTAACCCAGTCACGCGCGCAAATCTGGAGCGGGGGGACGATTGGAGAGCTGCAGCCGGGGGAAGATCTCACAACAGCACGAGTGTAACCCGGCGCGCTCTGCCAGGACAACCGAGTCAGTCGTATTGGACGTCATGCTGTGGCAACGGTAGCCCTGGAGCTCGAGCCGCCAGGATGGGCACCTGGTCGACGTTTTGAAGGTACAACCGGAGGGCAGCCGTAGGCACGATATGAGGGCAACTGGAGGCACCAGGAGGGGCACTCTGCCGTTAAGGTTAGGGCGTGCGTTCGGTGCGCAAGGCTCGTGCGGGCTGAGCGTGGCTGAGGCTGCCCACCTGTCAGCCTGTTTTGCACTTGCTCGCTTGGCCCAAAATAGCCTCCTCCCATACGAAATTGTGACTCGCTGCTGGGGGAGGGTTGCGGTACAGCTCGTGGCACCGTGACACCACTGCTTGACGCTCGTTACATCTGTCGAGTCGTGCGCTTAGCTGAAGCACTGTGCCCGCTGATGACATCTGTGCCATAGGAAGGTGCCACTGACCACTGACATGACCTCGAAGCACAGATGAATGCAGTAATGATGAAGCAGCATAGGAGGAATGAGAAGCGTCCTCGTGTGCTTCTGAGTACGGCCGGGTATGACGTTGCAAGATGAGATTGGGAGGGTAGAGGCATAGATGAGTCACCAGAAGTACTAATGTTGTGCTCGTCCGAGTGAGAAGCACGTTCCACATGCTAGTGGAGACGCGAGCGAAGCTGCCCCCAGGATGAAAGGTGAAGGAAGGAGGCTGTTACGTTGCGGCTTGCAGGCTGGCTGACCGAGCGCGGAGGGTCGTGCGCTGTCTCTCCTGCGATGGTCAGCAATTGCCCGTCGTCGGCGCTCACTCGAGTGCTGGGCACCAATGCTGGACGATGCTCGTGCTGCATGCCCGTGTTGGGGGGCTGCCAGGCACTCGACTTCAGCCCCAGTTCATCCCCAGACTTGCTGCACACCGCTGCAGGGTCCGCAGACTCCTACCCCAACGCCACAGGACACTCGCACATAGGTTCGCCACCCTCCTGCCGTCCTGGTGCCTTGTGCGCTGGGACGTCCAACCGGCCAAACAATGGGAATGCGAGAGCAGAGGAAACATGCCGGGGAACGGCAACGGAACGCCCGAAGCTACGCCGCCCGTGCTTGTGCGCGGTCTCACTAGGCAGTGAATGAACTCATCGGACTCTGGAGGCTTGTCACGAGCACTCATTAACAATGGGGAGGAAGCAACCTCAGGTCCCTTGTCAGCTTTCCGGGATCTGTAGCCGGATTCACTGACTGGGCAGCAGCGTCATGTCCCCTACTCGCACAAGAACTCACGAGCATCACAATTAGAGAGCAAAGATGGACCAGAGTTGGTGCGCAGTGCACAATATTGCGCTCGTGCACTGTGCGTCAGGCAGATAGGCGCCGGAGCAGCCGCGCGCACAGGGGTGCACGTCAAACAGGCGAGCGTTGGCGCCGCCGCGCGGCGCAAGCGACCGCTCGACTGCGCCTATGACGACGGTGTGCTCACCGAACACACCGTGCCACCGCCCAGGACCGCCGGGCGACCCGGCGACCGACACAACTGACACATTGGGTATGGATACATTGCAGCAACACCAGATACAGCTTTCTGCTCATCACATCAGACTGGCTCAGCGCTGACCGCTCACCCCCTCGCTTGCAATCGCTTGCCCCCCTACGCCGCGATCGTCACGTCACACCTCACGCTCTCCGCACTCGACATACGGCAAGTGCTACCGCCGCCGCATCATAGGCCCAAGCGAAGCGACGGAACGACTGAGACCCAGCCTTCGGCCCTTCTGACGTGTGGAAGCAACTCTTCCGCTTTCGACCAGACTACAGTCGCAACAGACGCGACCTAGTCTTTACGTCGTCCATAGCTCTCTCTACGTCTCTACCACCGTATCTTCCTACCCCGCATCTGTTCATCTCGATCGACTTCCGGCTCAGCGTCTCGCCATCCTCCCACACACCCACGCCCAAGCTTACGCTGCTGAGCACCTGATCGTGACGACGACACCAACGTTCCACCGCTGTGCCATCTACCCTGTCCGCAGGCCGGTCGTCCCTGGGTACTTCTACCCTCAGCACACTTTCCTTCCTCCCTCTTGCCTCTTCATACATTTCTCGCCTCCCCTTCGCCTCTCACCACCATCAAGCACCAGGCCGAGCAAATGGACATCGACACACCTGCCCCATCGCCGGCGAGCGACAGCATTGAGGAGACTGCGGATCCCCCATGGCCCCCTGTCCCGGTTCCGCACGCGAATTCGAGCCCGACAGCTTCGCCGCAGTCTAGCTCCGAACGCGACCAATCCGACGTGACATGTAACCTCGCGGCGCTTGCGGGGCTCGCTGGCTCCCATGGCTCGACCGGTTCTGGCGGTTCTGGCGGCTCTGCGGGCGCGGTCATAAGGGTGCAGGCGTCTCCTCATGCACTCGCGCCAGTGCCCATGCCTAGCATGTCTGCACCTCCAAGTCTGCCGCCGCCACTCTTAAACCCTCAGGCTGCGACTGCGGTGCCAGCCCCGGCACAACAGCGGGCGCCAACGGGCGTGCATGTGTGTTCGAACTGCAACGTCGCTCAACCCGCAAGCACGAGCATGTCCAGCCACCCCAGTCTGCCGAGTGGTAGCCCCAGCCTGCTGGCCAGCATTGGGCGCGGACCCACCGGACCTGCCCAGACACACTCGATGTCGCCGAGCCTCCTCCCCGCCATTCCGCAACGATCCACTCCCTCCCCACCGCCAAGCGGTGACCTCGAGCAAGAGGTGCGCTATCTCCGCTCCCGGCTGAAAGACCTCGAAACCCTCTCTGCCCGCTTACACGGCCAACTTGAGAGCTCCCAGCAGCGTCTCTCCAAGGAGCGCGCGCATCACGAGGCGATAGCCGAGATGTGGGCGTCGCGTGTGGGCGTGCTGGAATTGGATAACCAGAAGCTGAAAGCTCGGCTCGAGATGGGTGACAAGGTGCCGGACATGGGATCGGGTATCATTGGCGAGGGGCGCCTGAGTTTCGGCACACCGAAGGGGCACACGCACCGAACGAGTAAAGACGTCAATGCGGGCAAGAAACGCAGCCCCTCGAGCGATCCCAGGCGCGGGACGCCACCACGACACATCGACATTGATCCCCCGAGCCTCTCGAGTCTGAGCGCTGGCAGCACGAGCACGCCGATACCGAAAGCGACGACGCCGAGGTGCCAGGACGTGTGTCCCATACAGTGCTCGCAGCAGCTCGTCGTAGGGAAGGATCAGCCCTAACTCGATCGCCCAACACCCAGATGAACGAGTGACTGAACCACCGAACTCGAAAGCACCGCCGCCCCCGCACACATGCGCCGCGAACAAAGGCACGGTGACACCCCTCGATACGCCGCGTGCACACACAACTTGCCGCACCGTGACACCCGGTACATTCATGCGCTCTGCCGGCTCAGCCGACTGAGCAGAGCGCCACACGCCTTATCCGCTCACATCCACACACGCCTGCAGCCAGACCGCCACGACACCACCACCCGCCGCTAAGGCACCCCCTCATCTGCCGCGAGCCGGCAACGACATAGCGAACAATGACGCCCACGCCTTCCACGCCTTCTTTCTGCACATCTTCAGTTAATTGTATTGTATTACATGAAGCCTTTGTGTATCTTTTTGCCCAGTGTCCCACTCCGCAGTCGCCAGTCGGCAGTCAATGCGGAGCACACGAACTGTGCACCGGCTGGCTCTACGGCTGGGGACTGTGACGTTAGCGGCTGAACTGACTGATCTCGAGTCGGATAAGACACCAGCCGGCACTAACAAGCACGAGCGGGAATCCCTCCGTTGCATGCGGCATCGGAGCGGCGGGCACCGTGCGGAGCCGATACTCGCCGAGCGTGCAGCGTGCCTGCGGCAAAGCTGGACGCCGCCGACTGGATCCCGAGTCCGACTCGCGGCGACTAGACCGCTTAGGCCGAAGTCTCCGGAGCCTTTTCCGCCTCGTTCGTCTCCGGGGCCTCCTGCACCGAAGCAGGCTGAGGAGCCGAGGACGATGGCACGTTGGCCGCAGACGCAGCCTTCTCGTGGCTCTCCTTGATGCGCTGCGGGAGAGGCTTGAGCTCGCCGTCCTCGCCGACGAGACCGATCGGGGCCATCCTGCCGATGATGGCCTGGTTCGCGGGGTTGCCGGTCATCAGGTTGCGCACGGTGAGGAGGGCGTGCTCGCGGAGGTCTGGGGTTAGCTGAATGACGATCGCCTCGCAGCTGGTGAAGCAAGCGGGTGACGGGAATGCCCGTCTCGTTAGACTCTGCGCAATACTCACAAAGGTTACGCTCGTCCGTCTCACACATGCCGAGCACGGTCTCGACGCCGCCCTTCTCGCGCACAATGTCACCGACCTTCGTGTCGTCGTACGCGAGCAGGCCGAGGAGGCGGACCAGGTCGCGCTTCACGTTCTGGAACGGCAGCGTCGTGTTCTCCTCTGCCGTCGGCTTGACACGGGGAAGGAAGGCGTCCGTCGCCTGCAGCACCGCCACGAGCTCGCCGATGAACTTGTCGCTCTTGAGCTCGGCGACGATCTGCTCGTCTCCGCCGCTCGGAGCGGGCATATTTTGACCCTTCTTCCGCGCCTCCTTGGCCGCGTCTGCTCTCCGCTGAGCCGAGAGGACAATAGAGCTCAGGCACTCGGTGCACAGAACCAGCCCGATCAGAATCTTGGGAAGGCGACCGTCGTCCTTGCCCGACTTCATCGAGGCGGCGGCGTACTTCGCCAATTGGTCGAAGAGGGGCACGAGGAAGGCGTTAGGCGATGGCGCAGCGTTGTCCCCGTCCTCCTCCTGCTCCGTGCCGGCCACATTGGCGCGCTGCGCAAGGTACGCGTCGAGCTGCTTCAGGAGCGTCGTTTGGCTCGGCGTGATCTCCTCCTCGGGCTCGGCGAGGCCGGCCTGATCCGGAGCTGCAAGGGCGGTGAAGAGCCGGAACTGCAGGTCGCGCACGATAAAACGGTTCACGATGCCGACGGCGAGCTCGAAGCGCGCGTCCTCGCAGTCGACCCAATCGTCTAACCGGCCGAGCAGCTGCGTGAGCCACTTGACTCCCGCCGGGCACAGCAGACTCTCCCTGTCGTTAGCTTGGAGAGACTGAGAGAGCTGCTAGGTCGGCACAGCAGAGACCACTCACAGGCGACTTCCGTCCCGCGTCAGGTTATTCAGCAGGTGCAGCGTGGCGACGTTCGTCCTCCGATCGCGAGAGTCGAGCAGGCGGCTGTTGTCAACTGATGCATCGCTAATGTCAGCTCACATGATGACATCGTCCTCCCGCCCGCCGGTCAGGTACTTTGCAAGCAGTGCGTCGGCGCTCTGCATCGAAGCCTCGCCCCCTGTCGGCGAAATCAGGTTGCTCAGTAGCTCAGCCAGCATAGCCTGCAGGAGGTAGTCTGCCGTCAGCTGTCCATCCAGACCCTGCAACTTACACTTCTCGTCCTCGATGCGCGTGAACGTCGTCACGTCAAAGATCGTCTTGCGAATCAACGGCTCGTGCGGCCTGTCACGCGTCAGCTTACAAATCTTGGAAGGTAGCTTACAGGGAAGCCTGCTGGTTCTCGAACAGGCCGGCGATCAGGTTGCGCTCCAGCTTGGCCGTCGCTGCGGCAAGAGCAATGCGCGCCTCCTCGTCAACGGTTGACGGGGCCTTGGGGCTCGGGTCTAGCGACTCTGCCACGGCGGGCCAGAGACTTCCGATGCCCTCCCAAACTGGATTTCCCGCCGCGTTGATATCTGCGACAATGTCCTCCCTGCTTGTTAGTGCCTCAGTCAAAAACCAACTCACCGGCCCGACAGGTGCTGCGCAACGTAGCGGGCGACGTCGTCGATAACCTTGGCGGCGGCGTTGGCGGAAGCTGTACTCCGCAGCGAGTCGGGAGTGAGTGCGCCCTGCAGCGCTTTAGCGTCCATGATTGTCGTGGTTGAAGATGCGGAAGGAAGACCGAGGTGCACGCCAAAAATGCCCAAATGAGGAGGATCCGATGACGCTCGAAGGATTCTTTCATATGTGTTTTGCGGGGGCCCGGATTGACGCCATGCCGGCACGATAGACGGACGGCGGATCACCACTGTTAGGCCGTTGGGAGCTACGCTGTAGCCGAGCATTGATAGGAAAAGTTAATTATCCTAAGCACGTTTGCCCGACGACTACCTCGACTTTCCCTCCTGTCCCACTCCTCACCCCAAGAGTACGACATGTCGAAATCGAATGCGTCCCCCATCAAGGGGAGCGCCACCTCCTCGAACGGAGCCCAAGCCCAGAACGTTCAGAACGTAGCGTCCGTGTCCAACGCCGCCTTCACCAAGCTCGCCGAGCGCGGTATGGCCAGTGGTTCCAACTCCGGCTCCCGACCTGGCACCCCGGCGTCCCCACGGCCCCATTCGCCGACCAAAGCGCTGATCGGCGGCAAGACTCCCGTCGTCACCCTCGGCGTGTGCGCCATGGACGTCAAGGCCCGAAGCAAGGCCATGCGCGAGATCCTCACCCGCCTGGTCGAGATTGAGAGAGGTGGAGTCGATGTTCAGATCTTCGGAGACGTGGTCATCCTCGAGGAAGGTGAGTCTTCCTTTCCACTTCAAGCTGTTGCGACACAGTCACATGCACCAAGCGTAGCACGGCATGCTTCTCTTCACGGCGAAAGACATTGCCACCGATAGCGCCGCAGCGTCGTGATATGTGCGCACGCAACGCGCGGTACTCGCGGTGACGCATGGCGCCATTCGACGCTTCATCGCTGACTGTCAGACATCAACCATTGGCCCCAGGTCGACGTCCTGATCTCGTTCTTCAGCACGGACTTCCCGCTCCCCAAGGCGCTCGCCTACACCCAGATCCCTAACCGACTTTCGCCCATCTCCATCAACTCGCTCGCCATGCAAAGCCTTCTCTGGGACCGCCGGCTGGTCCTGGCGATTCTCGATCACATTGGCGTTCCGACTCCCAAGCGAGCCGAGGTGAACCGTGACGGAGGGCCCCGTGTCCCCCGATCCCTGCGCCTGCGCGTGAGGAAGGAGCTCGGCCTCGTGCTTCCCGGCCACAAGGCGAAGGACGAGGACAGCTGGGACGCCGTCGTCGTCCCGGATCGCTGGAAGAACAAGGCGCACAAGGAGGTGCCCCGCTCGCGTGACGTGATTCTTCGGGCGGACGGTGACGCCATCATCATTGGCGACAAGGTTGTCGAGAAGCCGTTCGTGGAGAAGCCTGTCAACGGCGAGGACCACAATGTCTACATCTACTACAAGGGCGGTGGTGGTCGCAGGCTGTTCCGCAAGGTTGGCAACAAGAGTTCTGAGTATGACCCGACGCTGTACCACCCGCGCACCGTCGGCTCGTTTATTTACGAGGAATTCATCAATGTTGACAATGGTGAGTCACGGTGTGGTCGGACATTACCGGTGGCTGTGGCGCGGCCCGGTGGACCGTGTTGATTATTGCTGACAATGGCAGCTGAGGACGTCAAGGTGTACACGATCGGTCCCGAGTTCTCGCACGCCGAGACGCGCAAGTCACCCGTTGTTGACGGCCTCGTTCAGCGTAACGCCGACGGCAAGGAGACGCGGTTCATCACGAAGCTGTCCCCGCAAGAGGAAGCGTACGCTAAGGACGTCGTGGAGGCATTCGGACAGCGTGTGTGTGGCTTTGACCTCCTCCGTGACCACGGCCGTAGTATGGTGATTGACGTCAACGGCTGGTCCTTTGTCAAGGGTAACCAGTCGTACTACGACAAGGCCGCCGAGATTCTCTCGGCCGTGTGCGACATTGCCCGCGAGCGCAAGGTCGAGCAGACCCAGAAGTCGACCCTCATGCCGCCTCCCGATGCGCAGCAGTCGTCGATGAGTACGCTCCGCGCAACCGTTACGGTTCTCCGCCATGCGGACCGCACGCCGAAGATGAAGCTGAAGGTAAACTAGGATTACATCGTACCGAGCTGACGGGCAGTTCTCCTTCCCCGCCCACGAGGCTTGGGCCAGGCCGTTCCTGTCGCTTCTCCGCGGCTACCGCGAGGAGATCATTCTGCGCGACCCGCGTCAGCTCAACTACATTCTGCTTGCCGCGGACGAGGCGAAGAAGATCGAGGGCGTCACCCCCGAGATCGTCGCCAAGCTCGATCAGCTCAAAGAGGTGCTCACGAAGAAGATGTCGCTGCCTGGCACCAAGGCGCAGCTGAAGCCGAGCTTCGTCAAGAAGAACGGCGACAAGGACAAGGACAAGAAGGAGAAGAAGAAGGACAAGAAGAAGGAGGAGGTCGGGTCGGGCGACGAGGATGACGAGGCGAGCCGACAGCGTGTCGACGACTGGCTCAAGCGCGGCAGCGTCGGCAACGTGCCGGCCGGCGAGAAGGCAAGCACTTCGAACGACTCGACAGTGCCGCAGACGCCTGACATGCGCGCAGTGATCACTGGCGAGGCTGAGTCATACGGCATCCCCGAAGGCCTCGAGAAGATGCAGCTTGTCGTCAAGTGGGGCGGTGAGAGCACGCACGCTGCCCGCTACCAGGCCCGCGACCTCGGTGACGCGTTCAAGAAGGACATCCTGATCATGAACAAGGACGTCCTGTCGAACGTTAAGATCTACACGTCTTCTGAGCGCCGTGTGATCAACACCGCCCACTTCTTTGCGCACTCGCTCCTGGGCGCGGGCGACCAGCAGCCTGCCACAACAACGCCGACCACGAACCGTTCGTCTGGCACGCCCGCCGAGCCGTCTGGACCGGTAATCTCGCACTTGATCCAGCGCCGCGACCTGCTCGACGACAACAACGCGGGCAAGGAAAAGATTGGCGAGGCGAAGAAGAAGCTTAAGATGCTTCTTCGCTCTGGCGAGACGGAGAAGCGGTCTGACCTGCAGTGGTCGCTGAAGGAGGAGCCCGTCGAGGTCGTCCGCGAGGTGATCGCACAGCTGACTGAGCTGCGCGCGATCATGCGTGCGAACTACGAGAACGGCAACGTCGAGCGCATCCCGAAGCAGCGGTGGTGCTCTGGCGACAGCCCGTGGCTGTTCCGTGAACGCTGGGAGAAGATCTTTGAGGACTGGGTCGGCGTCAAGCAGGAGAAGTTCGACCCATCCCGCGTCTCCGAGCTTTACGACAGCATCAAGTACGACTCGCTGCACAACCGTAACTTCCTCTTCGCCGTATTCGACCCCGAGGGCAAGGGCCTCAGCTCCCACACGGGCGCTGAACACCAGGACCGCCGTCTTCACGAGCTGTATGCGCGCGCCAAGGCGCTCTTCGACCTCGTCGCGCCGCAGGAGTACGGCTTCGATGCCGAGGCAAAGGAGGAGATCGGTATCCTGACGTCTCTCCCGCTCCTTCGCAAGGTGTGGGGCGATCTCGAGGAGGCGAAGAACACTGGCAAGTCGTCCGCGTGCTTCTACTTTACGTGAGTTGTCAGGCTGTAGTCCTTAACTGACATTGCAGGAAGGAGTCGCACATCACGACATTCGTGCACCTGCTCCTGGCTTCGGGACTGCCGTTTGCGACGAACGTGCGCATTCCCGAGCTCGACTACTGCTCGCACATCACTATCGAGCTGTGGGAGAAGTCGTCCCAGCGCGACGGGAAGACGCACAAGGACTTCTCGATCCGCCTGTCCATCTCGGAAGGCGCGCACAGCCCGGCCGTGCTCGACAGCAACGTCGACGCGCGCCACAGTCTGACGGTGCAGCCGCGCCGGAAGCTCACGTCGCATGTCGACTGGGCGCTCGCCGAGAAGTGCCTCGTGAAGCACTTCGGCAAGGGCCTCACGTTCTCGACGACGCCGCTCGAGGGCGACCAGGTCTACCTGAAGAAGGCTGTGCATGACGAGGCTGTCCTCCCGCTCTCGCTCTCGCGGGGAGGTGAGGACACGCCCCGCGGTGTCATGAGCTCGGCGAGCAGTCACCGCAGCGCCACTAGCGATGCCGGATGGTAGTCAAACCAACACCGCTGAATGACCTAAACTCGGCGCTGAAGTCCTTGCAGTAAAGCATAGCATAGAATAGAATCAGTAGCAGCAGCATGTCACGAGTGTCTTGATACGGTCCGCGGCACTGGAATCGGGCAATTCACAGCGCCTGATATGCAGCTGCCTTGAAACGAACCGGGCTAGCGGCAGTCAGCGCACAAACGTGCATGTCCCGATGCCGCCGCTGGACGTGACAGTGTGACTGCCGAGAGTGCGCGTCGGGCGTCGTTCGACTGCGCGATAAGACGTGGAGGTCATTCGCTGCAGGACGCACATCGTGCCGCTGTGCACAGCGGATCGACGATCGATGTGACTATCAAGTGGCTCGACGGTGCACTCCGATGGCGGCTGGAATGCGCCGAGGAAGGACCCAGTCCGTGCAACCTCCGCCATGGGTATCACTCGCGTGCCATGCACCGTCTGTCACGGCATTCTATGCTGGCAGAGGCTAAGAGACAGTGATGGAAGCATGCCCCCGCTGCACCGCTGCACCGCTGCCTCGCTGCCCTCGTGCAAATAGTAGCGACAAGAGGACACGCATGCGCATCGCCAAACGAGATATGCAGACGTATCATCGTGTGATCCGGACGCCCGAGATCAGCCCTCGTGATATTTCCACATGCTCAATGCTCTGAGATGCATGCCGCGCTGCCCACTGCTTGCGTCGTTGCGCCGCACGCACGCCGCACGGCTGTTCCATATCCATCCGCGTCGGCGGTACCTTGAGCGCCTCCACGGCCCGTCCAAATTGTTACAAGCGAGATGCGAATAAACGGCTGTTGGCGGCTCAACCTGAGCGAGCCTGAGCCTGGCGGGCCTGGCAGGCCAGGCTGACGCTGAGGCGCTGACGACGGCTGCAGCACCTGGGAAGGCGGGCCGTGAGCTGGGCGCCGACTGAGCGCCGAAACAGGGAGGGGAGCTGTTGCCCGATCCCTGCATATCGCGTCTGCCCTGCGCCGAACCCGGAGAGGCGCGAGGGATCGAGGGAGCGAGCAGATACCGCCCTTATCGCTCCACACCAGAAACAGCAACCTTCTGACGATCGCAGACCACAGCATTGGCGTGTCACGCCGCCTGCCGGATGCGACGGAACAAGTGAGGACACGAGACAGTCTACAGCGAAGAGGGGACGTGTGTGAGGGAGATCTGCAGAGGGTCGAAGACGAAGCAATCGAGGGACGAGGGACGGCCGTTGATGACCGATGACGTCCGCCGCGACCGCCCCTGAGCCCCAGCCCAGACTCACCCAGAACCTTGCCCCAGCGCGTGGTACTACATCACTCTCGCTCAACCCTTCCCTCGTACCCTCGTACCCTCGTCACTTTCCTTTTTCATTCCTACCCCCATCATCCCTCTCTGGGCGTCCTTCTCGACGATCATACTCACTGCACTTTTGCACCAACACGCCAGCGACTGTCACTTGGACTTGGCCACTCACCAAGCCCCCATCTACCACACATCCGGCAACAATGGGCCTCCTCAACCACATGGAAGGCCTCACCCTCGGCTCCAAGAAGGACCGTCGCCAGAGCGGAGCAGGCAGCGGCGACGTCGCCGACGGCCGCGACGCAGACACCTCCACCCTCGACAAGGAGGAGGGCAACATCCTCATGAGCTTAATCTCTCAGCGTGAGTTGTGGCCCGCGGGCGAGGGAGCGAGTGGCGAGGAAGGCGGCCTGGGCAGCGGGCTCTGAGCTCTGCGCCAGGCTCGATATGGCAAGTCGGAGCCCGCGTCGTCTCAGCTGTCGACAGCATTCGCCGCTCGCCTCAGCAGCGCACAGCGCTCGTCCTTAGCTCGCAAAGGCCTGAACTCTAGCTGACAAACAGTCCGCCCCGGCATGGACCTGACCAAGATTGCGCTCCCGACATTCGTCCTCGAACCACGTTCGCTCCTCGAGCGCATCACCGACTTCTTCTCCCATCCCGACCTGATCTTTGGGTGAGCCGGGCGGCAGCTCCTGCGATGTGCAACTGTAGCTGACAGGACAGAGTAGGCCAGCTGCCTGACGCGCGTGACCGCTTCCTGCACATCCTTACGTTCTACCTTTCCGGATGGCACATCAAGCCTCGCGGGTGAGTCTGATTTGCGAGTCAAGCGACCGGCAGCTGACCCCACAGTGTCAAAAAGCCGTACAACCCAGCGCTGAACGAGTTCTTCCGCTGCACGTACTACTACCCCGACGGCTCGCAGGGATACTACATCGCCGAGCAGGTGTCCCACCACCCTGTGAGTTCATTACGCCCTGTCCGAACTGACCATTGCAGCCAGTGTCCGCGTTCATGTACATCTCGCCCAAAAACGGCATCCTGGTGACTGGAGAGATCAAGCCCAAGGTTTGTTTTGCTTTACGCCCGCGCCCCTATGCCCAGCTGACAGCTCCAGTCCAGGTTCCTGGGCAACTCTGCCGCGACGATCATGGAAGGAGAGGACCGGCTGCGCCTGCTCGACCGCCCGGAGGACGGCGACTACATCATCACGATGCCGAACACCTACGCGCGCGGTATCCTGTTCGGCAAGATGGTGCTCGAGCTCGGCGACGAGTCGCTCGTTGAGAACCCGCAAACAGGCTACAACGCTGACATTGAGTTCAAGACAAAGGTGAGTGTCTCACACTAGCATTATGCTTCTTGCCGCTAACGCCCAGGGTTGGATCTCAGGCGGCTACAACCAGATTGGAGGCAAGGTGAACGGCCCCAAGGGTCCCGTCGGCGACGTCAGCGGCATGTGGAGTGCCAGCATTGACTTCACGGACAAGGCGACGGGGAAGAAGACAACGGTGTTCAACGCGGAGACGGCGAACAGCGTCGCCAAGTCTGTCCTCCCCGAGTCGGAGCAGGAGCCGCTGGAGAGCAGGCGGCTGTGGCGCAAGCTGACGGAGGCGATCAAGCTGCAGGACATGAACGCGGCGCAGGCGGCGAAGTCGGAGGTCGAGGACGCGCAGCGCCTGCTCCGCGCCGACCGTGAGGCGAAGGGCGAGCCAGCCCCGCAGCCGCGCTTCTTCACCCAGGTCGGCGACAAGTGGTACCCGAAGATGGACGTCGACAACCTCCCGCAGGACAGGAACGAGCTCGAGACCCTCGTCTGCCAGTTCATCTTTGACGGCCGCGTGCCCGGCCCCTCGACGACAGGAAGCGCCACGCCGCAGCGCGGTCTCCCCGCGCCCTGCATCGAGGCTGAGCCCGTCGGCGATTCTGTCGGCTCGGCCGCGCACCCCGCCCCGACTGCTCCGGCTCCTGGAGCCGCTGCCGACTTGCCTGCTGGAGGTGCCCTTGCCGCACCGAGCGGTGTGCCAGTCGGAGGCGCTGCCGATGTCCCTCCGGCTGCCGGGACGCCCCCAGTCGACAGCGTGAAGCACAGTGCCGCGCCGGTCCCCGCTGGCGAGACGCCCGCCGTGCCGACGCAGCCTGGCCCGCCCGCTTAAGACCACTCTATAGAGATTCACGTATGCCGAGACACAGACATGAGATGTAATGTATTTTTTCTGCACGATGGGCCGCGAGTGAGCGGACTGGGTAGCAGCGCTCGGTGGACCAGCCCACGGGCTCTGATCACAACGTCAGCGAACAGATAAAGCAAGTTGAGCGAAGATAGCAGGGAAAGTCAGTTCGATGCAAATCCGCAACCAACCCTCGTTCTAGCACATAAATACATGGAGACACACAAGGGGAATTGATACTCTGCCTCGTGCCCTCTTCTACTGCCTACTCTGCTATATCGTGTCGATCGACTACTGCTACTGCTACTGCTACTGCTACTGCTACTGCTACTGCTACTGCTACTGCTACTGCTACTATAACCGGAATCTAGAAGGGGGAAAATTAGAGCTGGGCAATGTTGGGCTGTTGCGGGGCCTGCTGGGCCTGTTCCGGCTGTCCGGGCTGTCCAAGCTGGGCTGCCGGCGCACCAGGTGCGGTGGGCGCGGCGGGCGTAGTACCCGTCGCCGCCACACCCGGAGCTCCCGGAGTTCCGGCCGCTGGCGGCTGAGCCTGAGACTCCTGGCGCATCTGCTCGAGCTGCTGCTTGGCTGTGTTCTCGTCGACCTTCTGCACGCTCTCTGCCGTCGTAGGCGCAAGACCGGCCTTGACGGCCGCGACCTCCTCGGGCTTAATCTCCTTCGGCGCCTCGTTGGCCTTGCGCACGAGCTCCTCGACACGCGCAATCTCGCGCGCGGCGGCCGCCTTGTCCCGGAACAGACGCTGGCGCTCACGCTCAATCTTGCGCTTCTCCTCGGCCAGCGCGTCCTCCAGCTTCTCGAAGAGGGAGAGCTTGAGTTCGACCTTCCGTGCCTGCGCGGCGACAAGGCGGGACACGAGCGTGCGCAGACGCGACTCCTCGTGCGAGGCCAGAGTTGACGCCTTGGCGGCAGCCGAACCCAGGGCGATGCTGGCGGCGCGCTCAAGGGACGACTTTGACGGTGCAGTCGGGTCGGGCGTGCCCTCCGCGGGCGTCGCGGAGGAGTCCTTCTCGCCTGCCGGCGCCGGAGTGGCCGACTCGATCTTGATCTCGTCCGTCTTCTGGCGCTTGTCGGCGTCGGTCTCGCCCTCCTTCTCGCCTTCCTTGTCTTCCTCCTTCTCGCCCTCCTTCTCGGTACGCTTGCGCTTCAGGCCCTGCGCAAGCTCGCCGAGCGCGCTCTGCGCCGCGGCAGCAGCGACAGCCGGTCCGACGGCAGACGCAAGGAAAGTGACGACGCTCATGACGGGGTTCTCGGCGCTGTCGAAGGGGACACCGTTGACACCAGCCTGGTACCGGAGGGGACCGAGCTGCGCCGCTGGGTCGGAGGAGAGGTACTGGTCCTCGATGGGGAGCTGGAGGAACTTGGCGATACACTGCTCCTTGGAGCGGGTCGCGACGTGGTCCGCAACCGCCTTCCAGTCGTCGTCGTACATCTCCACACCCTCGAGAAGCAGCAGAACCTCCTGATCGCTCCAGTCGGGACCCGCACCCTGCGCGCCATGCTTGAACACCTCGTCGTCGAGGCGCACAAAATCGCCAGAGAACATGCTGCTCGGGAAACGGCCCGAGACGTAACAGGCCGGGCACACCGTGTACTCGCCGTCCTTGAGCGAGTGGTAGCGCGTGCGCGTGCAGTCCGTTCCACAAGTCTCACATGCGTATGCCTGCGGCCGCGGCGCGGCACCGTTCGCGGCAGCCTGAGCCGCGCGCTCAGCGTCGCCCTCCGTTCCGACCTTGCTCGTGCGCGACGTCGACTGGTAGATGATCTTCTTCAGGTCGAGGTTGGACGCGTGCGGCGTGATGCCTGACGCAGCACCGACGGCACCAGCGCCAGGCTTCGTGCCGGGGTGCAGGTTGCTGAGGCCCTTGGGCGTGTCGAGGGTAACGCGGAAGTGGCCGGTGAACGGTGGGCCGAGGGGCGCGGGGCGCGTGTCGGGGTCGACCTGGTAGTTGATGAGGCCCCACTGTTCGAGGAAGCCATGGACGCGCATGATGGCACCGACATCTCCGGCGAGGTTACGACGGCACGCGGTGACGGTCAGGTACTCTCCGGGGTTCAGGCGGTACGTGTTGATCATGAAGTCGCGGTAGTCCTTGTAGATGGCGGGGGTCTTGGAGCGGTTGCGCTTGGAGAAGAACTCGGGGAGCGACTTGCGCTCGATCGGGTGGATCGTCGACATGGAGAACCACGACGAGTACGACGGAACAACAAGCGGGTGCGTCTGGCTGGCGAGGTACGTCGTCGCGAGGTCGTGCAGGTCGTTCGGGTCTAAGCGCGACGCGTCGGCACCGGCGGGCGTCTCACCGGCGGCCTGGTCGAGGCTCGGCGATGCCGCCAGCAGCACGGTGGCACTCGGCGCGTTCGCTGTTGATGGTCAGTCACCTGTGTGCCTCTGTGCGTTTCGCTGTGTGCAGTGCATGCAAACATCCCTCTATCGCAGCATCCACGCAGTAGCACGCAACGTACCTCCGTTGTGGTCGTCGACATCCATGGCCTGCTGTCCCTCGTTGCTGATGTTTGCGATGTCGCCTCCGAAGACGGGCTCGCGCTCGCGATCTTTGCCGGGGGCGGACGAGAGGTCGTGGGCGGTAACGTCTCCTTGGGTCTCGGGATCGGCGGATCCCTCGCCCCCCTCCTTGGGGATCTTGAAGGAGATTTTGGGAGTCGACATTGTGTTGATGTCGGTGCGCGGCGGGGGTTGGGTGGATGGTTCCTCCGACGCGTTGGGTGGGTGTCAAGCTCTGATCCAAATACAAGGAAGGACGAGACGGGTCAACGACTAACACACCATGTAGCAGCGCGGGAAAAGGGGGGGTGACTTAGGGCATGCCACGCTATCTCTATTTTGGTCCCGCCACTGCCTGCCGGCTGGACATTGGCTGGCGACCGGGATCAAATCGACCCACCAGTGCCGTCAATACATGAGCCTTCCCTCACCGAGTAATCTGCACGCAGGGCACGCGTCATGTTGAGGGCGGAGGAGTGTTTGGCCCTGCAGAAGGGCAAATGCAACAAAACAATTCGAGCAGAAGCAACAGCAGCAGCCCCCGCTCTAGATAGTACGATATGACATGACAAGCTAAAACACAATAGACAACCGAGAAGAAGAAGGTCTACGAGAAGGGCGCCGGTGTTGGGTTGTACACGCGGAGGAGACGTCCGTGTCCGACCTTGTTCTTGTACAGGAAGTTGACGATCGTCTCGCCCTCGCGGTTCTGACCCCCGCCGAGTCCCTTCATCCAGTGCTGGTTCGCCTTGTCGGCGAGCACGGCGCGCGCGGCGTGCACGTCCGACAGCGTCATGATGCCGCGCTTGATGGGCGGGTGCGTCTCGGTCGCCTTGCGCTGCGGTGCCGTCTTGCTTCGTGTTGTCGGAGGCGCGGCGTCGTCGCCCGCGCCCTCCTCGCCCTCCTTCTTCTCTCCGTATTCTCCCTCGCCGCCCTCAGTCGTGGACGGCTTCTCCTCGGTGGGCTCGTCTACGGCCATCGGCGTGTCGCGCTTAGGGCTGTCCGGAGGAATCACGGGCGCAGCGGGCGGCATCGTGTACAGCTCCGTCGCTGGGGTCAGTTTAGATCAAGATTACCTCAACTTACGCGGAGTACACGGAGCCTCGCTCCACGGCGACACGTCCCAGCGGGGAAGGAGGTCGTTGACCTCGAGATAACGGTACAGTGCGTCGACAGGGAGTTCGAGGAAGTCGACCTGTGCCTGTCAGCTTGAGCTCATTTTCCAGCTAGCTCACCTTCGTCTTGACGTCGGCGGGCTCGCTCCACTCCTCCTCCCTCCCCTTGACCATTCCGACGCCGAACGCGGGCCTGGCGCCGCCTTTCTCGGTACCCGAATCGTTAGAGTCGTCGGCCTTCCTCCGTTTCGTGTTACGGCTGCCACCTCCGTTCGCGCGCCGCTTCGGGGGCGGCATCGTGCCTGGCGTTGGTGATGGGGCGTCGGCTGGCATAGTTGCTGATGTGGTGCTTGATGATGCGGAGCCAAGGAGACGCTCCAGACAGCTGGCTAGTGCGCAAACCCAGTGGAGGGAGGACTCGAAAGTGGAGGCCGTACCGGGAGGGTCGCATAAGCGATAGAGCTTGTATGACGCCAGCCACTTGGGTACAATGGACTGGGCAGCCTGGGTAGTGGGGGAAGGCACAGGCGGGAGCAATTTTGCCACTGGAAATCTTGAAAGTTGGCAGACAGGCGGAACGCGATCGAGACGTCAGTCGTTGCTGGGTGTATCTGACTGGTCTTCCTCAACAAGCACACCACGACAGAAGAGTAGGCAAGATGGTGAGTTGACTCAGATAGCTACTCGATTCTGGTTCGTTAGCTGACATCCAGGGAAAAGCCAAGCAGACACGAAAGTTTGCGGCGGTGAAGCGCATGATCAAGCCGAGTGATCCGCGACTGTGAGTTGCTCAGAACCCGCTTATCAACCCGGCGCTCGCTGACACTCGCTCAGGAAGGAGAACATCGAGAAGGCGGCCAAGAAGGCGCTGAAGGAGAAGCAGGCTGAGGAGAAGCGTCGTGAGGCGCAGTCGCAGGTCTCGTCCTCGCTCTTCCTGTCACACAACACAGACCTGGGGCCGCCGTACCGTGTCCTCGTTGATACCAACTTCATCAACTTCAGCATCCAGAACAAGATCGAGCTCGTGCAGGGCATGATGGACTGTCTCATGGCCAAGTGCATCCCAACCATCTCAGACTGCGTGCTTGCAGAGCTTGAGAAGCTCGGACCGAAGTACCGCCTCGCGCTCAAGATTGCAAAGGACCCCCGATTCGAGCGCGTGCACTGCGACCACTCCGGCACATATGCAGACGACTGCATCGTGCAGCGCGTCATGGCGCACAAGTGCTACATTGTCGCGACCTGTGATCGTGACCTCCGAAGGCGTATCCGCAAGGTGCCTGGTGTGCCGCTCATGTACATCGTCAAGCACAAGTACCAGATCGAGCGCCTGCCTGACGGAGGCGCCAGCTTCAACTAGATAGAGGTGTTACAGTGCATTGTACAATTATCATGTATTACTACAGGCTTCCTACAACGACTCAATGATCTCGTTCATGAACGGGTGCTTCGCAAGCAGCTTGGTGCTCACCACGGCAGCCTTCTTCTTCCCCTTAGCATCTGCGTCGCTGGCATTGCCGTCTGAGTGGATGACGTCGGTCTCTGCTCCGACAATGGACCATGTGTGCAGTGAATCAGCGCCTGAAGGCAGCGTCCGGATCCACTGGCGCTCAGCCATGAGGTCAAAGAACTTGCGCAGCAGTGAGTCCTGGTTCAGCGTCTTGCGCGAGCCGAAGACGACGAGCTTCTTCTTCGCACGCGTGAATGAGACGTTGATGCGGCGCCAATCGCGCAGCAGTTCGCCCACGCTACCAGTGTCATTGTTGCGGACCAGGCTCACCAGGACAACATCCTTGTCGCGGCCCTGTGCCTTGTCCGTTGTCAGCACTTCGACATCCTTCAGCCCTGCACTGGCCATCAGCTGAGAGATTAACTTGATCTGCTGCCTGTATGGCGTGATCAGTGCGATGTTGTGCTGCCGCACACCGGAGGCGGCAAGGGCCTGCGCCAGCTGCGTCACAAGTGCAGCCTCAGTCGGGTTCTGCACAAGGTCTCCTGCGCGTGTCTCCTGGGCTGGTACAGTGTCTGTGTCCACGAAGACGGCCTTGGCTTTCTCCTCAAGCAGATCCTGGATCCAGCAGTCCCCACTGCATGTGCTCTTTCCGATGTCTGCGCAC
This sequence comes from Trichosporon coremiiforme, assembly GCA_039545355.1. NCBI lineage: Eukaryota > Fungi > Basidiomycota > Tremellomycetes > Trichosporonales > Trichosporonaceae > Trichosporon > Trichosporon coremiiforme. The sequence continues at coordinate 572,166 of BCJJ01000001.1, read as the reverse complement.
GCCGCATGTTGCGGAAGCTGCAGGGCCTGCTTCGCGATCACCTCATTACCGCAATGCAGGCGATCCTCGTAGATGAGCTTGTTCGACAGCAGCATGATGTCTTCGTTCATGCGGTACTGCAATGAGAGGGGTGCAACGACGGACGGGTGTGCATCGCTGAGCCGCTTGAACAGGGACACGTCGAGACCACCAGCCCGCGCTTCGGCCCTGCGCACGATCGGCGGCAGCTGGAAATGGTCACCGACAAGGACGAACTTGTCTGCATACCGCAGTGGGCCAATGCATGTCGGGAGTGTGATCTGGCTCGCCTCGTCGACAATGCAGTAGTCGAACCGGCGGCGGTGGAACAGGGCACTGTATGTCAGCTGAACCGTCGGTACCAGCCCGCTAGACTTACTGATTGATACTGAGACAGGTAGTGGCGACGACCTGCGGCGCCATGAGACGCGCCTCGAGGTTGTCCACACTGGTGCTCGGCCCCTGCGCCTCAAGCGTCAGGTGCTGCACATCGTGATGCACCTTCCGTGGGTTTCCAATACGGAGGATCTGGAAGTCACTGCCGAGCAGCTTCGTGACGATTGTGTCAACGGCACTATGCGTGTAACTTGTGAGCAGGACAGTCTTGCCGCGCGCCACGATCACCTTGATGATCTCTGCGATCGTGGTTGTCTTGCCGGTTCCGGGCATACCGAGGATGAGGCTGTAGTCGAGCGTAGAGAGCACCTGCGTCATCGCCTTGCGCTGGTCCTCATTCAGGTGAGGTGGGATCTCGTCAGCCTCCGGTGCACCACTCGCATCGAACTTGGGCACATCCAGGTCCACGATGAGCCTGCGCCGGATCGCATCGCCGCCCTTCAGGAACAGCTGGGCGAGGTTGCCACGCATATTGGCCATGCCCGACGCCAGCTCGTCCTTGTCGATGCGGAAGATGGGCGTGCCCTTATGCCTTGTACGAGCAAGCAGGATGGTCATATCGAGTTTGGTGCCTATCGACACCTCGACGGACGATGGTGACAGGGCCGTGACGTAGCCACGGGTGAGGCAGAGCAGGTCCGGCTCGATGGATAGTGATACAGGGTCTCCAACGGCGATCTGTCCGGAAAGCATTGACGGTGCTGGCCTGTCTCCTTGGCGCGCGAACGTATAAGTGAAGCTGTCGATCTTGCGCCTGCCCGTAGTTGCATTGCCGGACTGCCCTGACTCCTCCTTAATGATAACCATGTCAGCGAAGCAGCGGCCGGCCCTTTCACGTCTGCCAGCCGTCATCGTCCAGAGTTGGGCACGCAGACGGACCGTGTCCTGCTCCTCGAGCGTGATGAGGCGCTCCCAGTGCCGGAAGAATCTGACATGGGTTGGTGTGAGGTGACTGACATTCTCGACAAACTTCTCAGCGAGGTCATTGTCCTTTGGGGGCGGCAGATTGCCAGACTGTATGACGTTAGCCAATGAAGCACTGTGGCGACTCACCTCTCGGTATAGCAGGCACGCATCTGAGGCGAAACACTTCATGCACTCCCTGGGGTTATCGATGGGCTCAGGGAGGAAGACGTCCTCGATCTCAGCTGTGAGTGCTGCATCGCCTTCGGTCCTGGGGCTCTTGCGCTCGCGGACCATCCATTCAGCCAATTCGTTCCTCGCCATGATAAGGGATCGAACTTCAACGTCTTTTGCGTCGATGAGGACGATAGAGTTGACCTGGGAGTAGTAAAGCAGTCCAGAGGGAATGGGGAGGCCGTAGCGGTCCTCCATCAACAGAGTGTACAGAAGAGTCTGGGCACGGTGGGAGAGCCCGCTGATGGACCTGCCCGTCTTGATTTCCAGTGGTGCGATAAGGTCCTGAATCTCGGAGGAACCCTTGCGTCGGAGTCGGATCTGCACGCTGGCATCGATTTTCCCTTTCAAGCCCCATTTCGGGGACCAGATGTCCTCCTCTATGTCGTGCAGCCCGGTTATGGTCACTGCACCACAGACCTCCTCGCGGGATGTGATGAGCGCACCGTCGTCCGACACGTCAGGACCGACCCATTTTCGGCCAAAGGACGAGAAGGCGTCAACCGCCATCGGCCCGAGATCATCCTCGATGTCCTTGTCACTCAGCCCAGAGCCCCAAATCTCCAGACGACGGCCCTCATCACTGAGCTCAACCGCTATGCTCTGCTTGGTGAAATTGGGGTCGAAGTTCTGTTGTGTAAGGGAGCCCTGAAGCAGGGTGTGGAGGATGTTGCCATAGGTCATCGCCTTGGACGGGGGCTCCGGCAGCCTCATCAGTGACTGCAGCAATGGTCGTCTCAGGCAAGGCTGGGAGCCTGCCATCGCCGTCATGGTCACTAGCACATCGGGGTGATGGATCAGGTAGGTCGATTTGGCCTTCAAGTTCAAGACAATCGGGCCGTCTTTGTCGAGTTGAGGGGAGATGATGTTGACGACGTCACCTGTGGTTAGAAACGAACTGCGATGTAACTCACCTTCGCGAACATTCAAGTGAGACCACTGGTCTTTGAGCTGAACGACATGCTGCTCTCCGCCGGCAGTGTTCACAACGAGTGATTGGACGTGGAAGGAACTGGGCAGTACCTCTCCACCGACAGCTGCAAGAACGCCTTCGTGAACACTCGCAACGGTACATCTAACCCAAGGTGTTGACGCATATCCAGGTGGTGGACTAGGCACTGGAGGGTGAGGAAGGGGGTACTTGATCTGCCGACATCAGCATCTGAGACAGCCTCTCCGCTCACCTTGACCACAGGCGTGATCAGCTCAGCCTCGTCCATGTTCGCGAGCGCATCCAAGTCCCAGTCATCATCGTACATCGATTCCTGGCTGGCGGGGGGCAGACATGCGTCCTCAATGACGGGCGTGGACGGCATGGGTTTCAGCGGTGGGGCGACTGAACCATCGCATGTTGGCGTCTTGGGCAGTTGGATGCTCGGTCCAGCAATGGATGCTGATTCATTGAATATGTGTGTCAAGCTCGACGAGGGCGGCTTTGGCTCCTTCTTCATTGGCAGGCTTGGTAGCGGTGCCGTCTTCCGTTTTGGCGAAAGTACCTTGCCACTCCTCGCGCATGCCAAGCCGTTGGTGGTGACCTTCGCCTTCTGGTTCAGGCCCAGTGACATCTGCTCCGTGCTGGTTGATGTGGACTTGCCCAGGGATGTCGGTCGCTTCGGCGAGACTTTGATGTTGATATGGCGTGGTGCTGCCGTCTTGGAGGTTGCTGGTAGACTTCGGTGGGCCGACGATGACGGAGAGGCGGTGGTCGTGTGCAATGTCCGGAGAGGCGTCTTTGCACTGGCTGACCATTGCGAGGTGGCTTTCGGCGGTGTAGCCTGTGAGCAGTCAGGCATGATGTCAAAGTCACTCGGCGTCAGGCCCTCCAGCAGAGCCTTCATCATCGCCTCCTCCTCAGCTTCGGAGGGTCCGACCCTAGGCCGCTTCGCGACGTGGTCGCTCATGTCGGGGAAAGGTCTCAAGAGGCAGGCAGTAGGTGTAGTCTTTTGGATGTGAATTCGATGGAATAGTCGGCTAGTCGATTGCAAAAGATGGATAACTGTCAAGAATGATACCGAGGATAGTCAGTAATGGAACAAAGATGTGAGAGGCGGAGTATGTTTTGACAGAAAGCTAACGAACGCACCGCGCGCGTTGTCGTCATGTCATGTTCCCAGCCGCGAAATCAGACGCGCCGATCTTGTCACGTGATCACAACAACAACAACAGTGCCTCGCCACCCACCCACGGCGCAGTGTCCTCATGCATAGTCTGACAGTTGTCGACTGCGTGTGGCCATGGTCAGTGATTTTCGCCTAGTGTGCGTGTCTGCAGCTAACATGACAGATGTATTGTGGCGCTGCGAGGCTGCATCGGGTCAGTAGTTTGTAGTGGCAACTTTGGACCAGACGACATATTATTACATGAACGCGTGAAGCTACAGAAAAGTCCGACAGATCGTGATTTCATTACAGTCTCAGAGCTTGAGTTGCATGGGATAAAACTCCGAGTTGAGGCGGAGAATGTTGGTGTTAGAGCGCGACGGCGGCGATGACGGCGCCGACGCTGAGGACAAAGCTGAACTCGAGGGGGTTGGCGCTGCTGTTGCCCGAGGGCGTAGCAGAGTGTTGGGTTGAAGACTTGGCCGCCGAAAACTTCTGACCGTTGGTGCTAGAATCGATCGCGCTGGCGGAGCCCTTGAGGGTGCTGGCTGTGGGCTTGACGTTGCCGCCGGAGGGGTCGGCCGAGGAAGGAGGGGAAGCGGCGGCGCCGCCCTTGCTGGCACCGGCGGTAGGGGTGGCAGAGACGCTGCCTTCATTCTTGCCAACACCAACTTCAATGATCTGGGAGGGCGCGGCAGGTTCGGAGCCGCCGTTCTTGCCCACGCCGACTTCGGCGACCTGGGAGGGGGCAGCGTCGTCTTCCTGTCCGGCACCGTTCTTGCCAACTCCGACCTCGGTGACTTGAGAAGGGGCGGCGGAGGCAGACTCGGTCGGGTCGATCTGGGGGCCCTCGCTCGAGGGGTTCTCGGTAGGGTCGATCTGAGGTCCGGTCTGGGTGCCGGAGGCCAGGAGCGGGTCCGAGGATGACTCCATGGGGGAGTCGGCGACGATGCCGGCCGCGGCGATGGCGATAGACAAGAGGGCACGGTAGAGCATGTTGTGCTTGATTGTGGTGATTAAGGCAAGAAGCGAAAGAGTGTAGAGTGAGAAGACTGGTGAAAGAGGAGATGAGGAAGAAGAAGGTGTTCACGAGCTCGTTGCACCTTTTATCGTCCTCGTCAGTCAGCCTCGTGTCTTCCTCGCTTCGAGCCCGCTTCACCAACAGGATAGACTGCGGGGAAGCCGCAGCACAGACGGTGCATGACGTTAGTCCGGCAGCTCGTTAGTCATCCTGGGCACGGCGTCCTCGGCGAATGTCAGACGATGAATTGGAGGCTCCAAGCGTTCAGCGACGTGAGCCATAGCCAGAGGAGCTGCGGACGTTAGCGGTCTGGAGCTACGTTGGTCCCAGCCGCTGCCGAGCCGGCAGGCAGCCAGACGGCCCAGAATAGAGCACAGCTCGCGGCAGATTGCGCGTTAGAACGATCTGGGCTCCTCCTCCAGTTCACCAGTTCGTCATAGCCATGCGCAGCAGCTAGCTAGCTCAGGCACTCAGCAAGTCTGTTGTCGCTGCATCAGTCGGCTACACGTGAGGCTAACAGCACAACTCGAGAGAACAGCCGAGGAGATCTCAGACACGGCTTCAGCACGCTCCAGCTAGCCCCGATCCGGCGGCACGCTGGCAGAACCGGCCGACACAAGCCGAGTTCGCCGAATGCTCATATTTTGCGTTCCAGCAGCCTAGCAGGTCGGAGGGAGGGAGGAAGAAGGTTTGCTCGTCGACTCGTTCGTACGACGCTTCGTTCCTAAGTCGACTAAGCTCGCCATTCCCGTTGGCGACTGTTTGGTTCAGAGATACATTAGCATTAATACAACGAAACCCAGTGATATCGAGCTCGAAGGGGATAGCGGAGCGCTGGGCCGAGAGCTGCCTGGTTTGGCTGGCTTCGAGGTTATGTCGAGATGGTGTGATGAATCCGATCTAGGGGTTCTGTTCGGGTCTGGTGCAGAACGGTCGGGTGAGTTATAAGGCTGTTTATGGGAGATCGGGAGAGAATCCGCGAGGAAGGTCAAGTGGGGTGTCGCGGGGGTAGAAGCAAAGGCAAGCGTGCCAAGAGTAGCGGTGAAGCCAAGAACCGTGAGGCAAGTCGGAAGGAAGACGCCTTGTCAAGGTGTCGATTGCGCTCGTTGTCGGCGAGATCGAGGGACGGCGGATAGCATCTCTAGCGCGACGCTTACAAGGCCAGAACAGAGGAGGCGAGAACAAGGAAGAGTCCGAAGAATGATGCTCGTGACCGTCGCGCTGAAGAGTTCTGGCCGGTGTTGGCCCCGACCGGGGCCAGAGTCACGGTCGAGACCGTCTCATTCACGGTTTCGGTCACCACCTCCTTGACGACTGTCGTTTCTCGTTGTTGGAGCGTCATAGTTTCTCGAATGTGAGTGAGAGATGAGAGATGGGAGAACGTGAGAAGGGAAACGTGAGTCGCTCAACTTGATGCGCATGCAGCTTCATGACAGACTCGGCACCGCACGGGGGTGTGTCCAGCTTATGCGGGCTGTGCAGGTGACCGGCGCTGCATACTCTTCGGAGTTCGTTCCCTGTTTACTGTTCGTGGGTCCTTGTCGGCCCCTGGCATGTCTCCGGGGCTCAGGAAGAGCCAGGAGGAATAGCGGGGATGGGAACGTTTCAAAACCAGATGATCGAGCAGCAAGATGCCTGCAGTGCGCAGCTTGACTGGAGCCGAAGCCCTGCAGTTCCGATATCTCCTCTTGCTCCAGATTCCTCAACGTAAGTTTACGATTCCTACTTACGGTCGTGCCTTCCTCGATCTTTATCCTCGTCATGTCCGGCGTGTTTATAGCTCAATCAGAGCCCAATGTTGCGTGCAACCCAAACACCGCTCACCCCCGACGCCGGTACGCCGAGTTGAATGCGTTCATCCATCGATGGACTCGCAGCCAAGCCAGCGGCGACGAAACAGAGACCGACATAGAAGGTCCCGAAGGTTGGAGGAACAGGCGGCGCACTCCGTGCATTAACAACAGTGCCGACATCAGCTGTCCCGAAAGAGTGTCTTGAAACCTAGCCCTGGTTTAGCTCGCTTTCGAACCCGCCAAACCCGCATCCAAGCGCTCGTTCTCCGATTGGACAATAGAAGTCGGTCTTGAGTTGGAAACCGACCGCCAAATGCTAACGCCGCGTTGCAAACCGTTCACGTGTGCGAGAATCAGTCTCCCTGAAGTCAAACGGCTGACTCAAAGTCGCGGTAGGGGTCCGCAATGCACACGAACCGACCGATAGCCAGTGCGGAGCTAGACCAAAGGCCGAGAGTTCGTTCACGACTGAACCTGTCCGCTCCGTTGGCTCCGGCTTTGAGGACGACAGGGCTGAGCGGCATCTCTGGACTTCGTGCCTCTGGCATCCTGCACACCTGACCCATGAACCTCTCTTATCCAACTCGCCAATTTGCGCACTGGCCATCAGCCTGGCTCCTAGAGAGGCTTCTGCAGAGCGGGTGAGCCAGGAAATCGTGCGGTCTCTGAGTCGAAGAACACCGCACAGCAGGGAAACAAGCCGAGACATCCCGGTCAAGTCGCCGCGTGGCGTTGAGGTGACCGACCTCACACTGGAGTGTGCCGACCTCACTCTCATGCTTGCACCATGATGCCCTCCAAGTATATCGAGCAACAATTTGAAAGTAGTGCAGATGCTCTGAAAGAGGTGGGACATAGTTGCAGGTCCAGAACTTGGGAACGTGATACTGCCAAGACCACTTCTTGGCGGAATCAGACATAGATGTTGGGTCCTTGTCATATCGCAGCCACGACGACCTGCATGTCTTACGCAAGCCCTTGTGAGAATTCCAACAGGCCTTATCGTCACTTTACTGTACATACGCTTGGCTATCGACGAGATCAGGTTATCCATCGTCTCGGACGGTCTGGGCTCAGCGTGTGCTCGGCACGATGGTATTTACGTCATGTTCCAAAGAGCAGGAAACGCAACGCGCAACTTTCGAAAAGCATACGCGTCAAGCGACTCTGCTTCACAGACGATTCGCGACGAGATGCAAAGTGCAGTGACACCAGGCCTGGCTGAATTGGCTTTGGCACGCGTGTCCCTAGCCAAGGCCGGTGCGCCGCTGCCGGGCCCTACGCAACGGTACAATCCGATTGCACCTAAGCCATGCCAAGCCGCACGGCGAAGGACGAGCCTCCCTGGAAGGTCATGGCTCCGGCTACCTCGCTCAGGTCCGTCTCGGCATCCACTGAGCTGCCTGGGTGTTGTGCGGCGGGGCGGTCTTGGCTCCGTGATGCAGTTGCTTGTATGCGGCGGCACTGGCGCCCGCGCATTCACTTGGCTGCACAGTCCATAGCATGCAAAGAACGCCAAGAGACGGTCACCAGGATCCCAGACCTGAATCACCTCGCTCCATTCAGCCCGGTGATCCGCCCAGTGTGCACATATGAGTCCGTCGCGCCCGTCTCGCGCCAAGTCCACCAAGTGCAGCGCGATCGCGGCTGGCGTGCGGCGTCCCTTCTTGGCGGCCCATTGTGAGAACAGCACTGAGCGGACAACAACGGCGCACAATATTAAGCATCAGCGGGGGTGCAACACGCCCCCGTCCGCCAGCTCACGTCTTCTCTTCAATCTCTGTTTGTACCACCTTCTATTGCTATCTGCCACCCACTGCTTGCCGACGAGCACACGGCCGAACACCACTTCAACCACGCTCCTTAACGAAACCTTTCCACGATGTCCTACCCCACCCCCGTCCCCGGCATCGTGTACGACCGCATCGACCAGATCTGGAACACGACAATCCCTTCGGGGTCGATGGTGTGCGCGGTGCGCACACCGGTGCACCAGCTTGTGATTGACTGTTGTCCCGAGGTGTCTGGCGAGCTGCGGTTCGTGGACGACCAGGCGAACTGCCTGATCGACTCTTCCGCTTCCGCGTCGCCCTTCGCGTCCTGCCTGAACAAGCACGACAAGGCGGGCATGGACTACAACAGCTCGGTGTGCACCGCTACGCCCGAGATCGTCCCGGACCTGGACCCGGAGCAGGCTGCCATCGAGGAGGCCGGTAAAGCGGAGATCCGCGAGGGCCAGAGCCGCTTCTCCGAGTCCTGGGCCAAGCACGGATTCACCTCCCCGATCATCAAGGGCGGAGCACCCGGCCAGCTCTCTCTGGCCACGCAGACCGCCCTCCCCGGCCGCCCGGATCCCATTCCGGGAGTCGATTTCGACCCCCTCACCGGAGAAGCCATCGCTGTCGCCGACGGGGCCAAGGCCGCTGCTCCCGGAGCCACTCCCGCCAGCGCGGCTCCCCGCTCGAAGCGGGCCGGCACTGTTCTTGCCATCGCCGCGCTTGCGTTTATTGTTGTCACTATGTAGATTAGACGTTAGATAAGTGCGATTAGTATACCAAAGCATATCTTGCTGCCGTTTCGATGTATTATATTGGCTTCCGCGCTATGATTCGATATCTGAGTGAGCAGCCGTCGAGACAGTGAAGTAGTTGGTGGAGATGCCCTCCTGACATGAGTGTTGTATGAATACCGGCTACGGATCACATCGATGAGGAGACAATGACGCGTGGACAACGGGCGGCTGATAGCCCTACCCGGTGTCCGGTGCGGACAACGACTGCGGCGGTCAGGCAGGGTCGCAGCCCAGGACGAAGAGCAGATTGCGCACGGCATGCTGGCGGTGACCAAATTCCGTGAATCCTTCAAAATTGGGGGGTAAAAGCGAGCAGGCACGGCGGTCTGACCTTTATAAGGGAGTCTTCAGCTTAAGATCTCGTCATGATTGGGTCAGCAGAGTTGTAGGCGAGCTCGTCGCTCGTCATCACGAAACCTAGCGCCATCAGCGTGCTGCCCACTCTGTCCACGTCTGCCCCGGCGAGGGTGGTCGGACCTCCTCGTCGCTAGCAGGAGGGCAAGTGGGGCCGCAGAACCCCGGAACGCGGCCCGCATGTGACACACTCGAAACACGCACAGAGCCGCTGCCAAGGGGGCATAAGGGAGCAGTCGCCAAAGATCGGCCAAGCGGCGCACAGGCCAGCAACCACAGGGTTAATGTGAAGAGGCGTATGGCGTAGAGACAGGCACTCGGCCTCCCCGGTCTGACCGGAGCACAATGCTCGAGCACGCATCACGCTGGTGCAAGCTGGAAAAGCTGGGTTGTGCTCAGACTCGTTCGACTCGCTCAGGCCCTGCTGGCGCTCCGGGTCGAGCCGTGGTGCGTGCTGTAGCGTAGACGAGATGCAGCCAAGGTTGGGCGAATCGAGGTCCATCGTTTCAGCAAATGGCTGGCCGCGCCGGGCATGGCTTGCAAGATCGATCAAATGCGTTTTCTGTCCCCCAAGGAATGGCAACTGCTGCGCTCGTCTCAGGTCGTCAGGTTACGATAAGGGAGGAAAAAAGAAGCGAGAAGGTATGCTCTCTATTGTTGATTTGCAGATGCGCGACGTCACATTGACCCGTTTGTTCGCTGGTTCAAAAAAAAAGGTCGAGAGCGTTATCTTATCGGTCCGGGATGAATTGAGGAATGCTGGCCGGAACGCCCGAAGTGTCCGTTTTCAGTGCGATGGACGCCCCGTTCGGGGTGAACCGCACATCTCTTCTGTCACGCTGCCGCCCCCCGAAGCTTCAGAAGCAACCACTGCACTTGGGGAACGACCGGCGGGAACAGGCCCATGGCCCAGCTTGGCCCAGCTGAACCCCAGCAGGCCCAGCTGGGGATATTGGGCAGGTCAGTGCTTCTTCGCTCCAGTTTCCAGGGAAGGCGTGGGTGCCAGTGCGCGAAACAGGCGTGTCACCTAGGTCACCTTCGTCACCGAGTAATAGTGAGCGGGGGAGGTTCATAGCACAAAAGCTCGCCTGGCTGGAGCAGAAAACTGCCAGGCAGGAGTTGCAAGATCTGGCAGGAGCGTCACAGGATCTGGAGCTGCGCTGGCAGGAGTTTCATGCAGGAGAGAGCTAGGTATGGCAGGCACAGCTGGGATGTTCTAAGCCTCATGCAGGTTACACGCAGCAAAGGCTGGACGACCCTCGTGAGCTTTGATCATCACGAGTCTTTGCGATTTCGTCTGTGATTCCTATTGCTCACTCACCCACACCTCGCTCATGCCTCCCGCCGCCGGGCGTTGCTCAACCTGCACGACCTTGCACGCTACTGCACCGACATCCCGCACTCGCTCGTACCCCCGCCAGTACCTCGGAGAGCACCTTGCACCAAAAGTACAGTGCATCTTAGCACGCTCCTCTCTTTTCTCTTCACATACAAAACCACCAGCACCACACACCCATGTTCGACCACCTAAAGTCCTTTTTCCGAGGTCCGTCGAAACAACCCCCCATCCCCAGCAAATCTACTATGCCTGAAGACCCCAAGTCTGCTGTCGTCAACGCCGAGCCCACCGAGACCGCCGTCCCCGCCGTCCCCGCGACCCAGCCCCCCAAGGCCACCGAGGCCCCCCAGCCCGCGCCTAGCGCCAGCGCCGCCGAGTCTTCCTCCCCCAAGACCGTAACCGAGGAGACTCCCAAGACCGCCTCCGCCACCCCTGCCCTGGCCTCTGCTGCCCCCGTCGTCTCCGCCGTCACCGCCGAGAAGGAAGACACCGCCGTCGCCGCCCCTGCCCCGGAAGCTCCCGTCCAGAAAGAGAGCGTCGAGGAAACTCCAGTCCGCGTTAAAAAGGCCGAGTCCGTTGCCGACTCGGAGACTGAAGTCTACGAACTTGCCCAAGAGCACCTCGACCCGGTCGACACTGTCGAGGCCATCGCCGCGGCCGTCTCGCAGCCCATCAAGGGGCCTGCTCCTGCCGCGACGGCCGAGGCGCCCGTTACCCCCGTCCCCGCCACTTCCCCCGTTCCCGTTTCTGTCCCCGTTTCTTTCCCCGCCGATACCCCCGCAGGGCTTGTCCAGGATGCTGCACCCACACCCGCTGCGGCCCCCCCTCCTGAGGCCGTGAAGCCCGTCGCGGCCGCCGCTGCGGCCACGAAGGCCGTTGAGGCTGCTCAGGAGAGCGTGACGGAGGCGCCGCCCAAGGAAGCAATTCCAACGCCGATCCAGGCGGTCGTGGCCACGCCCAAGCCCCAGCCTGCTCCTCTGGCTGAGACCGCCACTCCCGCCACCCCGAAGGCAGAGCTTCCTGCCACCGTCGAGGCCAGCCCGAAGAAGCCGCCCGCGCCGATCAACACCTCCCCGAAGCGCCCCGGCACGCCCGTCTCGTTTGCGGACAACGACAGCGTGTGCGAGTTCTACTGCTCCCGCTGCGGCTCGCCTGTCTCGTCCCGCCGCTCCTCGCTCCAGCTGTCCCGCCGCAGCTCGCGCCGTTCCTCCATGCAGATCGAGATGAAAGGCGGCGAGCCCCAGGGTCTTGGCCTGTCCACTGAGCCCGAGGCGGAGAAGCCCGCTGAGGTCAAGCCCGAGGAAGCTAAGCCCGTCGAGGTGGCTAAGGCTGAGGTCAAGGCTGCTGAGCCCGTTGTTGGGACCAAGGTCGCCGAGCCCGTCGCTGAGGCCAAGATCGAGCCTGTCGTTGAGGCCAAGGCTGCAAAGCCCGTTGTCGAGGTTACGGCCGAGAAGCCCGCTCAGGAGGTCAAGGCTGCCGAGCCCAAGGGCGTTGAGGCTCCCGCTCCCGATGGCGAGAAGCCCGCTGAGGAAGCCAAGCCTGCCGCTGAGCCCGTCGTCGAAGCCGCCCCCGTCGTCGCCGCTGCCGTTGTCGCGGCCACTGTAGCCGTCGAGTCTGCTCCTGCCGAGGTCGAGAAGGAGGAGCCCGTCGAGGCCGCCAAGCCCGTCGAGGAGAAGCCTGTTGAGGTCAAGGCCGTCGAGGCGGCCGAGCCTGTCGAGGCGGTCAAGGAGACCAAGGCTGAGATTGCCCCCGTCGAGGAGATCAAGCTCGTCAAGAAGGCTGCCGAGGAGAAGGCTGCTCCCGTTGAGGTCAAGGCTGGTGAGGAGGTCAAGCCCGCCGCTCCTGTTGAAGAGAAGGTCGCTCCTGTCGAGGTCAAGGAGGTCGTCGAGGAGCCCAAGCCCGCCGCTCCCGTCGAGATCAAGGCCGCTGAGGAGGTCAAGTCTACTGATCCGGTCGAGGAGAAGCCTGCTCTTGCCGCCGATCCCGTTCCTTCCAAGGAGGAGCCCGCTGCTGCAGCTGATCCTGTCCCCGTCGCTGAGGTGAAGGAGGAGAAGCCTGCCATCGTCGCGGCCGAGAAACCCGTTGAGAAGACTGCCGACGCCGCTCCTGTTATTGAGGCTGCTCCTGTTGTCGAGGCCGCCCATCTCGTGGCGGCCGCCGCTCCTGAGGCCAAGGAGGAGTCTGCTACTCCCGCCGATGTCAAGAAGGAGGTCGCCGCTCCCGCTGAGATCAAGGAGGAACTCGTTGCTGAGGTCAAGGTCGAGGCGAAGGTCGTTGAGGAGACCAAGCCTGCCGAGGAGAAGCCCGTTGAGGTTGCTCCCGCCGCTCCTGTCGAGATCAAGGAGGAGGAGCCCGTCAGCGAGGTCGAGCCCGCCGATGCCGTTGCCGAGGAGAAGCCGGCCGAGGTCGCTACTCCCATGCCTGCCATCGAGGTCGTCACTCCTGTCGAGGTCAAGGAGGAGCCGATTGTCGAGAAGGACGCCGGTGTTGTCGCCGAGGCCGCCGAGGCCAAGAAGGAAGAGCCTGCTACCCATGTGGAGGCGCCCAAGCCCGTCGAGTCTGCCCCCATCGAGGCCAAGAAGGGGGAGCCGGCCGCCCCTGTTGAGGAGGTGAAGCCCCTCGAGACCAAGAAAGAGGAGGCCACTGCTCCTGTCGAGGGACCTAAGACCGTCGAGGCTAAGGAGGAGCCCAAGGTCACCGAGCTCGTTCAGGAGAAGGCTGTCGAGGTCGCTGCCCCCGAGGTCGAGGAGGAGGCTGCTGTCGAGTCCAAGCCCGTCGAGGAGGCTAAGCCCGTCGAGGCCGCCAAGGAGAAGAAGGCTGAGGTCGCTGCGCCCGCCATTGAGGCTGCTGCTATTATTGAAGCTGTCGCCCCCGTGGAGACGAAGAAAGAGCAGCCTGCTGCTGCCCCTGAGCCAGTCGCCGAGACCAAGACTGAGGAGCCCAAGGCTGTCGAGGAGAAGGCCGGTGAGACCCCTGCTCCCGCTACTCCTAGCGTCGAGGCTGCTTCCGCTGTCGAGGCCGCTCCCATCGAGGCCAAGTCCGTTGAGCCTGTCGCTGAGGTTCAGGTCGCCGAGCCCATCAAGGAGGATAAGGTCGAGGCCGCGGCTCCTGCTGTCGAAGCTAACGTCGTCGACCCCGTTAAGGAGGAGCCCGAGGCCGTCGAGCCTGTGGCCGAGGTGAAGACCATCGTACCCGTCCCTGAGGCCGTCCCTGTTGAGGCGACTCCTGTTGAGGCTGTTCCCGTCGAGGTCAAGAAGGAGAAACCCGCTACCGAGGAGCTCAAGGCCGAGATCGTTGCTCCTGTCGTCGAGGTATCGCCCGTTGCTGAGGTTGTCCCCGTCGAAACCAAAAAGGAGGAGCCTGTTGCCGAGGTCCAGATCGCCGAGCCGGTCGCTGAGATCAAGGCTGTCGAGACCGTCGAGGAGCCCAAGGTCGAGGCCGTCAAGGAGGTCAATCCTGTCGAGGAGGCCAAGCCCGTAGCCTCCGAGCACGTCAAGGAGGTGAAGGCTGAAAAGCCCAAGGCCGTCGAGGCTCCCAAGGTGGAGAAGCCTGTTGAGGTCCCTGTCCCCCAAGAGGCGGCCGTCGCCGAGGCTCCTGCCCCTGTAGCTGCCCAGTCCGAGCCCATCGTCGAGACCAGGTCTGTCGAGGAGGTCAAGCCCGCTGAGACTGTTCCCGCCCTTGAGGCTCCCGCCGTTGGGGCCACTTCTGCCGTCGCGGCCGCCAAGGAGGAGCCCAAGCATGCCACCGAGGCCCCTGCCGTTGTTGAGGCTGATCCCGAGCCTGCTCCCGCTGAGGTCAAGCCTGTTGAGCAGTCCAACCCCGCCGAGCCGGTTAAGGTTGAGGAGCCCAAGACTGTTGAGCCCGTCAAGGTGGCCGAGCCCGAGGTGGCCGTCCCCGTTGAGGCCGCCGCTGAAAAGGTCGAGGTCAAGGCTGTCGAGGTGAAGACTCCCGCTGCCAAGATTGAGAAGCCCATTGCCGAGATGAAGGCTGCTGGGCCTGTTGTCGAGGCCAAGGTCGTTAAGGCTGCCCCCGAGCCCGTTGTCGAGGAGGTCGCCAAGGCTGCGGAGCCCGTTGCGGACGTAAGGGCCGCCGAGCCTGTCGCCGAGACCAAGGTAGCCGATCCCGTCGTCGAGGAGGGCCCCAAGGCTGTCGAGAATGCGGCCGAGCCCGTCAAGGTCGAGGAGCAGGTTGCCGCCCCCGCTGCTGAGCCCATCAAGGCTGAGGAGCCTGCTGCCCCCAAGGTTGAGGAGCCCGTCAAGTTTGAGGCTGCCGAGCCTGCTCCCATCATTGAGGTTGTTGGCGCTGCTGTTGAGGTTCCTGTCGCCGAGAAGAAGGCCGCCCCCCTCGAGGAGAAGCCTGTCGAGGGGCCCGTTGTCACCACCCCCGTTGCCGAGGTCGTTCCGGAGACCAAGGCCGAGGAGAAGGTCGAGCCGGCCGTCGAGTCCCCGAAGGCTGAGCCCGTGGTTGAGAAGGCTGCCGAGGTTGCTCCTGTCGGGACCGAGAAGCCGGTCGAGGCTGCCCCTGAGCCTGTAAAGGTTGAGGAGAAGCCCTCTGAGGTCCCTGCTCCCATTGCCGAAGCCCCGAAGGCTGAGGCCCCTGTTGAGGCTCCTGTTGTCGATGCCGCTCCCGAGGAGCTCAAGCCCACTGCTGAGAAGGCTGTCGAGCCCATCACCGAGAAGGGCGCCGAGCCCGTCGTCGAGACCGACGCTCCGGCTGTCGAGGAGAAGATCGCTGAGCCCGTTTCCGAGCCCGCCATCGTGAAGGTCGAGGAGAAGGTCGCCGACATTGAGGCCCCTAAGGCTGTGGCCGCGGTTGAGATGCCCGAGGAGGTCGCTGTCGAGGCCCCCAAGGTCGAGGCTCCCACCATCGCCGATGCTGTTGTCGAAGAGAAGTCTGTCGAGCCCAAGTCTGAGGAGCAGCCCGTCGAGGTTGCCGCCCCCGTTGCCGAGCCTGTCCCCGTGGCCGTTTCCGTCACTGAGGCCGCTGCCGAGAAGTCCGCCGAGACCAAGGTTGAGGAGGTCGTCGCATCTGCTGCCGAGCCCATCAAAGCAGCTGTGGCCTTCGTGGGGGCCCCCGCTGCCGAGGTTGCTGCTCCTGTTACCGAGGCCGTCAAGACGGAGGAGGCTGTTTCTGAGGCCAAGCCTGTCGAGGCCGCCGCTCCTGAGGTTGTCCCCACCGCCGTCGAGGATCCCGTCAAGGTCGAGGAGCCAAAGGTCGAGAAGACCGCCGAGCCCATCGCGGAGCCTGTCGCCGAGATTGAGGCAGTCCCCGAGCCTGCCAAGGAGGTCGCTGCCGAGCCTGTCAAGGAGGACCCTGCTCCTGAGCCCGTTAAGGTTAAGGCTGCTCCTGAGCCCGTCGTTCAGGCCGAGGCTGTTGTCGAGCCCGTGAAGGAGGAGGCTCCCACTAAGGTCGAGGCTGAGGTCGTCGAGGTTGCTCCCCAGGTCGAGGCTACTCCTGAGCCTGTCGCCGAGCCTGCGATCGAGGAGGTTGTCGTCCCTGTCGCTGCTGAGGCTGTCACCAAGCCCGTTGTCGAGAAGGCTGCGGTCGAGCCCGCTGCCGAGCCTGCCCCCAAGGCTGAGGAAGTCAAGATCGAGGTCGCCCCTGAGGTCGTCCTCGCTCCCGTTGCCGAGAAGATCGCCGAGCCCGTCGTCGTCGATAAGGCTCCTGAGCCCGTGGCTGAGGAGCCCAAGATCGAGACCACTCCCGTCGTCGAGGCCGCCTCCGAGCCTGCCGCTGAGCCTGCGGCCAAGGTCGAAGAGGCCAAGGTTGAGGAAGCCAAGGTTGAGGAGTCTAAGGTTGAGGATGTCAAGGCTGAGCCTGCCATTGAAGCCGCCGCCGCTCCTGTCGTTGAGAAGGCTGCTGAGCCTATCGTCGAGACTGCTCCCGTCGCCGAAGCTTCCCCTGAGCCGGTCGTCGAGGAGAAGGTCGTTGAGCACGTCGCCGAGGTTAAGGCTGCCGAGCCGGTTATCGAGAAGGTCGCTGAGATTGTCGCTGAGCCTACTCCCGCCGTCGAGGCTGTGTCGGAGCCTGTCGCGGAGAAGGCTGCCGAACCCGTCAAGACTGAGGAGCTGAAGGTCGAGGCTGTCGTCGAGCTGGTCGTTGAAAAGATTGCCGAGCCTGTCACGGGGATCATCGCCGCCATCGAGGAGCCCAAAACCGAGACCGCTCCTGAGGCCGTCGCTGCTGCTGTTGCCGAGGCCCCCAAGGTTGTTGAAGAGCCCAAGGCTGAGGAAGAGGCTAAGATCGAGGAGACCCAGGCTGAGCCTGCCGCCGAGAAGGCGGAGGCTGCCGTTGAGGAGACCCCCAAGGTTGAGGAGCCCAAGGTCGAGAGGGTCACCGAGAAGACCCCCGAGCCCGATGTCGAGGCGGCCAAGGTTGGGTCTGCTCCCGCCGCTGAGGAGCCCAAGGCTGAAGCCGCTCCCGTCGACACCGCCCCTGCTCCTGTCGAGGCCCCTGCCGCGCCCGTTAAGGTGGCAGAGGCCGTCGCTGAGAAGCTCGCTCCAGAGGCTGTGCCCGCCAAGGCTGCCGCCGCCGATCCCATTGTCACCGAGACCATCGTCGCCGCCGAGAAGCCCGCCGAGCCGGAGCAGCCCAAAGTCGCCAAGGCCGAGTCCACGGTTGCTGCTGAGGAGCCTACTCTCGCGGCCGTAGAGACCCCCGCCGTCGTCGAGGAGGTCAGGCCTGTTGAGGAGACTGAGCCCCCCGCTGTTGAGGATGTCACGGTCGAGGAGCCGGTCGCCGCCCCCGTTGAGGTGAAGATCGCCGAGCCCGTGGCTGAGACGAAGCCCGTTGTTGAGGGGGCCCAGGTTGAGGTCGCCGTTGAGGAGGCCAAGCCTGCTGCCGAGGAGAAGCCAGCCGTTGAGGAGAAGCCGGTTGAGGTCAAGGCTGTCGAGGAGAAGCCTGCCGCCGCTGAAGCCGCTCCTGTCTCCAAGGAGGAAGTATCCGTCGTCGAGAAGAAGGAGGAGGTCGCTGCCCCTGCCGTCGAGCCTGTTGTTGTTGAGGTACCTGCGGTCGTCGCCGCTGCCGTCGAGCCCGCCGCCGAGGAGGTAAAGGTTCAGGAATCCACTACCGAGAAGCCCGCCGCTGAGACGAATGACGAGGTCATTGTCGAGAAGGTCGAGGAGACGAAGGACGCTGTCGAGGAGAAGAAGGAGGACGTTATTGAGAAGAAGGAGCCCGCCGTTGAGGAGAAGGAGACCAAGGTTGAGGCCCCGGTCGAAGAGAAGAAGGTCGAGGTCGAGACCGTTACTGAGTCTGCCCCTGCTGCTGAGTCCGCCGAGCGTGCCGCTCCTGCCGAGATTGTTGTCCGGGGGGTTGAAGAGACCGCTCCCGCCGCCCCTGTTGAGGAGGCTGTCGCCGCCTCCGCCCCTATTGTGGCCGAGGAGCCCGATCCCGTCCCCGAAGTCAAGAAGGACGAGCCTGCCGTTGTCGAGGCCATTGTTGAGAAGAAGCCTAAGCCCGTTGTCGAGTCTGCTCCCGCCGCTGAGGAGAAGGTCGAGCATGTTGTCGAGTCTGCTCCCGCCCCCGTTGAAAAGGTCGAGCCCGTCGAGGTCAAGAAGGACGAGCCCGTCGAGGTTGCTCCTGTTGTTGCCGAAGTTGAGAAGATTGAGAAGGTTGAGCCTGTTGTCCAAGCTGCTCCCGCCCCCGCCATCGAAGAGAAGAAGGCCGAGCCCGCCCCTGAGGCCGCGCCTGTCGAGAAGGTTGAGCCCGTCGCTGCCTCTGCCGAGGAGAAGGCTG
Organism: Trichosporon coremiiforme; assembly: GCA_039545355.1. Lineage (NCBI taxonomy): Eukaryota > Fungi > Basidiomycota > Tremellomycetes > Trichosporonales > Trichosporonaceae > Trichosporon > Trichosporon coremiiforme. The sequence goes on along the minus strand of BCJJ01000001.1, from coordinate 553,700 downwards.
AGCCCTTCATCCCCTCCGCCGAGGAGATTGAGCCGGTTGTTGAGGCCACCCCCGTTGATAAGGCTGCCGAGGTCTCCCCTGCCGCCGAGAAGCCCGTTGAGGCCGTCACTGAGCCCGTCGTTGCTAAGAAGGCTGCCGAGGAGCCCGTGGAGACCGAGGAGGTTGTTGCCGCCGTCGGGGCCACTCCTGCCGCCGCCGAGCTCGAGAAGGTCGAGCCCGCCCCCGTTGCCGAGTCCCGCGCCGAGTCGCCTGTCCAGGCCCCCACGCCTGCCGAGACTGCAACGCCCGCTTCCGAGACCGTCGCCACCCCTGCCGCCGCCACGCCCGCCGATGTCGAGACCAAGGAGCCTACGTTTCCCGAGTTTCCAGCCTTTCCGCCCGGGAGTCCTCAAGCGACGCGAATGGAGCTCTTTCAGTGCGTCCTCTGCACCGCCCGCGGGCTGGCCAAGGACCAGGAGACTCTGGACTCGCTTGCTCAGTGCTGCGAGGAGTTTACGCGCGCAAACCTTGCTTGAGCGTGCCAACCGAGATGCCGAGAGTAGTACCGAGTCATTCATTTTAGTTTAAACCACACGTTACAACGTTAGTCCGACAGTTAGAAGGTAGTATAGTAGACATTTCTGTCCTTATCCCCCCTGTGATCCGCATACAAGAGCGGTGTCGCTAGTCATACCGTCCCGCGCCCGTTATAAAACCCATAAAAGTCGTATACAATGCAAAGGTCGTCTAGTAGTGGTCCCAAAATGTTTCGTGCGCTGCAGTCCATGCGAATATGATACAACAGATGGATGTTCGTTTGCTCGTAATGGTGTGATAGGACAGCTTCGTGGCTCACGGCGACTGCCCCTGCGTCTGCTGTTGCTGCTGCTGAGGCTGAGCCTGGGCCTGGGCCGTGACCTCATTCAGCTCGTTATCCAGAAGTCGTGACACGGCCATGAATCTGGGTGTCAGCTTGCCGCAAGCACATAACTCATTCAAGGAAGAGGGAAGACGCACTGGGATCCGTTCGTGATGGCGAGCTGGCGCATGTACAGCAGCTGCTGGCTCATCATGCCGAAGAGCTCCTCTGTTTCGCTGAGGTTGGTGTTCAGGTTCTTGATCCCCGACGCGAGGGCGGCATAGTGCCGCGCCTTTGTTGAGTTGTGGTTCGACATAGTCTGGCGGAAGTGGCGGTTGCAGGTTGCGCAGCTTGGGCAGACGATTGTTGACATGTTCGGAATGTGAGGGGAGCGAACAAGGATTGTGTCAGGCACTATCAGGCACACCGTAGATAACGAGGAAGGTCGGTAGTTCACCTGTCTTGTCTTCCTCCTTCTTCAGCAGCACTGGCTCCGAAACATGGGAGCTCTCAACATTATGACAAGACGTATCTCAGTACACATAATCGTTTGCAGGGTCTGCGCATGGACATCGGGAAGTCTGCACACAGGGGGCTGATCTCAACGATGGGCCGATCATTCATCATCTGGTGCATGCCGTAGGCTTTCATCGGCATCTGGGTGATCGCCCGTCGGGGGGCTCTGCAGGTAGGAGGAACGCATCACTCTGTGAAGTCTACGAGGCAAGGTTCTAACGATGTGAAGCGTTCCGATCCATTCTTTCCAGCAAGACACTTCGGGATGATAACCAGGTGTTTGCTTGGTCTGCTTTTTGCTCAGGAGCGACTCAGTCGCAACCTTCGCATGCTCCTCCAGGTAGTATCTCGCTCCCCATCGCTGAGTAGGTGGGTCAGCCCTGCACCAACAGAAAAGATGACCGAAACCAGGACGCGGAACAAGATATGAAGGACCTGCAAATCAACTGGAAGGCGGGGCACGGGGGCTCCGGAGCAGAACGGAACCCTGGGGCTTTGTCCTGTAGGGGTCTAACAACATCGTTCCGCTGTCACCAAAGAGTTGTCCCCTGTAGCCGTGTCACCGCCTGCATCTCAGCTTTCAAACTGCCGCGACTAACGTCTTGCTCCATGTCAGTGCGGTTGTCGTTCCAAGACCAACCACCATCTTCTCGGGAACGAAGAGAGCAGGACTCGCGGATTCAATCGGTCGCGCATTCTCAACCATCCTCGTCTTCTCACAGTAGGCGAAGCTAGTATAAAGCAGATGTCGTGGTGTACATCGGGTACGAGAAGATGTTGGGTAACGTCGCGATGCACAGGCCGGGAAGGGCTATACGGTGAGCAACGGTGCAGGTCACGTGCATTGAAATTGGGAGGAGGGGATTGGCCGTAGGGACGCCCAGCACCAGACGGGCTGGCAAATGAAAACGCCTGGCTGACCTACGTGCCACATAGACGGAGAAACCGGAGCGTCCCCCAGGCGGGTGTCCTCGGAGGCTCACTCACAGTGGACGGCTGCAAGCAAGCAAGAGTTCAAGGTCCATCTCGACCAGACCACTCCACCCCACTCATACCCACCACCATGCTCTCCTCGGCCTTCCCTCGGATCGCTACCAGGGCCTCGCGGGCGCAGTTCGGCAAGGTACGCATCGATCACGACGAGCGAGCGCGAAAGATGGAACACATATCGAGCAACGGAAGAGCGTCGGGACATCGAAATCCGTCGGGCCTCATTGGCTCAGGAACAACTCCGATGTCTTGGAGTCGAACAAGCCCGTGCAACAACGCCGCGGCGGGCTAGTGTTGTCGCGGCGAGGTCGTTGTGCGCGGGGAGGAGGTAGACGGATGTTGTTATCGCGCTCGCTTGTGTCTGTGTAGCCGGGGTAGTCGCAGTCGGGAACTCGGCTAGATGGAGGAATTGCAACTGGATAAGGTAGCTGACTCGCAACAGGCTCGCTTCGCCTCGTCGATGCCCCAGCCTCAGGCCCCCTTCTGGGCCTCGAAGGCTGCGCTGGCTGGTGCGACCGCCGCCACTGTCGGTACCACCGCCTGGTACATGCACCTCTACGGCAACCCTTTCCTGACCGAGGCTTCCGCCAACACCGCTGCCGAGGTCGGTCTCCACCCTGCCGAGCACCCCTGGCCCAACAAGGGATGGCTCGACACCTTTGACCACGCCTCGATCCGTCGTGGTTACCAGGGTGAGCATTGGCGACGGGAGGAGCTTAGAAAAGGACGAGGAACTGACTTTTCCAGTCTACCGTGAGGTCTGTGCCGCCTGCCACTCGCTTGACCGCATTGCCTGGCGTAACCTTGTCGGCACCTCGTACACTGCCGACGAGGCCAAGGCCATGGCCGCCGAGTTCGAGTACAAGGACGGACCTAACGACGAGGGAGAGTACTTCGACCGCCCGTGAGTGTTCCCATGACGAAACTGATTGTCGATCGACCGAACCGTGGCTGACGTTCTTCAGAGGAAAGCTTGCCGACTACATGCCCGCTCCCTACCCCAACGAGGAGGCTGCCCGTGCTGCCAACAATGGTGGTCTCCCCCCTGACCTTTCGCTCATCGTCAAGGCCCGCCACGGTGGTGCTGTGAGTATCAGGCACCCACTAAAGCGCAGTCCATGTGGCACTTCGACTAACCACCACAGGACTACATCTACTCCCTCCTCACCGGTTACGTTGAGCCCCCTGCTGGTGTTACCGTCGCCGAGGGCATGAACTACAACCCCTACTTCCCCGGAGGCATGATCGCCATGGCCCGTACCCTCTTCGACGGTCTTGTCGAGTACGACGACGGAACCCCTGCCACTACCTCGCAGATGGCCAAGGACGTTACTCAGTTCCTCAACTGGGCCGCCGAGCCCGAGCACGACGAGCGCAAGAAGATGGGCCTTCAAGCCACGATCATCTTGAGCACGTTGACCCTCTTGAGCTTGGTTGTTAAGCGTAACAAGTGGTCCTCGCTCAAGTCGCGTAAGATCTTCTACAACCCCCCCAAGAAGTAAGCTCTTGTGGGTAGTTATGATAGAAAAATCCCTACGGGGAGATGCAAAACGTTCAGGACACTGCCACAGCACGTGGCGCATGCTAGCGCGCCGCTAATGTGAAGGACTAGCCGGTGCAGCGTTGCATCGAAGATGTGAGGTGGATGTCGAGTAGATGGCTCGAAGGGACGAGCGTACGGTGGAACTCGGCTGGGGCGCACTTTTCCCGATGGATTGGCGGGCGTTTGCGCCCTTGGCCAAGCATACGGGACGCGGCCAATTGCTGTTCCGAACGGAAGCAAACAGCGATCGCCAGAGGGGCGTATCAGACGCGCCTGATTAGCTTCTCTCTCGGAAGTGTGTCCTGCCGGAGTGACCGGGTGCTGATTGCGCAGTGACTGCCATGACGTAGCAAAACATCGATCAGGTATTGAGGTGCATGCAGGCTCTGTGTTTGTTGCCACAGTACGTAGCTTGTCTGTGCTGTGTCAAGGAAAGCGAGGGATAGGGACGAAGAGGGCAGACGCGAGCCTGCTGGTCAGGCACGACCTGCGTCATGTGGCAAAACGCGCCTCTGCGACCACCATGAAACACCATCAACGATGACGATAACATCGACCACGGAGCATGGACGCATTAGGCACTGACCAGGGTGGCATTGAGGGCGATTTCCAGTTCGCACAGATCGGGTCCCCCTACTTCCTGTGAACATTGTGCAGAAGTCACAGCAGCCCACCACTGGGCACCTCCACGATCGCTCTGATTCTGTCGATCGCACACGCTCAACGTCAGAGGAGGAACAAAGAGTAGGCGGGCGCGACGAAGCAGCTGCCACGCAGACCGTCGCTCGAGGCTTGCTTTGGCCGCGAGCGCGGAACAAAGTCGGCAGACGCAATAAATGAGACAGGAGAGCTCGCAGAGAACCGGTATTCATTCCCAACACCTTCATTCTCGCCTCGCGACTCCCCTCTCCCCTGCTCACCAGGCTCGCACTGCATCATGAGTGCAGTGCCAGTGGGTTTCAACGGAAAGCGGGTATGTATGTGATCGAGAACAGGGCCGCAGGAAAGCGCATTCACAAGAAGTTTGTCTTCGGAAACGAGACCGTCTCGGCGTTCCATGGCATTGAGCCGCGCTACTACCACCCTACGACACAGAGGAGGAGTCTTCGGAAGCGGCGGTGAAAGAGAGGAGATCAACCAGGAACGCCCAGGAGGTTTCGGTCTTCAACGTTCAAGAGCGTCTCGACGCCCTCGTATGCGACCAGGACGACGTCTGCCCCAGCTTCGAGAGCCCGACGTGCACGAGCTACAGCAGTCGGCGGCAACAGCACACCAGTCGTTCATGTCCACCCTGATGGTCAGTACTCAGTCTAGTATCGCTGCTGACGTCTGGGGCAAGTTTGCGGGCGTCACCATCGAGCACGCCCCAACGTCAGAGCGCATTGGGAAGCCCCGGCGATCGCGCAAATGCTGCGAGCCCGACGAAGACAGTGTCTCTGCACACATCCGTGTGTTCCAACGAGTTGGTCTGAGTTGGACGCTTTAGGACCCTCAAATCTGAGCAGTAGCTGACATCAAGCAGTCATTATGTCCCGCAGGCGGGACTGAGGGCGCCGGTCGATGTCTGGGACGAAAGTGCGACTCACAGCGTGAGATCGCTCCAGCTTGCGTCCAAGCAGTTCTACGCCGTCGATCGTCTTCTTGAAGAGTTTCGTCAAGAGCGCTTGGACAAAGAAAAGGAGAAGGAGAAGGAGGTGAACGTGGACGAGGACGAGGAGGTCGGCAAGGGCGAGAGCAAGGCGAAGGCGAAGGCTAAGGGGAAAGAAGCTAGCAGGAAGAAGGCGAACGGTAGGAAGTAGAGTCTGTGTATCTTTGTAAGTGCACGAGTTGTAGTTCAAAAGTTGTTGTACTTCATATGACGGTCAAGGGGTCGATAGTTCGTCAGTGCGGCAGTTCAGTTGGGAGTTTCGCGTAGACAGAGGGCTGGAGCACGGAAGCCGACGGTCCAAAACGGCGCGAGCAGCCTCCATCGTAAATCGCGAGGGCAGGTCGAAGCTGGCGTTCAGGATGGTATGAAGAGATGCGGGCGGTCCAGTTCTGGGTGGCGGAAGAACCGTCCGTAAAGAGACGCCGACATCACGGTGTAGCGGAGCAAAGTTGATGACATCCTGCTGCGTCCGTCTGGTAGAGGTTCTCGCTCTCTGCTGATTCCGTCAAGGGCGAAGAGACATGAGGAGAATGCATCAGATGAGCCGTCGCCGACAAGGGTGCGGTTCCAGAATACGAGTTCGACGCGAGCCTCCACATCTCACGTGGTCCAGGCACGGAGTCATGTTGCGCTTCGGGAGGCGAAAGTTAGACGCGTCGAGGGATCCCTGCAACAACAATAACATTGCCAACGGCCATGGACGCGCTGGCTACCTGCCTCGGCGGCGAGGTCACTGACCAGGTGATTGCGTGAGTCTACCAACCTCTCTCATACTGACCGCAGCTCTGGTAACACCCGCCCGCAATGGCTTCTGAAGACTCTCCCCCTCTTGCAAGTGAACCCCAGCGCGGAGGAGCCTGTGGGGATGTCCTCGCTTGTATCGCTCTGTCTCGCCTCGCTTTCGCACTCGTTCCACCTCCTCTCGGCTGTTGACATGACCATGCTTCCGCCGCATTTAGTCGCCAAGCTCTTCACCCGCCTCGCGAGCGATCGCGGGTACGACCTCCGAAACAACCGTGACCCGCGACCAGACGCCGCGACGCTGTGGGCGTTCTCTGCACTCGCTGACCCGGTCCAGGCGAGGACAATGCCGACGTGGACTTTGCAACTGCCGCAGCCTACGCTGTTGCAGCAGCTCGGCGGGTTCAACAGGGTCGACGAGAAGCAGCACCCCCTCGTTGCGCTGCCGAAGCATTTTGCGATGATGCGGCCGGACGCAAGATTCCTGACGACGCTGCGACTGAAGGATCTCGACGACGCAGGACTGCAGATGCTGAAACACCTTCACGCCCTCGCGGTGTTGGACACGCCGGCGGGCAAGTTTGCGGACGACGGCGTGCGCCTCCTCGCTGCCGCGACTAGCGTACCCGAACGACAAGGGGCGTGGGGACTGAGAGCGTGGTTCATGACCGACTGCGCGCGCGTGACGGACAGGAGCATGCGCGCGCTCATACGTTTCGGCGGGCTCGCGCTGCTAGACCTCCGCGGAACGGGCTGTTCAACTGCCGCCATCGGGAGCTTCAACCGCGCAAACAAGGCTTGGGACGGCGGCGCCAACTTCCTTCCCGTCACGCCTGGGCTCAGGGGGCTGTTCGCGATCGACGAGCTCAACGGCGTCCTCGAGAAGCTGTGCATGACTCTGCTGGCTCCTGACGTCGCACCGCCAGAAGGCGCCGAGGTCCCCGAGGGAGAGCGGACATATCTCTCGCTGCACATCGAGCCGGCCGCACACGAACTGGAGGACGCATGGACGCACCTCCATCCGCGGCACAAGCTCCAACAAGCGCGCGCCACGTATAATGGGAACAAGGCGTTCAACGCGGCGCACGGGCAGCTGTGGGGCACGGGCGTGTCGATGATCCACGATGAGGCAAAGGACTTCCGACGGCGCGTTAAGACCGCGCTCGAGATGCGGGCCGAGGACGAGTATGCTCAGTACTGTGCGGACAGCGGGCTGCCGATCCCAGAGTCGCGGCAGGAGAGGGCGTACGACGCCGTCGTCAAGTCGAACAAGGAGGAGAAGGCGTATAAGAAACGCTGGATGGCGGGCCGCGTCGCGGGCGGCGGTAAGATGACGCAATGGGCTATGGGAGGCGGCAGCTGGAGAAATCGGGGCAACATTGGCGCTGTCGTGCCCGAGTCCGAAGCGGCGGCCGAGACGCAACGGCAGCTGGAGGCCGAGGCGGCTTCGGCGGACGAGCGCAGCCGCCGCTTCGCTGCCGTCGCTGCTGCGGATGCGGCAGAGAGGAAGGCGCGCCGCTCCAAGGCGCTGACCCAGAAGCAGCAGGAGAAGAGCATGCAGGGCGACAAGCAGCTTATGCTGGTACGCATGTTGCCGGAAGACTGGCGGGACTTGCGCTGGATCCCGGCGCAGAAGGAGGGGGTGCCTGCCTCGCAAGAGGTCAGCATCAAGAGACGCGCAGATGCAGGAGAGGCGGTGTACGACCTGCTCGCGAGCGCGAGCATCGTGCTTGACGAGGAGCAGCCGCCAAGCTCTGAGTCGCCGAGTTCTCAGCCGCCCTTCACCAGCTTGCAGCCACCGGCGAGCTCGTCCTCGGCATCGACACCGCGAGCCCCGCGAACGCACCCGTTCTTCAAACCGCCACCGCCACCGCCACCGGCAAGCTCGTCGCCCGCCCCACCGACATCGTCACAAACGAAGCGGTCTAGCAATCCGTTCGCGAAGACGCCATCGTCCTCACATTCACACGCTTCCCAGGCATCGCAGGGAAGTGGGTTCAACCCGTTCAAAGCGAAGGGAAAAGCGGAGGTGAATTCGCAAGGTGTGAAGGAGCTGGCTCCGGTGCTGGGCGAGAAGCGCAGGTTGGAGCCGAGTCAGAGCCAGCCGAGCCAGGCGAAGAGGAATGTGTTCCGAAAACTGTAACTTGTACTTTGTCTGTATTATGGCGTGTATGCAGTACGTTGCTGATTCTAAACAGCTGATGGTTAGAGCTAAGCCCGATGATGTGCGATGATTCCTCCGATGCCAGCAACACGGGGGGGACGTTAGACCAGGAGCGGCCAGGCAGGGTTGCGATGATGTGCAAACCAGGGAGGAAGTGGTAGCGATGGAGCCGCTGCCACGGGAGGAGAAAGTGGTGGGGGGCCACGAGGACAAGGAGAACCGGCGAGGGATGAAGAGATAGGCAGAACGCCAGCTGGCACATCGCGTGGGCCAGTGGACATTTGAGCGATACGCACTCTCCGCGCTTCACTACCACAGACAGTCCCAACTTCCTCACAGTTCACCCCTCCACCCACCAGCCAAGACGAGTGACCAAAGTGCTCCTCCCTCAAACGACTCATCCGCCACACCCCCCGCACCCAGCATGGCGCGTCACTGATACATGCAAGTCCCGAGTCTAACCACTGCGGTCTACAATCCTGTCGTCTAGCTCTATCCCCATACACCCCTACTTGTTGATGAGCGTGGCCCTCGCGTCGCTCTCCCGGTACAGCTTCTTGTCGTGGATGTACTGAATCACGCTGTTCGGGAGGAGATACTTGATACTCATGCCGCGGCGGACAAACAACCTCACTTTGGAACTGCTGATGTCATTGTAGATGAGCTGTTTCACGACGATGACGTTCCGGCGGTGGTGGTAGAGAATGTCGTGGCTCAGCAAGAAGCTCCAGACGTCGCTTCCCGTGCGCTCGACGATGAGGCACCCATACCCGCCCAGGATGTGGTGCAGGTCTGGTTCGGCCCAGACGCCGGGCTCGCCGAAGGACTCGATCAGGTCCCCGCCCGCAAGAAGCATGATCTTGTACTTCCTCCTGCTTCCGTCTGCCATTTCGACGCCGCCCTCCCCGTTGGGCCCGTTCAGCATCTCGTTGAAGTGGTCCAGGACCACGGCTGTGCGCTGGTACTCGCCCTGTCCTGCCTCCCAGGGGTCGACCATGAGCCACGTAGACGTGTGCTCGACTGCGAGCTCGCACATGCGTACACGGTCCAGCGCCGGGGCAAGACCGCTCTTCTTGTAGTACGAAGAGACGGGAGAGTAGTACCCCGCCATAATCTCGTAGGTCTGGCTCTCGACGATTTCGTCCTTGGCCATCTCGAACATACGCAGGTGCAGGTACGTCGGGGGCGAGAAGGAGCCGCACGCCACGATCACGAGCGGGATCTTGCCCTCGTCCTTCATTGTCCGTCTCAGGCGGTGGCGCGGGAACGAGTATGCGGCTTCGCCGCGGAGGTACGCTGCGCTCTCGACGGGAACGCGAGGGGCTCGGTAGTCGGCATCAGCCTCGCCGTCATGAAGTCCCGCCAGGTCGAAGCCGGAGGCGCGCTCACTCCTCCGTCTTCCCTGAGTCGGTATGACGCCCCGAGGAACGGCCGTGGGCACGCTCGGCGTGATAAGTTCATCCTCAAGCTCCGAGTTGACGGTGAGCGGCGGGGAGTCGCTGTCGCGGGAGACAGCGTCGTCGTCGAGTCCGCCTGCCGTGCGCACGTTGCGCGGCGAGTCCGGCGGGTTCCCCAACCGGTAGCCGGTCACGAGGCGGCGGGAACGGCGCGACGAGAGCTCGGCGTCCTCGTCGACGGCTGAGGCTGTGGTCTGGAGGTATGCGGACTCTTCGAGCGAGAGCGCGGGCGGGTGTGGGTGATCCGCGTTCGCGGTGCCGGCGAATGGTGGTCTGAAAGTCAGCACGAGCGGCGAGCGGAGCGAGCTGCGAGGGCGCGCAGGAAGGTGAGCGTGAGTACAGGGAGAGCGTTGTTGGGGTCGGCCCGAAGTCGACGAGCGCACTGATAGACCGCCGAGAACACCAGCAACGAAGTGGGGACAATGGCGCAATCATTAGCGGCCAGGTCCGCCAGTGCGCAAGCCACTCTCCGCCCAGCGAGCCGCAGCCGCAGCCGCAGGCGCATCCCCGCCCTAGTGTTCTTCTTCCGGGTGATCCGGGTCGAAAAGTTGACTCGGACCGTGGGCATCCTCCGCATCGAGCTCGCGTGAGTCCGTCCTCGCTTCCAGCTTTGTATGTGGCTACAGAGGACGGGACGGGGCACACGACCGCCGATGCAGAGCGGACCGGCTGTGCTCCGAGATGTCGGCACCTCCGCTCCACATTTACCAGCCTCCACACATGACATCCCTTCCGTTGGGCGAGTTTTTCGGCACGCTGATGGTAGGCTCTCTGAAGAGAGGGAGGTGGGAACGAAAGGCAGGATACCAGCCCCCGGCTGACGCAGGCGCTGACGCTGACGCTGACGCTGGACTCACGAGTCGTTATGGAACGAGTGCAGCCCTGTCGCGGGTAACACGGGCGCTGGGCCCTTGGGAAGGGGCATGGTGGTCGAGTGCTGTGCCGTCGGGGCAGCCCTTCAAGCCAAGTCGGATCGGTCGGTCGCGGGGCCGGCAGAGTGGTCGAGACGAAGACCAGGAGTAGTGTGTGTAGTGTCGGGATGAGGATATGGGTAGCAGTGCTTGTCCAAGTCGGCCGACACCGGATGAAAGCAGCAGACGACTAACTCGAAGGCAACTAAGTCATAGTCTCGGTCAGCGACCCTCAAGGGGCCTCACCCACGGACCCGCAGTGTGCGGTCTGCGTGCCCCAAGCCAAACCCTCCCTAGACCTAGACGACCCTCCCTCCATTCCAGCTACAGGGCCGGCCCACCGAGGGCTCGCTCGACTAAGCACGCTCACTGAATGCGACATCGGGCGGGACCAAAATTCGATTCGTCCTTTCCTCAAGCGTTGAGCGGTGCCTCAAAGCCGGTTACCCGAGTCGTCCTCGTCCGCTGGCACTGGCCTGCTCACCCGACTTCCGACTGTGGAGCGCGTACACCCGGACTACCGTACACCCGTAAGCACCGTAAGACCGACCGACCGACCGACCGACCGTCCGTACCGGCGGCTTGCATTCAAGTGGGGGACGAAAGGGTGAAATCAACGCTCCGGTGTCGGGTGGCAGCATCGGGCACAAACACGTCGGTCCGCGGCCCGTTCCATGCACAGGACACAGGTCACAGGTCACAGGTCCAAACACATTCTTTGGGGCCATGCCATTCCAGGTGCACAAGCGAGAGCGGACAAGTTTCACCACCTGAATTGACACAGTCATGAGTCAGGTGATCGATCGCCCCCCACACAGCAAAACGCCATTGCCGCCGGCTTGGCTTCACCCCCGCGCGTGGTAAGTAAACCCATAGGCCGATCAGTGCCCTCCCTCTCTTCCGATGCGGCCGGCACTTGCTCGTCAGACCACGCACGATCAAGAGTCAAAATCGATGCAAACAGGGTTTCTAATCTACAGATAGGTGGGGACAGATACTACGACACTCTTCAGCTCGACACTCGGCGCACTTGGCGCACGCTCGCGTCCCTCGCTCCCGCGCCGCCCCTAGTCAAAGTCGTTCAAGCCAAGAACACGCGAGCGCAGCTGGCTCCGCGTCAGATCCTTGCACTTGAGCACCTTTGGAATGTCGAGCACCTCGACGTGATTGTTCGGGAAGATGCCCTCCTTGCCGTCACACCTTCCCTTCCACCACTGCGCGTCGACACCCTCAAGCAGCGTAATGATCTGCCCCTTGCGCAGCGGCAGGTCCTCGGCCTCGCTCGACGCGTACTCGAACAGCGCGACGGCGCGGGGGTACCCCGCCTCCGAATCGCGCTCGTGCGCGAGCGGGTTGATGTGGCCGCGCGGCGGGGCGCCATACGCCGAGTTCCGGCTGTAGGCGCTGCTGTTGTACGCCGAGCTGCCCGCATGTCCGAGTGGGTTGCCGAGAGAAGCAGAACGCTCGCGTGACAGCGGGTGGTTCTCCCCACGCCACGTCGGCTCGGGGAACTCGTCCAGAGGCGAGTCCCAGTCCTTTGGCTGGCGCGTGCGCTCCCACGGCGTCTGCAAGGTTGAGGCACGCTCGCGGCCAGTCAGCTTGCGCGTCAGAGTCGCCGCGATGCCGGTGCCGCTGCGGGAAGGAGACATGCCGCTGCGCGACGGCGTGTGCGGCGGCGAAGGGCGGTTGATCGCGTACGGGTCCTCAGCAATGTCATCAAACGGGCGCGCCTGCGAGCTGGAACGAGAGCGCGGCGGCGTACCGGTGTTGCGCCGAATGCCCATGCGGCCAAAGTTGGATGTGAGTCCCTGTTCGTCCGCGTCCCAAGAGCCGAGCAAATCTTTGTTTCCCGACGACCAACTGGCGTTGGGACCCTTGGGACCAGCTCCCGCCGCGTCCCACGAGTCGGACGGCGGGGTGCTGCTCCGCGAGGTACCGTTTGTGGCGAAAGCGTCGCTGAACGGAGATGGCGTCGCCTTCTTCTCATACGGACGCTTCACGCTCGAGCTCCGCGACACTTCGGCATTGTACGTCTCGCTGCTCGGTCCGGGGCGCCTGTCGTAGTCGCCCTTGCGCGTGCCAGGGAGGTGAGGGAGGTTGGGAAGGTAGGCGTTGGAGCGGCGCTCCCACGGCCGCGAGGGGGCGTTGCGCTCGGGAGGCGTCGAGTTGCCGGAGCCCTCGGCCGGCTCGTGCGTGCTGCGGGATGCGAACATGGTCGCGGCGGACCCTTTGTCCTTGCCGCCGATCGAGAAGAGGGAGCTGGCGCGCTTGCGGCTCGTGTTGCCACCGGCGCCGACGCCCTCGCCGAACGCGTATCCGGCAGGGGGTGTCGAATAGCCAGAGCGGTACGGATTCTCGTCCTGCTCGTCGGCGCCCCCCTTGAAGTCCGAATCGTCATAGTCGTAGCTGTTGCGGGGGGGGCCGTCAAAGTTCTGAGCGTAGCGCGAGTCGTCGATCCAGGTCTGGCCGCCGGGCATACCCGTGCAACGGTTCAGCTCGTCGATGAGAATGTACGCCCAGTTCGGCGGGTCGAACGAGCCCGTCAGGATCTGCTTCGCGGTCGGCTCACCGCCGTACGCCGCCTTGTTCGCGTCCTTGCGCTCGCCAAGCACAGTGCCTTCGACGGACACACCGCCGAACAGGCCCTTCGTCTTCGAGTACGAGTACATCGCGGCGAGGTTGCCCTTCGTGTTGACGGAGCCTGAGCCCTCGGCATTGCGACCAAGCGGTCCGACGGCAACCTGCAAGGGGTCAGCGACATGAAACTTGGCAACAACTCTATTTCGTGTGGGGTTATCTTTGCGTCTGCCACGTCTCAGATTTCGCGTTCTGAAACGGCGCGTGAACGCGACGCCACGGCACCGGACGACCATGCAATGCGCTTCCCATGTACTGCTACTCACAGAGAGGTTACCGCCGAGAGTGAGGGAGCCGGCGCTCATGAAGGACGCGAGGGCCGATCGTGACTGCGTGGTCAGCAGCGTTCACGGCGATTACGTGATGCCTCCTCGGTTATCTGCCCGTAATGGCCGCCATGGCACGAGAGTGGCTCCAGCGGAATCACTAGAACCATAGGAATCACCTCCACCTCATGAATAAGCCTACGCACATTGAGAACGATGAGGAAGTCGGTCATTCTGGGTGATGATCAGCGTGCTGCTTCTGGCCAAAGCGGGCATGCAACTCACTCGGCACCGGCCTGTCCGCCAAATCCGAAACCGCCGACACCGATGGCGCTGGGTGGCGACCAGCCTGTCTGTCAGCTCTACTCGTGTACCTTTGAGCTCACCTCCGTCCTCGAGACGGGCAATGACAAGGCCGCTTCCCGCACGCGCAGACGCGAGGAAGCCGACCTTGACGACAGTGAAAATGGCGAATCCCGCCGCGCGCTCAAGCACGCTGCGCGGGATGACGCCGTCGAGGCCCTGGTTCGTGCCGTCGACAAAAGAGCGAATCGTCTTGGCCGCCTTCTTGCATTCCTGTTGCAACGGCACTGTCTGTTAGCTCGTAGTAGCAACAGCCCTTGAGCTGGTCGGCCTACCTGGCAGAGGGGTGTTCAGTCCCATGGTGAGTGGGGGATCGAAAGATCAAGAATGACCAAGAAAGCGAGAGAGGTTTTTGAGTGCTGTCACGCGCGAGCACAAACGAGAGGGGAATGGATCTGTGTGTGATACACGAACGCCGGGGTGATGGGCGAGACGCTGGGAAGGTGGGACGAGGTAGAGGAATATACCGAGGAAGGGCGATTGGCGGGCACCGGGGCAGGTCAGATGCTGCGTGATACGGTAGACGCGATGTGATGGGGCGGCAGTCGATATGAACAGGCGATGATCGGTAGTTGTGCGTGACAGAGAAAGAGTAATGATACAGGGGAACAGTCAGACAAGAGATAAAAAGAGAAGTGTGTGCTTTGCGAGGACGTGCCAGGATGAGTGGACAAGTGAACGGCAACTAAGCGTGGTGTTCTGGCCCTGGTCGCTCAGCGAGGTAGGTGTCGGCCGTGTGTCTTGTTCGGGTCGAAGCTCGCGGCGTGCGACGGACACGCTGTCCGGTGGCTGCTGCCTGCGGGCGAAGAGGGAAGAGGCGGGGAAGGCCACGGGGCAAGGGACAAGGGCAGCTGTGAGCAAGGAGCGACGTAGCAGCAAGATTCCATGGACAGTGGGCCGAGGGCCGAAGGTCGAGGGTCACTCCACTCACAGTTCGCGGTCGGTACAAGCCAAGACATGGTCGGGGTTATTTTACAGTGATGACGAGGGTCATGTCCGACCCTGAACTTGTGATGAGCTGGTCCCTCCAGTCGGTCCCCACATCCACGGACAGCGGCGGCACCTGGCTGCCGCCTAGCCAGCTTGCGTGGCCTGGGCCCTGGTGGGCAACCGAACTCCCCAGGCCGCCAAACCGTACCGCGCCGGTCCGCAGTGCTCACTCACCTCCTGCCTGCGACACCGCCCTGTACGCGAACCGCAGACCGCAGCCTCGATACGCAGATAGATCGCAGTCACGCAGTCATCTTGACCACACGTCGGACCCGGATTGACTATCTTAAGCACGAGCATCCATCCACAACCATGCGTGCTCTGAAGGCACCCCGCCAGGACCACTGGGCTGTGCCCTAGTGTTCCCCCTGCTTTTGAACAGATCTCATCTCTCATCGACGCCATTCTCCAGCCTGCGTCGCTGCACGGCCTCCGTAAGCCAGCCCATCACTCAGCCCTGCATGCATGCAGGCGTACGACGCCATGACTAACTGACCTTCTTACTCCACACTCATCTCACCATACCACATCACATCACTTTCAAACTTTACGCTTCCCCTCCAGCTGCTTTTACTTGAAACAGTGCATACAGACTGCGATCGCAGTATTTTGACTCGATCCTGCATCGAACGATCCCCACTCCCGCGTCTACTTCTTGTCCTGGCCCAGCCCGGCCGCGCTGCCATCAGCTTCCGCACTACACCCACACCCAGGACTTACTGGTTCGACGCGACCTGGATCGCGCGCGCCATCGTCGAGCGTACCCTGCCGTCCTCGAGGGTCAACAGACCCGCGATCGTGCATCCTCCCGGAGCTGGTGTCAGTCATGCCCAAGCAGGCCGAACTCACTCGTGACGCTGTCCTTCAGCTGGGCGGGGTGGAGTCCTCCGTAGAGCGCCATGCGGCCAGTGCCCTGGATGGCTGCTTGTCAGCGGTGTCTCGCAGTAGAGTGGCGGTGTGATAACGATCTGTCAGATGGGGGTGGAGATGATGCTTTCGGCCCGGTCACAATGACATGCTGCGGACGGGGGCACTGATGATGCGCTGTACCGGAGCCGTATTGGCACCGCATGCTTGCATGCCAGGCTGACGCCGTAGCAGCTGGACATGGGGTGAGATGTGATGGCTGGGGGGAGAGGCATGAAGTCACTCCCGCATAGCCCAGTGACGACGTCAGGCCCACCCAGGACAGGACCGGCTGATAAAGCCCATCGGTCATCTCGACGTCGCCGCATCCGCAGACTTCGGCCCAAGCATTCGCTGCGGGCCGTCGTGGGCCCGCCGCTAACAGAAAGGAAACCACGTGCGGACACGTGCGATTCATGCTACTCACTCTGGGCAGCAAGCTCCAAGGACTCGCTTCGGGGAAGGCCCATCATGACACCTCCGTCGGCCATGGCTTCCAGGACGAGGGCGACGAAAGCGGGACCAGAACCAGCGAGCGCGGTCGCGGCGTCAAAGTACTTCTCGTCGAGGAAACGGCAGCGTCCGCACGACGTGAAGATGTTGAGGAGCTTGGCGCGGGTCTCGGCCGAGTCGACGGGGGTGATGACAGTCATGCCCTCTCCGATCTGCTGTCAGTCTTCGCAAGCCAGCTTAACTCACCTTGCAGGGGGTGTTGGGCATCGCGCGGATGACGGTGGTGTCCTCGGGGACGCACGCTTGGAGCTGCTCGAGCGTGACACCAGCGCAGATGGAGACGACGATCTTGCCCCGCACAGCGTCCGCCATACCCTTCTCGGCGAGGATGCTCTTGGCGATGTTAGGCTTCGAGCAGATCAGGATGATGTCGCTCTCCTGCGCCGCCGAGACGTTGGCACCCGCGCCGGAGCGAATGTCGATCATGTCGTTCAGCGAAGTCGACGTCTGGAACGTCTTGCGAAGCTTGCGCGCAGTCTCCTCACGGCCGACGGTCGCAATGAACGAGTCAGGGAGCGAGTCGTCCGACGCCTCGAGAGCCATCGCCCTCGTTGGGGTAGAAATGCCGCTGACGGGCTCACGCGGGGTGCTGCGCCCGTTCGGGTACGCCGTCTGACGCTGCTCGAGCGACGACAGGACGCCCGACATGATGGCGATACCCATCGTTCCGCAGCCTGCTGTTAGCTGACGTCCAGAGTATTGAAGCTGAAGTAATGCTGCATGCCCAGCACGAGATTCAAGAGAGGGAAGACGTGGTCGCAGTAGCAGTAGTGCGAAACAGGCTGTTGTTGTTGTTGCAACCGATGGATGGAGGAAAGTTGATAACAACACACAGCCCATCAAAACGCTCAGGCTCGTGGCCAGCCAACACCTTCCCATAGCACCACATTCACACTCACCAAGGACACCGAGAGTGTAGCCCATTTTGAGAGATTATGGGAGTTCAAGAAAGAGTGAGGAAGGATGAAGGAAGGCAGACAGCTGTCGCCTATGAGTTATCGATAAGTGACCAGGGCAGGCGCCTAATTTTCGGTCTGAAAACATCCGACTCGGTTCGATCTGAAGCCCGGTCGGATAAGGCTCAGGCGTGCGTTCCGACTCCGTCTATGCACCGCCATGGTAGCCGATGCAGCGATCACAACGATGCTCGTGGGAGGTGCAATTCATGGTATCTCGTGCTTCTGACGTCCTACGACCGCTCGCCCCACTGTCTCCTCAGAGTGGGGAGATTCATGTCAGCGGGCCAGCGGTCAGATGATAGGATGGCTGTGGTTTCCGCCGAATGTTCTCTGGGGTGGGTGGCGACATTGTATGGTGTGATCGCGCTGATATCGGTTTCGGTTTCCACCGACAATTTTCCGGCACCTCTCCCAGCCAAACAAGGTGCAAGGTGACCAGGACGTCAGCTCCCGTTCTCGACGTCATCTGAAGCTGCATCCCCCACGAACGGGTTCCCCACCGCACACTCTCTCACCCTCTCACCCACCATGGCCACCAGCATGTCCGACTCTGACGTTGTGATCGTCGAGGTGCGAAACAATCCCTAGGCCGTGTGCTAACGGCAGAAACTAGAGTATCCACCCATCGAGCCCGGCGCCTCGCTCATGCTGGCGTGGCAGCTGGGTGGCAAGAAGGTGCTTCTCGTGGGCGGAGGCGAGATTGCGTCGCAGCGGCTGGGCTTCCTGCTCGAGGCCGGAGCCCATGTCACCATCGTCGCACCTGCTCCGCTGCACCCTCTGATCCAGCATCGGCTCGAAAGCAATGGCGACCAGATCACCTGGCACGACAGACAGTACAACCAGAACCCCGACAAGGATGCGTGCAAGGTCGGCAGTTACGACATGGTGTTCACGGCGATCGACGACGCGACCCTTTCGCGTCTCATCTGCGAGAAGAGCCGCAAGGCGCGCACGCCTGTGAACGTCGCAGACGTCCCGCCCGAGTGTGACTTCTACTTTGGTGCGCAGGTCCGCCGCGGCCCGCTCCAAGTTATGATCTCGACGTCAGGCGCCGGACCCAAGATCTCGGTCATGGTGCGCGACCTTATCCGCGGCGTGATCCCGGCCAACATCGAGGGCGTCATCAACGGCGTCGGCGCGCTCCGCCGTGAGCTCCGAGACCGCGCGCCCGGCATCGGTGGAGAGCTCTCCAAGAAGCGCATGCGGTGGATGATCAACACCTGCAACCAATGGGACCTGGAGGTCATGGACCGCCTCGAGGACGAGAAGATCCGTGAGAAGCTCCTCACAGACGGATGGGAGAAGGGCGTCGTCCTTGGTCCAAAGGACGTTGGTGTCAAGCGGAAGAGCAAGTCGCGCGCGCCTAGCTCGACGGCGCTTGCAGGCACCGGCGGTGTTCTCGTCGGCGCCGCCATCGGCGTCCTCGCCACCCTCGCGTTCCTCCGGAGGAACTAGGTGTAAGGCAGCTTTAGTGCAAGGATGATCAGATTCGGATGAGACACGGACGCTGTAACAGGACTTGTAAGAAGCATAAATCCACGGGATAGCATGAACTAAGGGATGCATCGAATGATCACAACTGGTATTCATCTTCTAATGACAATCACAATTATAACTACTTCTGTTTCTACTACTCTTCTACACTGCAGTGACACACAGGCCGCGCTCGGCAACGACTGCCGCACTGACATCGGCGGGGAGATTTGCGCTGAACAGCACGTCGCCACGGTCGCCATTCAGGTACACCGGCACGTTGACCGTCTCCTTGTCGACACTGTCCTTGGTCCACGCCAGCTCACACGTGTCGAGTGATACGACCTGGCCGTCGTTCAGGACAAGCTTGTCTTCCCACCTGGCACCGTGCAACTTCAGGCCTGTAATGTCAGCTAAGAATGCGCCAATCAGAGCTGTCGACTCACCCTTGATAGCGAAAGCCTCCGGGCTGCCACTCGGTTCAAGGCGCAGGCTGAGCGAAACCTGCTCAAGACTCCATCCCTGGGCGTGCGCCGCCGCCTGGCGAGTCGCGGTGATGTAAGCTTCGGGCTGGAACAGGCCACCAAGCCAGACGCCGCCACTGTAGTTTTGGCTGGTCGACACGGACTCGAGTTGCTCGAGGCGCTTGACGAGGTCGTTGAAGTACTGTCCGACGCTCGTACCCTTGGGCATCTTGTAGCGCGCCCAGTGAGGCGGGACGTTGCCACGGTTGAGTTCGGTCAGGAGTGCGCGGAGCTCGTTCGTCTGCTTCATCTGACCGTCACACACAACAATCAGATCCGAAAGGTCCTTGCGAACACGCTGCAGGAGTCGGCGACCAGTCCATGCCTCGCGGCCGAAGAAGCGCGAAAGCGAATCCGAGACTGAAGTAGGGGTCGAAAGATTCTGGAGTCAGCTTTGAACTGAGGACAAGGATAGCTTACCTTCGGCAGAGCCTCGAGCCACTCCTGGGCGTTCGCCTTCAGCGTCGTCATCCATGCGGGACGACCATCACCGTCGACGACGGCTGGCGAGTCATCGTCGTCGTCCTCCGTCGTGCGCATCTTGCGGAGCTTGATGACCGTCGTGTTTCCTGTTTGTTAGCTCGGATGGCAGAACCCGCAAGCTTACCTTCAGCAGCGGCAACCACACGTTCGGCAGTACCGGGCAGGCTGAGCCAGCTGGGCGGCTCATGCTCAGGGAGCGCCTGCGCCCAGTCGATGAACTGCTGCATGCTCGTACCCTCGGGAACGAGCAGAGGCTTGTCGAGGTTGACGAGAGCAAAGTCAGGGTCGTAAGCCTTGGGGGTGAACATAGCATCGACGAAGGCGTCGAGAACACGCTGGTCGTAGTCGCTGTCGATGCGACCACCGTAGACGGCCTGTTTGATGATGGTGCGCAGCGCCACCCATGGGATGGCGGCGGGATCGACGTTCGCCTTGCCCTTTGCTAGGGCAGTGATCCACGAGTCGATCGTCTTGTAGGCGGCAACAAAGTCCGAGTCGTTGAACTCGTAAGACTTGCTCCATCCGAGAGGGAGGTAGCGCAGACGCTCCTGGACAACAGCGTGCAGCCAGGCCAGCAGGAACAGAAGACGGGGCTTCTCGGCGGGACCACTCTTGAGGCTGAGGATGGGAAGGCCGCGGAGCGTGTCGAGCAGGTTGGCACGAACGCCAGGAGGAGGCTCGTTCATGATAATGCGCGACTGGCGGAGGATGTTGACGGGTACCACAGGGTTGGTCTCCATCGTGAGGAAGAGGCGGAAGCCTTGGGCCGGCGACAGCGAGTGCAGGCGCTTCTCCAGCTGCGCCAGCCACAAAGGTGCGAGGTGGACATTCTTGAGCAGCACCCACCCTCCGGTGCGGGCGGCGTTGGCGATGGCCTGGTCAGCAAGCGTGAAGCCCTCGACGGATCCCATAGCGACGGACGTGCAGGTGACGCCGAGCGAGCGGCAGAGGTTGTCCACGCGATAACTGGCGTCGTAGCCGGGCACGGAGGCGAGGGCGAGAGGATTGGTCGGCTTGACCTGCTCCTTGACTACCGCAGCAAAATCGTAGTCGGAGATCTGGGCGAGGTCGCAGCCGAACGCCTGGTTAGCAAAGGTGGCGAGAGCCTGGACCATGCGGTCGGGGCGGAACAGCTTGACAAGGACAAGACGACGAGCAGAGGTGACAATGTTGTCCGCCTCGGCCCAAGGCCAGGGAATGTTGCGCTCCGCCTCGTCGTCAGCCATGAAGGCGCCCCACTCCTTGGGGTTCGCCTCGATATGGGCGACGAGAGCCTTGGTGGTCTCCTGGCCGAGGTGGCTGTCGAGAATGCGCTTTTGCTCAATGGTGAGGGCGGCCGCAGTCGCCTCCGTTCCGGCAGGGACCTCGAGGAGGGCGTCCATCTCCTCTTGAACGGCAGCATTAAAGTCGCTACGCGAGTGACGGAGCTTGGCGAGAGTGGCAGCGAGTACCATGTAGTCCGTGTGCAGCAGCGAGCGCGAGGTACGGCGGTAGGTGACGAGGAAGAGGTCGTTGAACAGAGTCGTCTTGCGCGCCTCGAGGTCGGTGATGCCCTTGAGGTTCGGGTTGTGGTGCAGGACGTAGTCGAAAATCTCCAGGAAGTAATCGAGACTGAACTGGTAGAAGCGATGGATGTTGGCGAGTTGCTCCAGGGTGAAGTAGATGCTGGAGCACGCCGACGCCAGCGGCAGGTACTCTGCCGTAACAGCCTCGACCTCCTTCATAATAATATCCGTGTCCTCGACCTTGCTCGTGACCTCGGCAGCCTCGCGCTTGAGCACCTCGAGGGTCTCGATGACCTTGTCGTCGTCGAGGATAGAGCCTGTGCTCTCGTTGAGCGCCTGCAGAAGCGCGCGCTCGAGGTGGCGCAGGCGGAGCCTGAACTCGCCCTGCATCTTCATGAGGTCGCTGCGCTTCTGGTCGACCTCGGGCCGCTCGACCTTGAGCACCTTGTCGAGCGCCTGCGTCTGGAGCGAGCCACGGGTCATGGTGAAGTTGACGAACGTGACACGACTGCAAATGTCGGGCGAGAACTCGACACTCGGGTCGCGCGTCGACAAGAACATGGTGAAGGACGGCGAGAAGTCGATGTCTTGGTTGCCGATGCGGATGAGCACACGGCCACCGGTGCGGCGCAGCTCGCGGTTGAGGACCGAGTTGAGGATCGGGTCGAGGTTCTCGACGTCCTGGATGAGAAGCGGGTTGCCGAAACGAAGAGCACTCTCGAGGTTCTTGAGGAACGCCTCGTCCAGGAAACTGGTGACGGTGATTTTGCGGTCGCGGAACTCGTTCTGCAGGAACGTCGTCGCCTGGCCCGTTGGGTCGATGATGAGCGGGTAGCGGTTGTAGCGCTTGAGCATGACAGCATTCTCGACACACAGGCTGTCGGCGGGAAGGGCGTTCGACTGCCACTCCAGGCGCTCGTCAGCAGTGGACAGGAACTCGGCAATAGCAAGCTCGCTCTTGTAGCGAATGCCTGCGTCCGAGAGGTGGTCCATCCAGGCGCGACGCATGGTGTCGCGGTAGTGCTGGTCGAAGAAACCGCTGTAGGCGAGAAAGGCAGCCGAGATGAGGACGTCGCCGACGATGGTGCCCATTTCAGTCTCGAATGTCTTGCTGCCGGCGTCCCAACGGCTCTGCTCCGAGGACAGACTCTGCAGCAGAGACATGCTGCGGTCGACCTTGGACTGGACGCGCTCCATCTCGGCACGAATCGACTGCGTTTCGGCGATGAGCAGCGCGTACTCCTCCTTGTAACGGGCGATACTGTCTTCGAGCTCGGCGACAGTCTCCTCGACGATCTTCGCCTGCTGCTTCGTGGTCTCAGCCTGTTCCTCAAGCGAGGCCACCTCCTCACGCAGAGGCGCGACCTTGTCCAGGATCTCGCTGAAGCGAACCTGGGCGATAACCCACTGCACGAGAGGACCACACGCGCGCGAGGCACGGTTAACCGTCTCGAAGTTGAAAGCGGGCTTGGAGATGTACTCGCGCATCATCTTGTCACGCAGACCCTTGGTCATCTTGTGCGTGTCAAAGTTCTGGATGCTGGAGATGAAGTCGTCGCGACGAATGATGCTCTGCACCGTCTTCCAGCTGTCGACGTGGAAGCCTAGTACAGTACAGGCGGACTCCATCGCAAGCTTGACGGTCTCGGGCGGGTTCGCCATGGAACGGACCTCGGAAAGGTGCTGCTTCTTGATGTTGCCGACGGCTGCGAGCGCCTCAACGACGGCAGGCTCCGCCTGGG
This sequence comes from Trichosporon coremiiforme, assembly GCA_039545355.1. Lineage (NCBI taxonomy): Eukaryota > Fungi > Basidiomycota > Tremellomycetes > Trichosporonales > Trichosporonaceae > Trichosporon > Trichosporon coremiiforme. Next base: position 530,531 of record BCJJ01000001.1, on the reverse strand, counting down.
CAAGGTCCTCCTTGACAATCTGCGATCGCTGCTGGATGTAGGCGTCCTGCTCCTCGAGCGCGGCCTGGATCTCAACACTAGCAGCCTTCTTCGCCTCAGCCTCCTGCTGGTCGGCGACCATCTGCTTGAGCTTGAGGTTAGCCTCCTCGTCCTTGACATTGAGCTGGGAGCGCTTGGCGTCGAGGCTCTGGCGGAGCTCCTCAACCTGGGTGACAGTGGCCTGAAGCTTGTCGAGACCGACATTGAGGTGACGCTGCTGCTCCTCGAGGTCCTCCTTCTTCTCAGTGAACAGGCGGACATAGTGGTTGATGAAGTCAAGGAAGTGGCGAGGCGTAACGTGGTTGTACTTGCCCTGGCGCTTCGCGAGACGAGCAGTAATATTCTGCATCGACTGGTGCACGAAGACCATGGCGTTGACAACAGCCTGGCGGTGGCTGGGCGGCATGGCGAGGTCGCGGTACGCAACGGGGAACTCGGCGGGCGGCGTGTAGGTGGGCGACTCGAGGTCAAGCGTCTGCGTGAACTCGAGACCAACCTGGTACAGCGCCTGGTCGGACCAGTCTCCGAACCAGTCGAGCACGCAACGATTGAACAGCGCTGGCGAGGTAGCAGCACGCGAAGCAAGACCGTTGGCAGGAGGGTTCATGGTGAACACAACGTGGAGGTTGCGAGCAACCTGCTGAGTGAACCAGCGGTACAGCTCCTCGTGAGAGTCGAGCATGAGACCATCACGCTGGCTACCCTCCTTACACGCGGTCATGAGAGCGGCGTGCTCGTCGCCTTCGAAGAGACCGGGCACCTCGGCGTTGGCCAGAAGGGTGTTCATGCGCTCCAGGAATCCGGGGTCGAGAACGTTGGATTCGTCCATGATGAAACAGATCTTCTCGCCCTTGCAACCAGCGCGGCGGAGAACGGTGCGGAGATCGTCGTCGAAGTCGGCGCCGCTGTACTTGTTGGACACCTTGATCTGGAAGATGCTGAGACCGTTCATCCAGGCGACGAAGCGAGACAAGGTCGTCTTTCCACTGCCACTGACACCGATCAGCAGTAGATGGCCCTGAACCTGGCGGAACACACGGTCGATGCGGAGGACGTGGTCGAGCACGTCGTTGAAAAGAACGAGGGGTACGTCGAGCTCCTCCTCGTGGAACACGCGAAGACGAGCCTTGGTGTACTCGCGAAGAGCCTCGCGGTCAACCGGAATGTAGTTCTTCGACGTCCAGGTCGAGAAGAGGATCGGGCGAGCAAGAGCGTCGGACATGTTTGCGTTCGGGAAGTACTTGGCGGCGGTCTCGTCGAGCACGTCGTCGGTCCACTTCTTCTCCGACTCCGACACAAGACGATCCTGGAAGAGACGGAGCGCCTCGTGTGCCCAGACACGGACGAGGCCCTCCAGCGACAGCGTCTCGAGAGGCTTGATCGCCTCGTAGATACCACGAGCCCAGCGCGTAAGCTCACGCGGCGAGTAGATGTAGTGCGCCTGCACGTCGGCCGTAAACCTCTTCTGGGAGGCGAGGTAGAACGCGACCATGGCGTCGGTGAGAGCTTCGGCGCTGCCGCGGAGATTGGGCACGACCTTGAGCAGCGCGCGGTTGAAGGTGCCGTAGATCTGCTTGAGCGAGATCCCTCCGGGGTAGTCGACCATGACCACAGGAGCGTGGCGCATGAAACGGTGCGAAAGTGGCACACGTCCAGGGTCGGTAGGAGGGTTACAGGCACCGACAAACTGAATGCGCTCGAGAGTGACCCAGGACAGGTCGCTAGTGCGCCAGAAGCCGTTGCGCTCCATGAGCTGGCGGATGAAAGAGATAACGCGCTGGGTACCGTACTTGTCCGTTGCGGGCAGGTTAATTTCGTCGCAGAACACGACGAGCCAGCGGCCGATCTGAGTAGGCGCGAGCACGACGCCGTTGGGCGTCTTGCGGTACTCGCAGTACTGCTCGAAGGTCTTGAGGATGAGCTCCGGGGTAGTGGCGCTCGAGAAGTTGAGACCAACAACTTCAAGGTTGCTGAGCTTGCGCAGGGCGCTGAACAGAGTCATTGTCTTACCCGAACCAGGAGGACCACAGAGGATGAGGGGCTTGTGCTCCGCGAGCCAGTTGTAGAGAACCTCCTCGTGGCGGACCGTGTCAATGGTCGGGATAACCACGTCGGCGGAGGTGATCGAGTGAGTTTCAACCTCGATCGTCGGCACACGCGACTGCCACGACACCCACTCGGCGTTGGAAACGTTGACGTCGTAGTCGATGAGCGAGCCACCGGGCTGCATTGGAGGCGTCTCGATGCCAGAGGTGAGGCGCAGCTGCTCGCCCAGCTCGGCACGAACGTCGAGCTTGGCGTCTCCGACGAATGACCAGACCACGTTGAGGAGAAGGCGGCGGGTGACGTACGCCTCGACCTTGTCCGGGGACAGAGGGAAGTCGCTGTGGTGGAGGTTGTACTCGATGACGTTGCGGACGGTAGCCTTGAGAAGCGAGAAGAGAGTGTTGATCGCACGCGTCGCGGTATAGTCCATGATGTGCTCCGACTTGGAGGCGAACTCAAGAGCGTTGCGGACGAGACCACCGGGTCCGAAGTGAGGCTCGAGGATGGCGGCGATCTGCTTCTGAGTCTCGCTCTGATGGGCCGCAGCCTCCGCACCGTACTCAAGAATGTCTTCGTCGCTGCTGACGATGGGCACGCTGGCGAGCAGGTTGAGGTTGTGCTGGCAGACCATATCGATGTCGATGACCTCCTCGGAGAACCAGATCATGCCACAGCGAGAAACGGTGGCGAGGGTGGCGTAACGGAGGTGCTCGACTTCGAACATGACGCGAACGTTAGGCGGGAGGTTGAGACGCTCACCGTTGGGCAGCGTGAGGAGCTTGTTGTCATCAAGAACCGAATTGAGGTTCTCAACCCACTCGGGGTCGACATCACCGTCGAAGATGATCCAGTGGCGTTTGGCGGTCTCGCCACGGACGTTGTCGACAATCTTGCGGAGAATGTGCGTGAACAGACCGTCGTTCCACTCGCGAGTAGTGGGGTCGAGGGTACCGTACAGTGCCTCCTTGTCGATGGCCTTGGGGTCGATGACGTACGAAGCACCCTCAACACCGTCGACACGCTCGAGAGCGGCAAGCAGAACCTGCCACGCCTGCGATTTTCCACTACCAGATGGACCGACCATCATGAGACCGTGCGAGATGTTCTGGATCTGGTACAGCTGGATAACCTTGTCCAGCCACGTCTCGCCGACGACGAGGCGACGCCCGGCACAGACCTCCGCGATCTTAGCCTTGAGCTCGCCGAGGTCGACGGGGCGGTACTCGATGCCGGGGAAGACGTCCTCGACGAGAGCGCGGAGAAGCGGAACATCGTCGGCAACGAGCTTGGGCACGATCGTCTCGGTAACGGACTGGATCATGATTTGCTGTTCGGCGATCTCGTCGGAGATGTCGTCGCCGCCATCCAGGTGGTGGTTGCGCTTCAGAATACCGGCGCTGGCAAGCACGGCCTTGAGCGCACGAAGACCGAAGTCGTAGTGCGGCTGGGCGCTGAGCTGCTCTGAGCACAGGTTAAAGAAGGGCACAATCTTCGAGGCGAGAATCTCCGCAGTGCGGAAGCCCTTTGAGAACAAAAGAACCTGCGCAATGAGCTCCTGATCGGGACGTGTCATGGCCATCGAACGGAACAGCTTCTTCAAGTTGTCCGGGAGGTTGGATCGACCAGCGTAGCCCGGGTTCATAGTGATGAAGATACCGGTGCGCGGGTTGATCTTGAGCCTCTTACCGACGAGTTCGACCTCGGTGTCGGGGTTGGTCACGGCCGAAGCCAGACCCTGCTGGATGCTCTGCACCTGTTGCGAAACAGCAGAGAGGATACGCTCCTCGAGTCGGTTGAACTCATCGAAGCATCCCCAAGCGCCGACCTGGCAGAGACCGATGAAGATGCGACCCATGGCCTGGAAGTCGAATGTCTCGTCACAACAGAAGACGAGGACGAAGCGTCCGAGCTGGACACCGAGCGACTTGACGGACTCAGTCTTTCCGGTGCCGGCAGGACCGAAGGGAGAGCCACCAAGCTGGTTATCGAGGGCTTGGGTGAGGGTGAGGTAACACCGGTCCGTGAGAGGCGTCTGAACGAGGCGGTCAGGAATACCGAGGTACTCGTAGCCGTAAGGGAAAACGGCATCGGCCATGTGGACCTGCAGGCGAGAGAGCGGGTCGTCGACACTCTCGTCGAGGTAGAAGCGCATGTAGTAGAGCCAGTCGAACGAAGTCAACGAGGTGGTGCCGTTGGCGATGAGCGTGCGCATGGCATCACGCTGGTGAACAAGCTCGGTGATGAGGTGCTCGCACTTGCGGCGCTGCAGCACAGGAATGTCCTGGAGAACGGTGTCCGCGAGCAGGTCAAGCATGCGCGAGACGAGGTCGAGAGCACTCTGGAGCTTACTCTCGGGCATGGTCATCTCGACCAGCTCAGTCCACGCGATCTGAACAGCAAGGACAACAAGCTGGGCAGGGTAGACGCTGATCCACTCCAGGAGGCTCTCGGGCGACAGGTCGCCGTCGACGCGGAAGATCTCGCGGAGGTCCTTGACAGCCTGCGAGAGCAGGACAGCAAGCGACAGACGCATCTCGCTCTCAATCTTGGCGAGCCAGTCGTTGATCTTGGGGTAGTCCTTGAGAATGATCGGCTGGCGGAACGAGACTTCCTCGCCCTCGCGGGACGCGAACGCGTTCAGCTGCGTCGCCTCGTCGTCGAGGTGCAGGATGGAGATACCGGCGAACATCTTCTTCAGGTGCTTCATGACACGATGGATGTCCTTGCTGTTTCCGATGATCTCCAGCAGGTCCTCATCACCAACAAAGTAGAAGCGCGGGAAGGACGAACGCTCCTTCTCGAGATACTCTCCGAGCGCTTTCTGGATCTTGTTCAGGTGGTCCGCCAAACGCTCAAGGCTCTTATGGATGCCCGGGATATTCAGCACGTCCAGAACGAAAGGCGATTTGTACACTTTCTTCATGACGGACAGGAACTCCGAGTTAATGTTCTGGAAACGGCTGCTCTCCACAGGGAGCAGGTGCTTGATGTCGGCAGAGCCAGAGAAGATGCCCTCGAGGTACACCCACTGGCGCTGGACGTCGATCCAGACATCGAAGAGAACGTGCACGCGGTTGAGCTTCTCCTCCCAGGAGGCAGCGTCCTCCTCGAAGACGCGGTAATACGGCGAGAGCTTCATCGCGGTGAGCGAGTTCAGATGCTCACTGCACTTCGAGAACAGGTCGTCCCAGCCACGAATGAGACGGCATTTGTTCTGGTAGTTGACGAGGTCCAGGGAGTACGAGGTCCAGGTCTCGCGAACCTGTTTCAGGAACTCCTCGAGAGCCATTTCACCCTGCGCCTGAACGACGACCTCCTTGATGAGAGCATGGTTCTTCTGCAAATCGAGGTCGTAGACCTGTCCGAGAGTCATGGACAGGGGCTGGTAGGAGTGAGGGAGGCGGAGCGACTTGTAGAGCTTGGTCCAGTGGCGTTCACGCAGAGCCTCGGACTTGAGCTCCGAGATAAGAATATTGGACTTCAGAAGGGCACGAATGGACTCCTGAACGAACTCGAACGCGGCGTACTGGCGCATGCGGCTCGGCATGTCGCGAGTCGAACCAAGAATGCTGTCGAGTTCCTGGCGCAGCTTGCGGGGCTGAACGGCAGACCACGCTCCTTCGCGCAGCTGGTTGAGACGAGTCCAGATACCAGTGAGAGCAGTCCAGACAGCCTTGAGGTCGCGAAGCTCCTCAGTGACAGGCTGGAGACGCTCGTCTTTGGTGTGTTCGAGGTCAAGCGCCTCCTTGGCACGGCAGACAAGATCATAGTCGTCCTGGAGAACGGTGAGACGAGAGTCGAAGGCGTTGAGGGTGTTGATGGCGATGTCAGCCTTGATGTTACCCTGCAGCGGCTTCTTCTCCTCCCACTCGACGACGAAGTCGCGGATACGGCCGTCGACGACCTTGTCTTCGGCGACGATCTTGAGTTGCAGACCAGCAACTTGCTCCTTGATCGAATCATCCTTGCGCTTGAGGATCTCGGAGAACGCACTCCACTCGCCCTGAATCTGGTCCACATAGAGCCAGTCAGAAGGGAACGTGTAGCGTTGGCGTTCGAGTGTCTTCTGACCCGTACCGAACTGCTCGATCTCGGGACCCCAGGTTTCGACCTTGCGCTTGAGGTCCTGAACAAAGGTGATGAAGGCGACAACATGAGCGGTGGAGCTGCCCTCAATCGCGTATCCCTCGAGGTCGGTACGCGCCTTCAGAATTGCGGCGTGAGTCTCCTTCATAGTCATGCCGAGCTTCGCGCCGTACTTGGCGAGTAAGTCGCGCTGCCACGAGTCGTACTTGGCGTTGACCTTGGACTGAGCGTTCGCATAGTCGATGACGCAGACGCCGAAGTTCTTGCGGGTGTCGGTCGTGTCGAAGGTCGATCGCGCCTGGCGAATGCCAGAGAGGAGCTGGTCCCAATTGGAGAGGGAGTCACCCAGGCGACTGTAGACGTAGTCCGCCTCAAGGTCCCAGAGCGACTGGAACTGAAGCCACTTGTCAACGTAAGCTCCCACGGACTGAACCCTGGTCTCGACCAGCTGAAGCGAGCGCTGCAACTCGAGCTTGTTGGACGAGGTGAGCAGTCCGATGTAGGTGGTTTCCTCATCGGTCGTCTCGTCGACCTGCAGAGTGATCTCGTAACGCGAGCTGCGAATGCGGCTGAGGTTGCACACGACGCCCAAGGCGTTCTGGAACTGATCAAGCCACTCCGCACGAGCGAGCTCGATAGGAGGGTCGAGGTAGATGACCTGGTTGCGAATGCGGACTTCGTGGACCAGAGGCTTGATCTTGATCTCAGCCTTCGAGTCATCGACAATAGCGTCACGGTCCCCTTCGTGCTCCTCGTCAGCCTTAGTGAAAGCAGCACACCATGCGTCAATCGCCAGAGCCAGGCGGCGGCTGAGAGCCGCGTCGATACGCTCGTTCAATTGAGTCACCCAAGCATCGAGGTTGCTGTAGCCCTCCAGATTCAGCTGGTCGATCGTTTTCTGAACCTGTCCAAGAAGGCCAGAGAAAGCCTCAGTCGTGTAGGCACAAGTCTCGAGCTCCTCGACGATGCGGCTAATATCATTTGAGATGTCGATCAGGGCCGCAGTCTTATCCTGCAGCAGGGATACCACACTGGCAAACTCTCGCACGTAAACAAAGTGACGAGATTCGCGGCCCTCGGAGCCGGAAAGGAAGCGGTGGCTCTCATAGGCGTTCACGAGGTGGTCCCATTGCATGTTGATGCCGCGGCCGATCATGTGCTGAGCGTTGTTGCGGTAGCTCGCAAGCAGGATGGAGATGTCCGGGTTCTGCTCGATCAGGTCGAGGGTCTGAGTATAGGTCCTGACCGACTCCATGAGGGAGACGGCGTGAGGGTACACTCGCTTTGCGTCCTTGGCGCGATGGGTGATGGTGAGAGGCACAGGGAAGCCGAGCCAGATCAGCGCCCTCACCTCCTTGAAAAGAGCGACCACCTGAGGGTCGAACTGGACAATGAGCTGCAGGTTACCCTGCTGGTTCGCGCTCGTGGCACGCGCACGGATGATGTCGAATAGTCTGCCCGTGACGGTAAGGTTGCCACGACGCGTGATCTCCGCAATCCAGGCATCGTAGAGCGGCTTTGTCTCGAGCTTGGCGCGGAAGCTGGCACTCTCGACCTGGAGCTTCTGACCCTCAGCGTAGCTCTCCCAGCCCTTGCCGAGAACGTCCTCAACACGCTTCATGTACGTGAGGAGCTGACGCTCAATCTGGCGTGCCCAGATGATGGCACTGGAGACACTGGGGAAGTCACGCAGCTGCGACATGTGGTACGCTTGCGAGTTGCGGTAGTTGGTGGTGAACTTCTGGCGCAGCTCACGGATGTCGTCCTTCACCGAGTCGATGAGGCGCGTCTGGTACTCCTGGATGGCACCACGAATCTTGGGGCGCACAAAGAGCGTGTTGAACTTGGAAAAGACGCGGAACATCTCCTGAGCCGTCTTCGTGGTCGCGAGCTTGTCGCGAAGTCGCGAGATGATCTGGTTCTCGATGCGCGCAACGCGATCGTTGTACGAAACCTCGGCGGCGTACCAAATCTCCGACCCCTCAGGGGTAACATCGAGGACGTCTACGTTCTTGACGCTCTCGTAGGAAAGGCGAACCTCTTCCTCCATGTCGATGTCGAAGGGAACGTCGTTGCCCAAGCCGCTGAAACTGCGCGTGGAGCTGGTCATAACACGCAGCTGCTCGTGCGATCGACGGAAGCCACGCAGGTACACGATACGCTCCTGCAGCTTCGCGTGGGCAGGGTTGATCTTGATAGAGATGAACTTCTCGGCACGCTTGCGCGACACCTCACGGGCGACGTTCGTGAAGTCCTTCATGTTGTCGTCCCAGGCCCCGAAGACCTCGGCCGTCATGTTCATGACCTCCTCGAACTTGGAGTAGTCCATGTACATCAGGCGCTGGGCGGAGAGCACGCGGAGAAGCTGATCGTTGAAGTCCGACGAGATCGCCTCCACAAGCGGCAGGGTGCGCCGGATAGGGTACGGCGAGAGCTTGAGCTTCTTGTTGATGTGAGCGAAGATCAGATGAATAGACTCCCGAATCTTCTCCAGGTCGGTCGCCGCAAGCAGCTCGTCGAGCGGGAAGTCCTTCATGAGCACATTGTACTTGTGCACGACCTCGGTCGCCTCCTTGATACCGGTGTCAGCGATGAACGACACGGTCGCGTGGAATCGCTTGGCATGCTTCAGCACGTCGAGGGCGAGCGTGACTTCCTCGCCCTTGAGCTGGGACTCAATGTTCTCGAGGGCATGCTCCATAGACAACCAGAAGTTGACCTCCTGAGACGCTGTACCAGAGACGGCATCGCGTGACAGCTTGGAGACCTTCTGAATCTCTTTGATCCAGGAGTTCACGTCTGCCTGGAGTTTGTTGAGGAAGGTCTGGTCGGAGATGAGAGAGGCAGGCTCGATTGCATCAACGCTGACGCGCTGTCCGGAAGCATGGCACTGTTATGTCAGCTTCCTCGGCGGTATTCTGAACTCACTTGTGCCACCGCTTTGCGGATGGCAGGGTGCACAGACAGATGCACTTCCGGGATCTCGACATTTTGCTTGAGGTGGAGAAGCGAAAGCTCAAGCTCTGCAAACTTCTTCTTCGTGACGGGGATACCCATCTGGCTCTCGTTGCCCTTCTTGTTCATGGGTCCATCGTTGAGGGTGCCCTTGGACGCAACGTAGCTGTCGAACCAGGGCGCAACACCCCAGTGCACAAGGGAGTGCAGACCATCGTAGGGCGACGCCTGGGCAGTCGGAGTCGAGATCACGGTGCCAGGTGCCGACAGAGCGCCATCGTCGGCCATGAGCAGCGGGGCACTCGCTGACGACAGCTGCATGAAGTGCAGCTGCGTGCCGATCGGCGACAAGCTGTCCAGCGTCGGGGAAGACTTGATGAGAGCGAGAGTGGTGAGAACATTGGGACTGTGGGGAGGGGTCGGAGGGAGGTGCAAGCGGTATCCAACGCGCATGATCGGGTGGTCTGCCGTCAGCAAAGAGCAGCTGTTCCCAAGCTCACCATCCTCATCCATGTCGACATAACGCTCCTTGGTGACATAGACGACCTGGCAACCCGGGTCAGTCGCGAAGCGCAAGCTCTTCTCCTCAAAGTTGGGGTCATCGTAAAGACTGTTTTCAATCTCTGGGCGGGTTGCTGACATCACTGCTCGTCAGCGACTCTGTGTGCAGCTCGCGGGTGACCGGCACGGACCTGGGGGCAGCAAAGCGGAGAGATACGTCTTGAACACGCCCACGTCGAAGCCCAGCCTGCCGCCTGCGGCGGCGGCAAAGGACTCCCCTTCGTCGGGTGAAGGGGAAGCCATGCTGGTAGCGTTTACGTGAGATTTGCTTGACGAACGATAGGTTTATGCGGTGGGTGGTCGGGTCAACAACAATCTAAGCGCGGTGGACCGTCTGGCGTTCAGGTTACGCGTGACGCGTGGATGACCCTTACAGTGGCAACGGGTGAAACGGCACGGATTGTTAGATTCTCGTGCCTGGAACCTTCAGTTACGAAGCGTCTGCCTCTTCTCCTCTTCCAAGTTCGCGTGTACGGCGGTGCAGCTGGTACTCTACAATATATTCATAATATTAGTCTATCTAGGAGGAGTGACCAAGCTCGCCCAGAGCCTTGACAAAGGCTTCCGGGTTCATGAGCTCCGTGCTTCCATACGTGATCCTCTTGCCGCCACCGCCGCCCTCACGCTGACTGCGGTTTGCCCACTCCTGCAGGTTGGAGTACTCGACGTAACCTCCTCCACCGACAACGAAGACGATACCTTCCTGGTACTGCGAGCGCTGTCGTCCGGATTGGGCGTTTCGGCTACGCGTCGCTCGCGGGTCGAGCGTGAGGTAGTCATCCGTGTCCTGCAGAGCCTGGGTGTTGGCAGTCGAGGGCTCCATGAGAGCCTCGACAAGACGAGTGATTGTGAGCTCCTTTTTGACAGGAAGGAAGTTCTTCACGCCAGAGATGAGATTGTCGAGACCGACTCCGGCAATACCTCCCTCACGAAGACGGTCGGTGATCTGTTGATCAGCGATTGTGGAGAATACGAGGGACGGAGACTTACGCGGTTGCCGAAGGCGCTGAAGCCCTTCGTCCATTCACCACCAGAGCTGGCGGTCTGGGCAGCGACAGCAGGCTGGGACACCATCATGCTCATCCTGGTGACTTCGCGGACCTTCTTCACGTATTCCAGCGCACCGACGTCAGCGCCAGCCTCCTTGAGAATGTTGGTGATCTCCTGCAGGTCCTCCTTGGACAGCTGAGGAGCCGAGAGGTAGTAGATAATAGCCAGACGCAGCTGGTCCTCGGGCGTGGGGTGGGCGACCTGACCAGGCTCATCCGTCTGGCCCTTCATGGCAGCAATGATCTGCGCCTTGGTCTCACGGGTCGCGTTCTCCTCAACCTGGAAGAGATTGTCCAGACTCCTCTCCTTGATAGCCTGAAGCAGCGCGGTAGCGATGTTCATGTGAGTGTCAAGGGTGTGCTTCCTCTCGGAAAGCTCAGGAAGGGCCGTAATCGCCTTCTTCAGGTGAGCAGCACCCAGGGAGGCGTCCATCGCCTTCTCCAGGTCGCTCATGTCCGTAAGGCCGGTCGAGCGCGTGATCTCCGCCGTGTCCGCCTTGTAACGGTTGAGCTCGGTGTCGATGTCCTCTGCGACCTGAGGGAATGGGTTACCGGCGTTCTTAGCCCAGAAGAAGTCCTTCGAATCGATGTCGTAGGTCTTGGGCTGCATCTTGCCTCCCTCGGGGTTGGGAACAGTGACCTTGTTCAGCTTCATGTTGAGAACGTCGTGAACAAGAGCCTGGTAGGTCCACGAATGAGACAGCATGGGAACGAGGTCGACGTTGCGGTCGAGGATGACGAGCACTACATGTCAGTACAGCACATCCTAAGCTAACAAACCTGGACGCTGCAGGCTGTCCGACCCAAAGCTGGGTCCGCCACGCTGAGAAGAGGTGGAAGTAATGTGGTTGCGGAGCTTGTCGTGAAGCTTACGAGCCACCATCTCAGCCGCGTTGCCACGAGGGGAGCGGATGATAGGCACCACACCTGAACGTCAGCCAAAACGCAATCCGACCAGCTTTACGTACTCATAGTAACAATCACACTGAACAATCCTTGAGCGATACGCTCGACCTCCTCCTCGATCTCAACTTCTCCGGCCTTCGGGTCACTCAGCACAACATAACTAGGTCGAGTGTCGGTGGGTTGGCCTTGCGGCTGCTTGCCTCCGTTGCCCTGCGTGAGCAGCCTCCTCGGGAGCAGAGAGAAGAGATTGGAGGACGGAACGACAAAGTCCAAGAACTGGTCATGAACAGAGCTGATGAGCTGTCCCGTGGCTCCAGAGGGGTCGCTCGCAAGGATCAGCGATGCAAACTCCTCGAGGAGAGAGCGGGGAAGGGCGGACGTGAAGGAGAGATGGTAAGACGAGTACAGGGGCGGGTTGAGATCCTCAGCAATACGCTTGATGTTCTCGCGGGTCGGTGCAACGAAGTAAATGGCGGGAACGTCATTGAGCGGTGGCCGCTTCTGGTGCAGACCCCTGGATGTCAGTGTGCACCAGGGCTTAGCCGTTACTCACATGTGGAGTGTTACTCCCTGCTCTCGGAAGTCCGGAATACGGAATGACGGGGCAAAGATAGCCTGGCTCTGCTCATCCAGAATGAGAACCTTCCAGACGAGCTGCGACTGAGCATTCTCGTCAAAGGCTGTCGACGGCGTGCCAGGGCGCGGAGTCTGTCCCGACGAGTTGCTGGTCGAGCTCGTTGCCGGCGGTTGGTTCAGGTTGAGGAGAGTGCGCAGCGCATTGGTCTGCGACTGCAACAGAGTCGGATGCGACATGCTGGCTCACAAGTTGACGATGGGTATCGGAGCTCGAGATTTCGTCGATGTGCGCAAGGACTGACGGGCGTGCATCAATGTAGGTGTCATAGCCGTGATGCTCGTCGTGGAAGGTGGCGAAGTCATGTCACGTGACATAAACGTGTTTTACCCTGACTCCAAAACTGAACTTCAAGAATTCTGAAAGCAGGCTCAGCGCTCACCACGCTCACGACGCTTATCCATCCACCCAAAACCTTGCTTTTCGGCTTCAACAGCTCTCTCCTGTTGTCAAAGCAAGTCCCGCGCGAACACGATCTCTCGAGGAATCAATCTGCGGCCTCTTCATCCGCGTAGCTTCACATTCCGACCGTTTCGCTCGTGTTCATTAGGCGTAAGCCGATTATCCGGTAAGAGAGAGTGTTGCCGCCAGTGGTCAAGATGGACGCCGAAGAGTACATCGACCACAACGCCAAAGAATACGTGTCTCAAGATGCTCCGAAACGCATGTAAGTGCCTGTTGTTCACGCGTTTACACGATAGCGCTGACGAAACAGCAAGCAGATCCAGTTCCAGCCCTTCGCGCCGAAGGATATCGTCCGTGTTGCCGAAGTCGAAGTGACGATCCCGGAACTGTACAAGAACCACGACGATGGAACGCGTACAACGGCACCGCAGGGTCCTCTGGATGCCGCTATGGTGAGCTGCGTTGTACTGTAGATAGCTAACGGACAGGGACCCAACGAGAAGGGTGGCACATGTCCCACCTGTCATCAGGACCACACGCATTGTGTGGGACACTACGGCTACATCAAGCTTGCTCTCCCAGTCTTTCACATCGGTTACTTCCGTCCCACCATCAACATGCTCCAGTGCATTTGTAAGGTAGGCTTCGACCAGCTCGTTTCTTCTCTGACATCCAGACCTGTGCGCGAGTACTTCTCCCTCCAGAGGAGCGAGCCTCGTATCTGAAGCGTTTCCGACGACCGAGGATCGAAATGCTCCAGCGACAGGCGGCGTCCAAAGGTGTTCTTGCGTCTTGCAAGAAGGTGACGACCTGCCCCTACTGTTTCGCGCCCAACGGTATCGTGAAGAAATCTGGCACTCTCAAGATTTCTCACGAGCCTTTCCGATCGAACAAGAACGCCGACGCCAAGGCCGAGTGGCTGAACGGCTTCAAGGCTGTGGTTTCCGAGCAGTCGGCCATCGGTAGCCACCTGGGCAAGTCGGTAGAAGACCTGAATCCGTTGAAGGTCCTGGAGCTGTTCCGCCGTGTGACTGCTGAGGACTGTGAGCTGCTGTCTCTGCACCCCGACGTCGGTCGTCCGGAGGACTACCTCTGGACGTACATTTCTGTGCCCCCGCCTTGTATTCGTCCGTCGGTGGCTTCGGAAGCTGGAAACAATGAGGACGACCTTACCGCGAAGCTCGTCGAAATCGTCAACCAGAACCGCATGCTCCTCTCTGTCATGGAGAAGGGCCAAGGATTGACGCAGACGATCCTCAACTGGGATACTCTGTCGCAAATGGTTGCCTTGTACATCAACTCCCAGACTCCCGGTATCAACACCACGGGGTCGAAGCCCATCCGTGGTTTCGTACAGCGTCTGAAGGGTAAGCAGGGTCGTTTCCGTGGAAACCTGTCCGGAAAGCGTGTCGACTTCTCTGGACGTACTGTCATCGGCCCCGACCCGAACCTGCGTATCGACGAGGTCGCTGTGCCGGAGAAGATCGCCGTTAAGCTCTCGTATCCGGAACGCGTCACCGACTACAACATGGAGGCGATGCGCAGGGCTGTCGTCAATGGTTCGAAAATGCACCCCGGTGCCAACATTATCGAGACTGGCCGCGGACCCTTCCCACGTCGCTCGCTTCAGCCGATCAAGGACATCGAGCGACGAAAGGAGATGGCTCGTAACCTGCGAGTGGGCGATATTGTTCACCGCCACGTCCGCGACGGAGACATCGTCCTCTTCAACCGTCAGCCATCGCTCCACAAGATCTCTATTATGTGCCACCGTGTACGCGTCCGTCCTTGGCGTACGTTCCGTCTGAACGAGTGTGTCTGTAACCCTTACAACGCCGACTTCGACGGAGACGAGATGAACCTGCGTAAGTCTCACAGTTAACCGGTTTCGTGCAGGAGTAGCTGACAGTGCAGACGTTCCGCAGACTGAGGAAGCTCGTACCGAAGCTCTGGAGCTGATGTCCGTGAAGAAGAACTTGGTTACGCCGCGTAATGGAGAGCCCATTATTGCTGCCATCCAGGACTTCATCACCGCGTCCTACCTCCTGTCACGACGAGACCGTCTTCTCGACCGCCAGCAGTTCACCCAGATCTGCTCCTACCTCGGAGATGGCGATCTCGAGATCGACCTGCCGCCTCCCACAATCTGGAAACCCGTCCGCCTCTGGACCGGTAAGCAGGTCTACAACCTTCTCATGCGACCCAACAAGAAGTCCAAGGTCCTCATCAACCTTGAAGCCAAGTGTCGTACTCTGATTGAGCCGCGCAAAGAGGACAAGTTCTTCATGGACATGGCCCCCAATGACGGTTACCTGGTCATCCAGAACAGTGAGATTATGTGCGGTGTGTTCGACAAGAACACAGTCGGAGACGGGAAGAAGAACTCCGTGTTCGGTGTCATGCTCCGCGACTATGGACCGAACGAGGCGGCCATTGCAATGACTCGTCTGGCCAAGCTCAGCGCGCGTTGGCTCGCGAACCAGGGCTTCTCACTTGGTATTAACGACGTTATTCCCGGAGAGATGCTTCAGAGCAACAAGGATCAGATGGTCGAGGAGGCTTACGAGAAGTGCGAGTCCAACATTGAGCTCGCCAAGCGTGGTAAGCTCCAGAACGCTCCGGGATGTGACCAGGAGACGACCCTCGAGCAGCTGATCTCCGGCATCCTTTCCGGCGTTCGTGAGGCGGTGGGAGATGTGTGTATGAACGAGCTCAGCCGACACAACGCCCCGCTTATCATGGCTACTTGTGGTTCTAAAGGTGAGCTTTCCCGAAGACGAACTTGGCTAACCGTGCAGGTTCTCGTATCAACGTCGCGCAGATGGTTGCTCTAGTCGGGCAGCAAATTATCGCTGGTCACCGTGTCCCCAACGGTTTCCAGGACCGATCCCTGCCCCACTTCCGCAAGAAGTCCAAGAACCCGCCATCTAAGGGTTTCGTCCGCAACAGTTTCTTCTCCGGTCTTACCCCTACTGAGTTCTTGTTCCACGCTATCTCCGGTCGTGAAGGTCTGGTCGACACTGCAGTTAAGACTGCCGAGACTGGTTACATGGCTCGTCGTCTCATGAAGGCGCTCGAGGACCTCTCCACGCAGTACGACCTCAGTGTCCGTAACAGTGTTGGCGGTATCGTGCAGTTCCAGTACGGTGACGACAATTTGGACCCTGCGTGTCTCGAGGGTGACGCCACGCCCGTCGAGTACGTCCGTAGCTGGAACCATGCTTGCGTGAGTAAAGAGACTCGGTACGCCGAACTGACAATTAGAAAACTGCGTCCAGCGAGGGCCGTCCCCTGTATCCCTACGAGATTCAGCAGATCGCTCGCCGCATCTATCCCGAGATCATCACTGAGGAGTACGCGGAGGAGGACGTCAAGCCGCGTCGTGGACAGAAGCGCAAGGCGCCGCCGGCCATCCCCGAGGTGCCCGTCGAGTGGCGCCAAGTGCACGTCAAGTTCCGTGAGAACACATACAAGTTCATCGTGGACAAGATCGTGAACACTATGGCTGCCCAGCGTGAGGCTCGCGGTGTTCCCGCTGCGCTCACGAAGGAGGAGATCGAGGAGTACGAGGACTTCTTAGACCCGCACGACCCTGCTGTCCGCGCGGTGCTGAACAACTCGCACAAGGTGACGGAAACGCAGATTGAGTCGTTCCTCGAGAACTGTCGCACGCGCTACCTGCTCGCGAAGATTGAGCCCGGATCGACCGTCGGAGCCGTCGGTGCTCAGTCGATCGGTGAGCCCGGAACGCAGATGACGCTCAAGACTTTCCATTTCGCCGGTGTTGCGTCCATGAACGTCACCCTCGGTGTGCCCCGTATCAAGGAGATTATCAACGCCGCCAAGGTCATCTCGACGCCTATCATCACGGTTGAGCTGCAGAAGCCCGAGTCGGAGCCCGTCGCGCGTATCGTCAAGGGCCGTATCGAGCGCACAACGCTCGGCGAGATCGCGTCCATCATTGAGGAGGCGTGGACTGGCGCGGGTGCGTTTATCGAGATCCACATCGACATGGACGCGGTTCAGAAGCTCCAGCTCGAGATTACGCTCGACACGGTCAAGACTGCGCTTGTGCTTGCGCCCAAGCTTAAGATCAAGGACAGCGATGTCACGATCAACTCAAAGAAGGCGCGGTTAAAGATCTACGTCTCGGACCCGCTCGACAAGGACAAGTGCGACGGCGTGTACGAGCGTCTCAAGTCGCTGAAGCGCGCGATTCCCTCTGTGCAGGTCAAGGGTCTGCCCGAGGTCGACCGTTCGGTCATCACGCACGACGAGAAGAAGAAGGGCGAGTACAAGCTCCTCGTGACCGGCTACGGCCTGCAGGAGGTTATGGGCACGGACGGTGTGAACGGATACCAGACGCGGACGAACCACGTCATGGAGACGGCCAAGGTGCTCGGCATCGAGGCAGCGCGCCAGACTATCTACGACGAGATCCAGCACACCATGCGCTCCCACGGTATGAGCATCGACCCCCGTCACGTCATGCTTCTGGGAGACGTCATGACGTACAAGGGCGAGGTGCTCGGTATCACCCGTTTCGGTGTTCAGAAGATGAAGGACTCGGTCCTCATGTTGGCGTCGTTCGAGAAGACGACCGACCATCTCTTCGACGCCTCGCTCTACTCCAAGGTCGATGACATCCAGGGCGTTTCCGAGTGCATCATCATGGGCACCCCGGCCCCCAGTTGCGGAACGTCCCTCGCTTCCATCGTCACCCCGCCCCCATTCCTCCCGAAGCGCAAGCCGCTCGTCTTCGAGGAGGCTTACAGGGCTGGTCGCGAGAGGCGTGCAGCGAATATGGACGTCGACATGTGAGAAGGGGAAGGAGAGTAGAGGAATAACAGTTAAAAGCATATCAACCAATATCCAGCATTTCATCCATTTTGGGATTCGTTACCAAAGCATTACCTCGATGCAGCGTGTGTATATAGTTATAACAGGACTCCGCATGCATCAACACAGTCTAGTTCTAGCCTCAGGGGTCAGTCAGTGCGGTCTCGCGTGCGTTTATAGGTATAAGTAAGTCTATAGAGGACAGAGAGTGAAGACGAGGAAGGGGGCAACCTCTACGGGTTGCTTAGAAGGAGAGGTGCTTGTTAAGCGCCGCCTCGACCTGCTCGTAGACCTGGGGGATGGGGACGCTCGAGTCAATGTCAGCGACCTTGCCCTCCTTGCGGTACATGTCGACGACGGGCATCGAGGTTTCGCGGAAGGTCTTGAAGCGCTTCTTGAGCGACTCGAGGTTATCGTCGTCGCGGCCTGAAGTCTTGGAGCGCTCGATGATGCGCTGGGTCATCTTATCCTCGTCCGTGTTGATGAAGAGGACGAAGGCCGAGGGGCAGACCTAGAGGATACGTTAGCTTGGATTGCCAATTTTGCTTCTATCTTCTTCATCATCATCTTCTTCTGGGCACTGCTGATCTCTGGGGGAATGAACCAAGAAGCAAAACACGGCACGGGAGATACTCACAACCTTATCGAACATGAGGGCCTGGTCCATCTTGCGAGGGAAGCCGTCGATAAGGAATCGGCCCTTGCCGCCCTCCCATCCGGCCATCTGCTTGGGGTCCGTGAGCTTGGGAGGGTTAGCCATGGCGTCGGCCATAGCGTTCTCGAGGAGCTGGGGATGTAAGCACTTGCGCGCTCGATACGCTCGAGACTTCAGAAACGCTCGATGAAACTTCAAGGGTTCAAACGTGTGCGGTCTGATCGCTGCTGTTTCGGCAACCAGACGCCCTACCGCGTCCAGGCCAAGAGACAAGCGGGTACTTGGAGTACGCGGAGTCTTGTCTGGACCTGAGCACCTGCACACATGCGCGCTTCTGTCCGTAGCCGAACCCTCGAATCTCGCGGCTCCATTGCCGCTCGCGCGCTCGCTCACCTTGATCGTGATCTCCATGGGGACGATGAGGCCCTCCTTGATGTAATGCCTGATCAGGTCGCCGTACTGGGATCCGGGGCGCTCCTGCTCCGCGCGGAGGAGGTCACCAGCGCTGAGGTGGACGAAGCCATAGTCCTTGACCATGAGCGCGCACTGCGTTCCCTTGCCTGGATTATGTCAGTGCTCCTATTCTCTCGCACCTTCGTTGACCCTCCGCGCACCATCTCTCCCTCTCGCAGGGACAGCCCAGCGATCCGGCTAGAGAGCCATATCGAATAGCCTGGCGATACGCAAGTATGCCGCCAGGTGCCACCAGACTACGTCTCCGCTCCCACCCCAAATTCCATGGTCCCAAACTTACCAGCTCCAGGTCCGCCCAGAACGAAGACGACGGTAACCTTGCTCGGGTCGAAGACGGGCTCGTCGCCCTTCCAGAGGTCCTCGGCCTTAGGAACTTGAACGCTGCTCATGGTGTGTAGCGGTGGTGGTCTGACGGGAAGAGCGTAAGAGGAAATGTTAAGAATTGTTGTTGCGGGAAGCCAACGCGTCAACCGATCTTTCGAACGCTGGTGGTGCAGTGGGCCAGCCGTGCCTGAATTTAGGTTTGTTGGTGCGACTTTCCGGTGGTGCGGCGGGACAGGAATACGTCAATTGCGCTGTCCCTGTAGCGCCGGTAAGCCGGATCGCATGCATGTGCTGAGCCAGTGCTGTTGAAGTCCATGCATAGCCCTATAACGTACAACATGTAGTCCGACGAGTGAGTATATTCTATGTAGGAGTAGGCGCCGCGTCCTAGTTGCCTTCCCGCTGCTCGCCTCCGCCGTTCATGTTGGCAGCGTCCATGGCCCTCTTGGCCAGGTGCCGGAGCACCTCGGGCTTGTCGCCAAACTCGACCAGCCTGAGTCGAAGCGAGTAGCACACTGCCGTCAGCACAGGTACAAAACGACATGCTTCATTTGCCCGGCTGCACGGTCCATCCAAGTGCAGCGCTCGCAACTCACCCTTCTCGATCTTTTCGAGAGATCGCGTCGTCTCCTCCTGCTTCTTCTTCAGCTTGTACAGAGTCGACTCGGGGATAGAGTCGAACACTTTGGTCAGTTTAGCGACTCGGGAGGTGACTTACTGGTCTTGACGGTACGGACAAAGTCGCACACCTGAAGCGGCGTCTCGTGGTCACCAGTCGAGAGCGCGTTGGTCGCGTATCGCATGAGCTCTCCGGTAAGGTCGGACATGCCAAGGATGTAGTCCTCTGGGGTGATAACGACAAGCTGCAATCAGTTATGAACGTGACAAACTTAACTCACCTTCTCGCCCTCCTCGTCGGTCAGAGCCTGCTGGAGGTGCGGCAGGCTAACAAGCTCTCCGCACTCGAGGTAGTACAGGAAGCTGTAGCCCTCGATGTACTCCTCCAAGCCTCCGGAACTGGGTGGTCAGCCATGTCATACTGTGGCAACTTACACAGGACGGCTGAACTTCCAGAAGTTCTCCAACGTCTCGCCGTCCTCCTCCGTCCCCGACGCCAGCTCGTCCCGGACCGCCACGAAGTTTTTGTAGATCTCGCGCTCCTTTGTTCGGGCGTCCTTCAGGTTCTTCTCGCGAGCAGAAGGGGGAGAAGTCGCTCCACGATGCAGGTGGAAGATGAGCTTCTTCGACAGCTGGGTGATAGCACGGGACAGGATGATAATCTTCTCTCGGCGTTCATTCTGAAGTCAGGTACAGAACACAGCGTGCCGACCTACGTTCGCGTCTAGCTCGGCACGGTACGACTCGAAGGTCTTGGCGAGATGCTCGCGGCGAGTCATCTCCGTCGTGGCGTCGGGCATTGCGACGTCTGCGGAGGCCATGTCGGAAGTTATGTACAGGGGGGTTGCTCGAGACAAGGTCTAAATCGCGCTCGACTTTGCATCATGCAACATCTCCCACCGAAAGTTCAGCATCACGTGATGGTCAGGTCCCATTTGACGAGCGAGTGTAATCTACGACAAGAAAGAGATGCTAATGAACCCTTGAAGTCATTAGAACCATTTGAACGCTCAGGACGCGTCGTCACAGGGTAAGCGGCGCACACATTGGGAGTGTTGTCCAACGTCACTCGCGCGGCCAACGTTGCAACTGCGCAGAACACCCTCCTTCAACAACACCCACCACCATGGCCTCGCTCCGTACAAGGAGCCAGTACATCCCCGCCAACAAGGCACCTGTCGGGCTGCCTTCGGGCCCGGCGGGCGGCCAGTCCGCACGACGGTTACCCGGCCCCAACTTGTTGCGCAAGGACAACCGCAAGAGCAGAGTAGACGAGAAGATGAAGCAGAGACGAATGAGCCTGCGGTATGTTCCCAAGCTACTTCTGTGATATGGAGAATGTTGCTGACCTCTCAGATATGCCGCGCCGCCTGACTTCGGCATGATGGGACATGACAGTCCCAGCTTTCTCTCTCAAGACCCGTACCAACAGTACCAGTACACACTGGACGTTGCTCCCCCGATAGCGGAGATGGACTACGACAACGAGATCCCACCACCGCCCAACGTCATGAACAGGCAGAGAACGTACCAGACGTCTCCACGAACATACGAGGAGCGCGAGCTCGCGGCCGACGTTGAGGAGCGCCACGAGGACATCCGACCAAGGCGGGCCACGAACGAGGACGAGTGGGACTTCAGCGAGCTCAGCAAGGACGGCGTCGACGTTCAGGCTTTTATCAAGAAGAACCTCAGTGGTGCGGACGACGAAGAAAAGGCGCGGTTCATCGCTGCTCTGCAAAAGCAGAAGCAGAACAACGCGAAGGAGGTAAATTGTCTGCGCCCGATCTTAAACTAACATGCAGCTCGAAACGACAGTATTCAAAAAGTATGTAGCCGGCACAACCGAATGTTGGATCCCAGGTACTGACAGACAGCTACGCCGAATTCGTGTCCATCTCCAAAGAGATCTCGACGTTGGAGAACGACATGTTTGAGCTGAAGGAGCTGCTCACGGAATGGAAGGGCGTGCCTCAGCTGATGGGAATGGAGGACACATTGGCGCCCACCTTGGACAAGGACGGCAATGGTAAGAACTGGAGAAACGACCAGGCTGACTCTTCAGTCGAGCGCCATCGCCAGCGGAGACACTCGCCGGGTGATCTGCAGCAATTATACAAGCAGCAAGTCACGCATCTGTGGACCACCGTGGAGGGCTCCCAAAAGTACCTACCCGTCGTGCCGGGTCGTCATCTTGTATACGAGGCGCACACTTTCGTTGAACTCAACCCGGCAACGTACAAGGCGAAGCAGAACGTGTCGCTCTTCCTCCTGGACGACTTACTGCTCGTCGCTGGAAGAAGGCGATTCAAGGGCGCTCCGGGCATGGACAGGGAGGCGCAGGAGCGTGGACGCATGGTCGCCGAGCGCTGTTGGGTGTTGACTGATCTGGTGGTCGTCGATCTCAAGGACAGTGGTGACTTGACAAACGCCCTGAAGATCAAGCGAGGCAAAGAAGTCTGTGTGTACCGTGGCAGCCGGCCAGAGGACAAGAAGGCGCTTCTCGCGGCGTTCAGGCAGGTCTCTCAGGAGCTCGCCGCGAAACGACGAAAGGAGAACGAGGCTGAGCAGGAACGACGCAAGACGCTGTGGCAGTCCGAGGTTGGTCCCAACTCTCGCATGACTCGCATGTCGCTGTTCGTCCACGAGGGCTCGACAGGCAACGACCGCCAGTTATCGACCATCGGTACCAGTCTCACGAACTCGAAGGACCTGCTCTGGATCGATGACTTCGGAGACGACCTCACGATGGCGATTGCGACTAAGGACTGGGAGGAAGCGGTGCGTCTCTTTGAGAGGGGACAGGATCTGCTACGCACTGTGCAGGGCAACAAGGAGGCTACTGTGATGCTGAAGTTCCGCTTGGACTCACTGCGACCGCCACTGGTAGAGAAGATTGCGGGTGACCTGCGGTCGTCAGAGCTGCGGAAAGGTTCAGCAGCGAACCTCATCAGTCTCCTGATCCGTCTCGATCATGCCGAGCTCGCCCGCGACACCTTCCTCGCCGCTCGACACGAGCACCTGGAGGGTCTGGTCCGCAGCATCAAGCACGAGGGAGACATCATCCTGTACATCAACGAGCTTGCCATTGTATGCTTCACGGTGATCAAGCACACGTCCGACTGGTTCAACAATGCCTTTAACAACAGCAGACTTGCATCCGGCTTCGTGACGTGGGCCAAGGACCAGATCGAGTACTTTGGAGACATTTTCCGTCGCCAGGTCTACGCGCCCACGACAAGCGAAGGAGTGATCAACGACTGTCTGCGAGTCACCCAGAACGCGAACAGGAAGCAACTGCGCGAGATTGGCCTTGACTTCACCTTCCTGCTGAACGCTGCGACGGAACGACCAGGTGGCACTGAGAGCAGCGCTGCTGCTAACGGTGTCCAGCACACGCCGACCTCTGGTTCCGACATGGGAACGCCGCGACGGCCGACGCTCAGCCCGCTGGCCACTGCTACCCCATCACCTACACCATCCGCCGATCTGTCAAAGGGGAGCACAGCACCCCTCAGCATCAAGAACAGGCGCCCCAGCGCGAGTACCTCGACACCACAGGAGTCGTCGCGTGGAGAGATGCCTTCACGCACGCAACGCAGCCCGCAGCGTAGCCCGCATAAGCTCGCTCCGTCTGCTCTGCCGAAGGAGCGCAGTCCGTCACACGGGTCCAGCTCAGGATACGGCTACTCTCCAAACGACAGCTTGGCATCGTCCTCGGCTTTCGGCACCAGCTCGTCATCACAGCTCCCGGGTACGAATAGGACCCCATCGTCCCCGTACGCGCAGCGCAACGAGCTGCGCAGCGTCAGCAACATGTCCAACGCGTCGGCCTCGGCGTCGACGCTCAGCTTATCCAGCACCCTGTCCGGCCCGCCGCCGACACGCCCTGAGCGTCGCAGTAGACCACCAGCCGTGCGCTCTGGCAGCAGCGGCCAGCAGTTCCCTCACGACCACATTTAACAAGTTGTACTCCATACTCGACACTCGTTTTATATATTACATATATGCAGTTACTACGCTATGACTGATCTATCCGAACATCTTGGAGAAGGCTTTCTTCTGGGCGGCGGTGCGAGCGGCCTTCTTGCCCTCGACGTCCTTGAGGGCGCGAGTGACGCCAGCGTCGCCGGGCACGACCTCGAGAGCCTTTTTCAGGTCAGACTCAGCGCCATCCTCGTCCTCGAGCTGGATGCGCGCGAGGCCGCGGCGGTAGAGAGCCTTGCCCTTCTCGGCGTCCGAGATGGGGGAGACGTTGAGGGCGCGGGTCGCGAGGCTCTCAGCGAGCTTGGCCTGGGGCGGGTTGCACTTGAGCGCAGAGAGCGCCGCGTTTGTGAGGAGCGGGAAGCGCGTATCCCGGTACGACTTGACGAGGGCCGGGTCAGCGTCGGCGGGGAAGTCGGGGTGCTGGTCGAGGTAGCGGAGGGCCTTCTTATACTTGGCGAGGGCCTGGACGTAGTCGCCCTTCTTGAACTCCTGGGTGCCGAGCTCCTTGAGCGTGGTCGCAACCTTGAGCGCTTCCTCGGGCTTCTCAGGGTCGATCTTCTCCTCGTCCTGCGGGTAATCCTCGTACACATCCTCAGAGCCCATGGCGTCAAGCGCGTTCTGGCGCTTGCGGCCCTCCTCCTCGACCTCCTCGGGGCTCAGCACGCCCGCACCAGTGATGACGACGGGCTCCTCGGGGCGGTCGTTCGCGCCCGTCGGAAGCGACTCGATCTCGCGCACGATTCCCTTGCCGCTGCGCACCTTGCCGAAAACGACGTGCTTGCCGTTCAGGTGCGGCGTCGGCACAGTCGTGATGAAGAACTGCGAACCGTTCGTTCCCGGCCCAGCGTTCGCCATGGACAGAAGCATCGGCTTGTCGTGGATCTTGTCAAAGTTCTCGTCCGCAAACTTCTCGCCGTAGATCGACTCGCCGCCAGTGCCGTCTCCGCGCGTAAAGTCTCCACCCTGGATCCTGCGATGTCAGCTTGAAGCAACGTCTCAAACCGAAGGGCACGAAAGCTATGCAACAACGCACATGAAGTCCTTGATGATGCGGTGGAAGCCAGATCCGACATAGGTCAGCTTCTTGCCCTCCGCGTTCGTCTTGTCGCCGATACACAAGTGCTTGAAGTTGTCCGCGGTCTTGGGCACGCTGACTGTCAGCTCATAACGCTACCTCCGAGCTTACACATCGTCGAAGAGGTCGAACTCGATGCGGCCGGCGGGCTTGCCGCCGATCGAGATGTCAAAGTATGCGACAGTGCTGGGCATGGTGATGATGTGGAGTCGAAAGCACAGCAATGATCAGAATATCAAGACACACAGCGGGGTGGACAGGCGTTAGTCGCAGAACTCCGATCAATCAGGGGGCCCGTTTCTGGAAATTTCGACGTCATTCCCCATATCGTGGTGCGAGCCGCTTTCAGACGCCAAAGCATGCATGTCTAATGCTGCATCGTATGCGGTACCGCCGGAATGCCCAGCTTTGCAGTAACCAGTTCCAGACTCTTGCACAACTTCTTGCCTGTTACATCGAGATCTGCCGACGTGTTGACGAAATATAGGTGACCGACTGATCAGAGGTATGGCAGCCGGTGACCGTGGCGTCGGCGCGTCATCGTTCCTCGCTCAGTTTCGGCGCGTTCCGTTTCACATTATGCATGATCTGCCAGAAAGTGTCCTAGGCGTGCAATGGCCTACAATACAAATCACTCAATCAAATCGTGGACTCGTCGCTCTACTCGTACTCCTCATGCTCATCGTCATCGACTCGGACAAGTTGGCCCGTGAAGAGTTCCGGCTGATGTCGCCTAATGTCCTGTTCCGCGGTATCGGCTGCCACAGTTCTCTGTTCTCGTATTCCCCCGCTCTCGCCACACCCAAGTTTGGTGACCGGTTGGCCGTATTTGTCGGAGACGCGAACAACGAAGACGGCGGGTCGTTCCATCCTCCGGCATTGGCGTACGGCGGAATGTGAGCGGACGACTGGCTACGTGGTGGGCGCGATGACGGCCCCTTGGGCGGAGACGGCGGCGGCCGTGTCACGTCCATCATAGACGCAGATCGATTGTTGTAAAAGTAACCGCCTGATGATGATCCTTGTCCACTGGGACTGGGAGGTTGAGACAGGCTGCTCGGAAGCCCATGACCCAAACTGGAGAAACCCATTCCCGCCTTCCCTTTGCCTCTGATGGCGTTTGACACCTTGCGTCCCCACTTGGTGAAGGATATGCCGTGGTGCGGGCGTTCCTTCCCCGTGTCTCCGCTCTCCACCATCTCGTAGGCGTCGGCGTCGGGCCGCATGAATCCCCTCAGCACGACTGGCAGCGACTTTGACCGGGCCAAGGAAGGCCGTTTCCTTCTAAGCCTCCTACGGAAAAAGGCGTTGTAGACGATGATCAAGAGCAGGATGGCGATCAACACGTAGACCCAAAGTCCGTGGCGCAAGTCGTGGCCGAGGAAGGTCGTCCCACCAGTGCTGTAGTAAGGATTTTGCCCCACAGCCTTGCTGGCCTCGATGACGATCTTGCCGAGCGTCCAGGAGATGGCAGTCGCGCCGACCTCATCCATCGACTGGAAATGAGAGTGCTGCTTGTCCTTCTCGTCCATAAGGCCCTTCTCACGGGCGCGCTCGAGAGCTGCCGAGTTCGTGTCACCGCCGTCTTCTGCCAACGTAGCGTTACCGGCGTGATCAATCATGCGCGGAATGCCGATTCCATCATGCAGAACATTGCTGATCCAAGCGCCCTTGAAACACTGTAGCTTCAGTCGTTCCAGGTTGACACTGTCGGAATGGTGCTTCCACTCGCTGACCTTATCCTCGATTTGAGCCCAATCCTTGGCACAGAAGTCCGACATTCCCCTCTCCCATTCTCCCCAATCCCAGACACCGCCGAGACCGAGCACCTGTTGAGCAGTGTACCAGTACTCGGAGATGCCAATGAAACCACGCTGATCCTGTCGCTTAAAATCGATGCGCGGAGTAGCCATGCCGCCGAACAGACAGTGGTCGGCCGGGCACGGCTTGTCGTGTTCGAGTAACGGCTTCAGTGAGGCCAGGCACTGAGTGAAGGAACCGGATCCCTTGATGTCGGGACGCTCGGAAGGATCGGCGCTCCCAACGACTAGTCCGGATGGCAAACATGGGTCCTCCACTGGTCTACTGCGATCACCTCCTTGACCCTCAATCTTGGATTTCCAAGCGTCCGCCAAGGCGTCTTCGTAACGATCACGAGCCTTGTTGGTTCCGAATCCCAGCCAAGATGCAGCAAACACCGGCCACTCAACCAGCTCACCAGACAGGAGCCTGAGCGACACCTTTGACAGTTGGTCGCCAGGGAATTTGGACTGCGAGAGCTCCTCCACGGACGGTGAGAAAGCGAGCTGTGTACTGGCGCCACCCATGTCGAGGAAGCCAAAAGTCGGTGAGTGGTGATTGATGTCGACTGGAGTGACTACCGAGTCATCACTTCCGTCTGGAGGCGGAAGTGCCAGAGGAGCTAGCGGCAGGAGGTGGTCGTGCTCCTCGTCGCCGCTCTGGTGCTGCCGCTCAGGGGCGTGGCCGAATCCGTCCATGAGATAATTGACGGCAACCCAGCCCCAGAGACCCTCTTCTTCTCCAGAAATAATGCGAACACTCTCTCCGCAAGGGTCGCTGCCTCTGGGAGAGTCGAGGAGGAACGGCGTTTGCGCCTTGATAGTCTCACAGGTTCGTCGAAGAATGGCGGCCTGCTTCTCCTCTGGAATGAGTCGCATTCCGGCCGTCGCGAGCACGTAGATCGGAGTCTTGCTTTGTTGAGAGGGAGGAATGTGGTGTAGAGCATGTTCCAGCAGTGGCGTCAAATACTCGGAAACGTTCTCTGGTTCCATCTTCGATATTCCTGTCAACGTTAGAAGCGATCTCCGACTTGGTGCTCACCTGGCTCGACGCGCTTGACCCAATCCTCGCCCTTGATGCCCTTGCCGACTCTCACGAGTCGTCGCAGTGCCCTCATCTCCATCTCGGCCCGCGAAGCCTTCCCCTTTCCGCGGATACTATCCCACCACCACCACTTGTTTGACGGCTTTCCATCATTCCCAAGCCCAGCAGCACGGGCAGATCTAACCTCTTGTATGATCTCGTTTCTTTCTAATCCCGGATCACGCCACGAGTATATCTGGAGCCTTGACCCAGAACTTCCCGCGTCAACAACAAGGGCATAGTGTGTCGAACTTCCGGGAACTGGCGGAGCCATCGAGCTGTATTAGGCGGTGGTCTGTTATTGGCGTGGGGCGGCAGTCGAGTTCGGACCGGTCATATAGAACGTATCGATTAAAGCAAGGTATAAAGCATACACAAGGCAAGAGGGGGGACCAGTGAACGTCGAGAAAGCGGTGCAGACGATGTGAAAGTTGGATAGGTGATATGAAGAAACGCGGGAAACACTCGTCGTAGGAGCATCAGCGTGGACAGCGAGATAGACTAAGGGTTACTGAGGCACGGTGTAATGGCGCATGGTCAGGTCCGCTTAGGTCCGCTAATGCACGTCGATTAAATTGAGACAAGATATGCTAATCGGGCTGATCACTCCACAGCCTATAGACTCTCCTGACCCTCTTGACCTGCAAGTCATCGATTGCGATGCGACACGCCTTCTGTCTTCTTATGCGCTGCATGGCCATCTGCCCTATGGATCGATAGCCTCTGCAAAAGGATTATACAGGAGAGCTTGTTGACGTCGGCAAGCAAGCCATGGCGACAGGCTGTCTCGAACGCGAACTAGGGGTCGTTACAGAAGACTTGGTATTCGTTTGTACCTCGTTCACTGCGTATGCAGTGATAGAGAGAGATTTATGTTACACTTGGGTTGGGCGTTCAGTTGGGTTGCAGTAATCGTAGAGAACTCTACTGGCCGGGATCTTGGAGAACAACGAGTGTGTACCTCTCATCTGCCAATTAGCTGTGGCTGTGCCCAAAGGACTTTACATACCAGGTGTGATGATGAGCTCGTGACGCTTCGTCCGTATCCTCATGAGCTTAAGCTCGTCCTTCGAGTTAGCTGCTGAGAATCGAGTAGACACTTACGCCTTCGTCGACCGCACTGATCGCTCCGGCCGTAGCGGCGACAACGGCTTCCAGGCTGCCTGCGTACTTCCGTCCGCTCTCGCCCTCAAAAACAGATCCAGTGCTCTGGATAATCCCTGATCCTGTTCCTCCGGCGCGAGTGAGAATCATGACACCGCGGACATTGCGATAAGCCGAGAGTCGGGAAAGAGTGGCTTCGATTTCTGGCGGCGGAGCACTCGGAGCGACGGGCGCGCTGGTAGCGGTGATGGGAGTGCTGGGCACGGTCGCGGAGGACACAGAGCCGTTGGGGACCGTGACGTCGGCCGGCATGGCTGTTGAGTGTGCTGCTGGAGAAGATTGGATCAAAAACAACGACCAGCTTTGGCAGTACCCGTAACGTGTCAACAATGTCAATACACCCGCCCTGTACGTTCTAGGACCTCCACTTCATCCACTCAGCCCACGTTACCCGTCGGAACCAGATATACCACCGAGGGGTCAATGCAACAAGTGCAGGACTGTTTTACAATCAATTTGCACCATTTACGTTTGCATATGCAGAGGTTGTTGAGGCGAAACAGCATCGCGCGACCGCCGCTGTACCTGGGCGCGCCTTCGGTCCCGAAAATGCAATGCTCGTATAGTGTAGGTGGTTATCACCGTCCGTTGTGGTTCTTTGCACCCCGTTCCGGGCTGACCGCTGTTCGACTCAGCGTGCGAGCAAGTCTTTTTTTTCCTTCCTTGCTGCTATCCATGCTCGATGGCCGGCTGACGCATGACTCAGGGCTGAGCCACCTGCAGGCCCCGATCAAGTGACAAGTCGTGCCCAATGTGCTGGTACCGGTGCGTGTGGAATGGAAGGAGTAACGCACAGTCGCCGGATTGTCGGACAGCAGGATATCAAAACGGAGCGTACGAGCGTTACCAGGGAACACGCGGGGTACAATGCCGGCTAAGCTGTAAGCCCTGTGTCGTCGCGCTGCTAGCATCTGTGGTCGCGCGTAGGACCAGGCCACCCTGCATATGGTTAACGATCTCGAGGTCATCCTCACGAGCTCGGACCTCCTGGGCCATTATTGCAAGCCAAGTGCGCCAACAGCCCCTTGCCAGCATCGCCAGTTGGCAAAGTCGATGGTCGGATACCTGCCATACCGCCTACTGCATACGTTTCCTTGCACCGGACGCGGGCGCCTGACGCCTGATGCACGCAATGTGCGCAGGCACCTGATCAATGCTCTTTCTGTGCCACCATTCATGCTCCTGTAGCTAGGAGACCTTCCGCTCTAGGCTGCTCCGAGCTCAGTCGCCGTAACGCCAGTCCCCACAGCAATCTTACTCCTATCGAATGTTCTCTGTCGCCTTGCCAAAACAACAACCTACCTACACCGCCGTCTCACCTCTCCTCGACTATTCTGCGGCTGTCTTCGCAAAGTCCAACTCTTGACGTCCCTCCTTTTACCGACAGCATCCCCTGCCCTCTCCGTTCACATAACGTTCCCCAATACCAGCTCCCCCTTGGCCAGCGGGTCCTTCGGACGGCCTCTGCTGTCACGACAATACTCTGTTAGAGTTTAAGGTCTCAGTCTCAGTTCTCGGCTGCGCACCTCGCTGAGAGCGAGAGCATTCCGACTGGTCCGATACCGACTGATCAACTAGGAGCGCTGGCTCCGCATCGACTTGTACCCTTCTTAACCGCGACCGGTGTGCCACGCTACATAGCCCAACTCTGGCAGCGGGATTCCACGCGCTACTCACCAATCCGTCGCCTGTCCGTCTCGCTTCCCTTCTCATTCGTCACAGTCGTCACAATCCCCCCATCGCATCTCCGATCTCCCTCCAACACGGCGGATCCCGTCTCACCCTGTCATAATTCACGCGCGATCCAGAATGGAAGTTGGAGTGCTGGTAGCTAATGACGGTGAGTGGTTGTTATTGTCACTCCCATGTCCGAACTCTTGTCTCAGGGGAGGCAGTGGAGCGGCAACGGCACAGGCAGTGGCCATGGGCTGTGGATAGTTCAGCGCAAAGTTCGAGGATAGACGTCAGGAAGAATCATCCTGTAAACGCGTCGTCTGTCCGTCTGCACCGGGTGTGCTCGTATTCCAGTGATCGGACCATTTCAATTCCAGGTACGGCTTGGACCAGTTTCTCCGGACTGGGTGCCGAACTTCAAATGCTGAACCTCATCCGGCCACTCATCTCTTCTTCTGGCTCGGCCGTACTCTTTCTTCCCCCTTCGCCTCAAACGCGTCGCTTGACCTAGCACATCTTATGATCGGGTCAACGATTCAGAGATTGAGTGGCAGAGGATGCGTGAGTGCAAGCGTTTTTCCACGGCTGCCGTCCATGCCGAGGAGGATGATGTCAGGTGGACCAGAGTGACTACCTAGGTTTGGGATCTCGCGTCACTCGTCTTTCCTTTTGAACCGATCGGGGGCGTCTGACTCTGTGTTCAGAAGTAAATGAGGGCTGAGAGATTGATGAGGGCAGAAGGAAGACAGAGACCGGGTCGAAGGCAAGGGAGTTCAAGCTCTGCGGCCGAGGGGTTCACGTATACAGAGCTGGGGTCCAGTGGGTTCGCGAGGTCTTGCCCCCGGCTGTTGTGAGGATCTGAGTGAGGAGTGAGAAGGACCTGAGGACCTGAATGACCGGTCCAGTGGACCAGTGGGCGAAAAGCGCAGACTACTGAATGCATGGTGGCTTGGGTTTCCGCTCCCGCGCCTTCTGTTCGCGCACAGGTGATGACCACGTTCACCTGCGGTCGGTGTGCGCGACCAGCGTCTGTCGTAACCGGTCGCGGGCAGCCAGGTGGGGCGGCGCGCATGCCGATGCACGGCGCGGCCAAGTTCGAGACGCACATATAGGGGTTGAGAAGGGGGCAAAGGGGAGGGGAACGTCACCCTGTCTACGTCCGATGGCTATGCCGTGGTCGTCACTCGCGAAAACAGCGGGGACGACCGGACGGACCTGTTCCTGCGCCTGGCGGCCGTGTTTCATAATGGCATTAGGATTCTGGCGAATTGATTTCAATACGGTCAACATCGCCCAGCCCTCGCAAGCCCTCTTTCCTGACCTGGCTCTTCCTCTGCTCATTATTGCCGCTCGTTCGCCCTCCCCGGTTCCCTCGTGTTATCGTTCTTATCCTCACTCTGTTGTCCATCTTCTCGCATCTACCCGTCATCATCGCATGTCCACACAACCCAGATTTTGACTTCATTCCTTTTGACGTATCTTAACGAACCCATCCAACGACCCCGTCCCAATACGACCCACGCTCATCCTCGGTCCATCTCAGTCGCGCTCGCCCATCACCCTCCACTGCTTCCTGAGTGATCGCCTTCCCCTCATCGCACTCACCTGCGTTCCGGCTCTGTCGACCTTTGTTGCTCACACTACACAGTCCATTACCTTCCTCCATTGTCGAGGGCCCGATCACGCTCTGCATCGTCGTTTGAGCACTGCCCTCTGCCAGACCCAGTGCTTCCACACGCCCGAAGTCACGCCCAATCCGCTGCCGCTGCTCGTCGCCAACACCAACTAGACGAACTCGACCAGCTCGAACTTTTCGCGGACTCTTTCAGCAAGGCTGGAGCTGTCGCTTATCTTTCCCACTCGCCGACTTCCAGCGCGAGCTCCCATACCTTTTCGCTCCAAGGACACCAGCAAGTCACCGGCGGTCACCGGAACCCCAGCCCACGTAAACATCAGCACTCTTCCTCAAACCAATCTTCTTCGAGCTATCAGCGGCGACAGCCGTTCCCTCAGAAGACTCCGCCCTCCTCTCGCCCAGGCTCGCGCCCTGGCAGTCGACCAACTTCCCCCAGTCGATCTGCTGAAGCCGCGAGCACACCTTCAGTGCCCATCCTTCACCCCCGAAGTAGGGGCTCTCGTCCTGGCTCCCGAAATCGCCTGGTTCACCCAAGCAACAATAACACTTCTGCTGTGGAAGGAGCCAGCCAGCCAAGGTCTCGGATCCCCACTCGCCCCAGAGCATACTCCGCGCCGGCTCTGGACTCGGAAATACTGACCGACGACAACGCTCCACCTCTGCCGAATATGTCGATGACTGAACCTTATCGCCTGGGCCCACTGGCCAACGGCACCGCCGGGTCTCCGAGCCATATCCCTATCCTCAAGTCGCGCATCCGCACTACGAGTCTTGCCCGTGTTCCGAGTCCAGACCTCCCGGAACTTACGGACAGATTAGCGGACGTGAGCCCACCCTTTCGTGTGGATCTCGATGCAGCGCTGGCCGAAATCGAGGACGAACTGGAGGCCCGTGCGAACGAGCGGTTCAGGAAGGCGCAGCCAGCTCCATCGACACCATCGCCGACATTGTCTATGTCACCGAACCCAGGCACTCGCACACCACAGGGCGCCGGTGCGAAGGGAAGTACGGCAACACGAACTCGTACGACTTCGACGAGACGGCAAGCCAACGGAGGCAGTGCGAGTAGTGCCTCGAAAGCCAACGGCACTGTCACTCCGCGTACCCCGAGGACACCAAACAAGCAACGCGCTCCCGCTGAAGTGAGTCGGTCATCATCCGTCGGTCCATCTCCCGGGGAGCACACACCGAGGGACCGACGAATCTCTGCGAACGGAGGAACGCTCAACGGGCGCAAGCGCTTCGGTTCAGATGCGACACCGAACAGCGTCAAGAACGGCGGCAAAATTGCTCGAACTCGGACGAAGGCCCAAACGTTCTCTGCTTCTGCTGCTATTCCTTCGCCGACAGTCAACTCCTCGAACACTGCCGCTGTCGCGACACCACCTTCGACAGTGTCGCGGCCCGGCTTGGCTGCCCACTGGGTTCCGCCTGAGCCCACCTTCACTCCACCAAAAGACGCAGACTGGGACGACGTCGTTCTCCCAACGGTTGCGAAGAAGCTTGGGATATCGACACTCTCCAACTCTGGACATGGTCGAAACCAGTCTATCGCGAGTGCGCTGGAGGTCAGCCAGAGCAGCACGAGCGGAGAGACAGGGGAAGACGATCTCGCTGTCGAGTGGGACCGGAACGGACAGCCTATCCGATGGGAGAAGCAACAGCCGAAACCGAAACGAGAAACCATCGAGATGTCGCCAATGCGGACAAGCATGGCAGCGACGAGCGAATTTGGCGCCATGCCCGCTCCGCCTCCCAAGCCGCCAGCACCGGCCGACATGCCTTCATCCGCCCCTACTGGCTACGCGCACCTACCCTACGATCCTGGCTACGGTCGATCGCCCAATGCTCCGTTGCAGCAACCCCCCGCCAACCAGGTTCACCATCACTTCACTCCTGGAGAGATGGAGCGCCCGCGTACCGCTCCTATTCCTCCTCAGCAGCCGATGATGATGATGACTGATCCTGGAGGAAAGCCGACCGGCAACACGAACAAGAAGAACAAGAAGAAGAGAGCCGACGACGATGTCAAGGGTTGTGCTTGTGTCATTATGTAGACTGTGTATAATTTTTGTCCCTATTTCTTTTTTCATGACATGCCACAAAGGTGCTTAAATGATCTCGAGGACACTTGGATCTGTTTAGATTGAGTGGGTTGGTAACCGACAGAGGAAGGAACAAGGTGTGGTGGTGTGATGATGGTGCTCGGTTCGTCTGGCTGTCTGGCGCTGCAGACGGTTTTCCGGGCAGTGACGGTGAAACGGACAGCGCCTGGTGTGTCACATGAGATTTTGGCCGTGCATCCAAAGTGCCTTGACAGTTTGAGCAACGCTGCACTGTGATCTCTCAATGGCTTTCGCCTGCAATCAAGGGTCAGACTGGCCCGACCGCTATTCTACGACGCGGCAGTTGCGTTGTTGACGGTTGCAGATCACCACGCATCGCCGAGTGATCGACGGCAGCTGCCTGCTCCCGCGACTGCGGTTATCGTAGTTCCGAGATAACCAGGTGGACGATCCGAGGCAGAGTTGCGGTGACAACTGAAGGAACTAACGGTAGGGCCAGACAAATAAAACACGCCACCTCCCAGTATTCCCGTAAAGCTCCGTCGTGATCGTAGGTCAGGCACAGAGTGCTCGTGTTCAAGGCATGAGGGCACGGCAATAGGCACACCTGGTAGGCCTGGTACGGTCGGCAAGCCAAGTTGAGTGCCAGGCCAGGGTGCATGAGCCTAGGAGCTACAATGAGCAAATGATCCACTACTGCACTACATCTTGGTCCACACCAACCAACGACAACATCTCATACTCTCACATCCAACTCTCACTCGACGTCGCCAACTAGATATCGACGGGCGCGCAACCCTCTATCTTCGACACGTCACTCCCGTTTATTCACATACACAGAGGCGACGACAGCATTTAGAGAAACTGCAAGCGCTCCAGTTATTTAGACTACGACACTTTTGAGCACCTCTCTTCAATCCTTCCACTCGACCTCCTACTCTCCAACTTCCTCCCACCATGGCTTCCTCCGCACCGTAAGGATTTCACGGCTCTCACCGCAGCTGACTGGGTTACAGAGCGCAGGATGACTACCGTGCCGGTCTCAAGCGTCCCCCGAAGGACATGCGTCCTCAGACTGAGGTAAGTCATGCTCGTCCAACGTCACTGACCCGGCCCAGGATGTCACCAACACGCAAGGAATGACCTTTGACGACATGGGCCTGAGTCGTGAACTGTTGATGGGCATCTGGGAGGCCGGATTCGAGCGCCCTTCCCCTATCCAAGAAGAGGCGATCCCCACAGCGCTCACTGGTCGCGATATCCTTGCACGCGCAAAGAACGGAACCGGCAAGACTGGCTCCTTCATCATCCCCACGCTCAACCGCGTCGACCCCAAGCTTCCCCACATCCAGGCTGTCCTTCTCGTTCCCACCCGTGAGCTCGCGCTGCAGACGTCACAGGTCTGCAAGACTCTTGGCGCCCACATCCCCGGCCTCCAGGTGATGGTCACCACCGGAGGAACGACACTGCGAGACGACATCATGCGTCTCCAGGAGCCCGTCCACATTCTTGTCGGCACTCCTGGTCGTATTCTCGACCTCGGAGGAAAGGGTATCGCCGACCTCAGCAAGTGCGGCATCTTTGTCATGGACGAGGCCGACAAGCTTCTCTCCGAAGAGTTCACCCCGGTCGTTGAGCAGATGCTCCGCCTGTGCCCCCGCGAGAGGCAAGTGATGCTCTTCTCTGCGACTTTCCCCGTTCACGTCAAGGACTTTAGGAACCGTAACATGGTCCAGCCTTACGAGATCAACCTCATGGATGAGCTCACCCTCAAGGGTGTCACTCAGTTCTACGCCTATGTTGAGGAGCGCCAGAAGGTGCACTGGTAAGTTGTACAAGCATGTTTCATAACTGACATCCAGCCTTAACACCCTCTTCTCCAAGCTCCAAATCAACCAGTCTATCATTTTCTGTAACTCAACCAACCGTGTCGAGCTCCTCGCCAAGAAGATTACGGAGCTCGGCTACTCCTGCTTCTACTCACATGCTAAAATGCTCCAATCCCACCGTAACCGTGTCTTCCACGACTTCCGCCAGGGAATGACCCGCAATCTTGTCTGTTCCGGTGAGCTCACTCACTCGCGGAACGATAGCTAACAACAGATTTGCTCACCCGCGGTATCGATATCCAAGCCGTCAATGTTGTCATCAACTTCGATTTCCCCCGTACTGCCGAGTCGTATCTCCATCGCATTGGTCGTTCCGGTCGTTTCGGTCATCTTGGTCTTGCCATCTCCCTCCTCACGTACGAGGACCGTCAGAATCTCTACCGCATCGAATCCGAGCTGGGCACCGAGATCCAGCCCATCCCGGCCGTCATCGACCCTGTCCTTTATGTCGCCCCCGCCATCGAGGAGCCCACTCCTCCCGCTCGCTCTGCCCCTCCCCCCGCATCTCGCCCTCCTCAGAGTCAGAACCACCAGCAGGCTCAGCAGCAGCAGCTGGCCCAGCGGCAATATCAGCAACAGCAGCAGTACCACCAGCAGCAGCAATACCAGCAGCAGCAGCAGCAACAGCATGCCCCTCCTCAGCACCAGCCCCCTGCCCACCAGTCCCCTACCCGCCACAACATTGCCCAGCCAGCTGCTCACCCGCCGCCCGAGGTCCTCGCCGCCCAGCAGGCTCAGGCGCACTCCCACAACGGCACTGTTCTTTCCCAGCAGGCGCAGCAGCCCCAGCAACAGCAGAACGCCGACGGCCAGCGCCAGCCTCGTGATGGTTCGCGCCCGAACAGCAGCAACCGTGGACGCTCTCAGCAGCGTGGCGGTCGTGGTGGTCGCGGAGGAGCCGGCAACGGCAGCCGCGGACCTCGCCAGGGCGGCCAGCAACAGGCTGCTGCCACGCCTTCGGCTTAAGCCCGGAGGGAAGGAACATAGAGTGAGAGATCCCGTCAGAAGTACTATCAGAAGATCCGCGTCCAGGCATGCACCGCGACCTCGCTCTCGAGGTGTGCGCTGGGCGTAAGTGACGAACGATTCAACTCGATTGATCACCCGAAAGAGAAGTGCGGCGGAGTGCGTGTCGAGGGGTGAGACGGCGGAGGAAGCCCTTTTTTTCTTTATCCTGTAGCATTGTAGTGCGCTGCTCCGAGAACCAGCGGAGTGATGCATTCATGGCGGGGTACAGCATTTAGCATTGGATTGCGCAAGAGTGGAGGTTGCGATCCTGATTGGGCTGGATGGTGATAAGGGGCGGTTGCGAGTGAATGGGAGCAGCTGACGAAATGACATGGCGGTGGTCGGATGGACCAATTGGCAGGGGGGGGGAGTTTG
Source organism: Trichosporon coremiiforme (assembly GCA_039545355.1). Classification (NCBI taxonomy): domain Eukaryota; kingdom Fungi; phylum Basidiomycota; class Tremellomycetes; order Trichosporonales; family Trichosporonaceae; genus Trichosporon; species Trichosporon coremiiforme. The sequence continues at coordinate 493,183 of BCJJ01000001.1, read as the reverse complement.
GGACACAGGGACGGCCGCATGGCTGGATGGCACGGGGATCGGGAAACCGGCTGAGCACTGCGCGCGCCAGCAATAAGCGCAGTCGGTTCATAGACGACCCAGTCGACTGTCCACTGACGCCTATCCACGCGCGGCGCCGAACAAGGAACGCCACGCTTCTCCCAGCCAACAGCGGCTGCAGCGCCATCCTTGGTTTCCTTCCTTCGCTCGACTAGATCAATCCCGACTTCTCCCACTCGACCCCACTCGACCAAGAAGCAGCCCGCGTCTCATAGGCTGCACCACCACTCCTAGCCCGCCTAGCCCGCTAGCCCGCTGCTAGCCCGCTGCCACCTCCGTGTCTGGCTCTTGCTCTTGCGTCAGTCCTGGTCAACCCTCTTCCATCCGTTCCTATTAATCCCCCCGCATCACCTTCCATCCTTCTGTCCCGTATCCCGCGCCATACCCCAACCTCCAAACACAGCAATCCCCCGTCGTCCTCTCGACACTCGATCGCTTGCTCGCTCGACAGCCAGCTGCCCGCCCACACTGGGCATCGGCCTCCGCCCACCGCTTAAACACTGCACCACCTCGGACCATCACGATCACGTCCTGTGCGTGACGCGTACCCGTCAGTGTCATAGTCGGTCCCCTGTTACCTCCCAACCCAACACTAAACCACGTCACGCCCCCATCCATCTCGTAGCCGTTTTGGCCACCCGTCAAACGTTCGTGTTCCGTCTCTCAACTCATCAGCACAACATACAATGAGTACCCCAGGTCCCTCGCCGATCCCCAAGCCCATCCCGGGAGCCCAAGCTCGCACCGCCGCTAACATTGCGGGGTCCCCCGCGGGCCGCACCGCCGCCTCTCCCGCCGGCGCGTCCTACCGTCGGCCGTCTACCAACGGCTACAGCGTCGGGGCGGATGACAGCAACTGGCGCTCTCGCGACAACAAGGAGGGCACATCGCTCCCCAAGGGTCGCGGCCCGGAGCGCACTGTCGGCGGCTTCGAGAAACATGAGGTCCGCGCCGCTGGTGGTGGTACTTCCGCTCTGTCGACCTCCAAGGGCAAGGGGGAAGTCAAGTGTGAGTTCTGCGCAATTACTGCCAAAGAGACGCGCTGACAGATAAAGCCGCCGCCCTCAGCCATGTCCCGTGCCGCTTCTTCAAGGCTGGTGCTTGTACCGCCGGCTCCAGCTGTCCCTTCTCCCACGAAGGTAAGTTCATTTGCCACCTATCTGACGAGCGCATGCTGATCTCTCCAGTCGGCGGCAAGAAGGAAGTCTGCCAGTGGTTCTTGAAGGGAGAATGCAAGTTCGGCCACAAGTGTGAGTTCTTCGATTGCTCAGCGTGGCGTAAATTGTGGCTGACGATCCAGGTGCTCTCGCCCACATTCGTCCGGGAGAGCCGATGTCGATGGACCGACGCAACAAGAAGGAGCAGCAGCGTGAGGCCCGCGAGAGGGCGGACCGCGACCGGGGCGAGGGTGGCACGTCGTACAAGGAGGCTCGCTCGCTCGGCGACGACCTCGGTACCTCGCCTGTCACGAGCACCAGCGCGCGGTCTGCTGCGGTGCCGACCTCGAACTCGAACCCTGTTCCGATCAGGTCAGCAATTTCCGCCTCGCTTCAGTCTGGATCCGCCCAGTCGCCCAGCCGACTCGCTTCGTCGCCCCTGCGTGAGCCGTACGGACCTCCCGCTGCGGTCGTCGCCGGTTCGCCGTCTGCCGGCTTCAACCAGGCTCGTTCGATCTCTGGTGTTGCCGGATTCGCGTCTTCGCCCAGCCGCCCTTCCCCCCTCTCGACCTCGTTCAACGCGCGCGGCACCACGTTCGTCGCTGGCTCGCTCAAGGCCTCCGCCGCCATCGCGCACTCGCCTCTGAGGCCTCCCCCTCCCTCCGGCGCGTTCTCCAGCTCGTTTTCGCACTCCAATCTCGGCGGTGACAAGCCTGGAACTCCCCTGTCCGCCTCGTTCGCCGGTGGTCGCAGCATCTGGACGCGGTCAGAAACGCCGGACGAGCCGCTCAGCCCTAGGCGCCGCCCGGTCCTTCCCCCGACCACGACTGTTGTGGGCGACGAGGGCGTGTTCGAGGCGGACGACGATCATGGCGAGGATCTTCTGCCCTCGAGCTTATCGGACCTTTTGACTCCGACTGAGCGTGCCCGCCGCATGTCGCGTCACGACAGCCGCGACGGTGCCATTGTTGGCTCACCAAGCCGAGCGCCGTTCGCAAACCCGCACCAGTACGTCGGAGCGGAGCGTCTGGCGCAGTCTGCTGGAGCCGCGATTCACTCTGGAGGTTTCCTGCAGGCCCTCTGGTCGCAGGACGGAAAGGACGCCCGCACCACTGGCGGGGAAGCCAAGCCCTCGGCGTCGTCGGACTCTTCCTCGCAAAACGAGGTCGGCTTCTCGTCCGGACAGCAGGGTCCTGCTCCCCAGCGCGCGTCCCTCCTGTCGCAGCAGCGCAGCCCCGACAAACGGTCGTCTGCCAACATCTCCCCCGCTGTCGACGCGCCGTACCTCGTGCGGGATCTGGTTACGGATCCAAACTCGCCCTCGGCGCGCGCGCTGCAGGAGCACGCCCCTGGCCAGTCGCTGCCTGGCGGCCTCGCGGCGGCGCTCTCGCGCATGCACATGCAGCCCCGCGCGACGTCTGGGCTCGCGACTCCCGGCCCCAAGGCCGACTCGTCCGCGACGACACCGCCGGGCTACAACGCACAGCTCTCGGGTGCTCGCCGCGACGACGCCGACGACGAGGGTCTCTTCCACATGGACGGATAGTCTGGCACGAACACTTGGTTTTCTGTTTCCACCTGAACTACACCTACCCCTCTTTCCTTTACTCTCACAACAACAAAACGAACTTGACACAAAGCAAGAAAAAAGTAGAAGTCTTGAACAGACGAACGAAGACAGCATGACGATGACGACGGCGAAGCAGCAGTAGAAAAGAAGAAAACAGGATGAAAGATTCAACCTTAATTCTTATACAAGTATGTCGTAGCACGGTCACATACGCATACGGCCGGGATGCATCCTCGGTCACCGTAGCAGCGGAAACAGCGATATCTAATCTGTGGATACATATTTCATCTAGCAGTGTCTAGTCTACTGGGCGGGGATGATGCCCTTCTCCTCAAGGTACGCAATGACCTTCTCGACGGCCTGGGTGACGTCGACCTCGTCCGTCTTGATGTGGATCTCGGGGTTCTCGGGCGCCTCGTACGGGGCCGAAATGCCGGTGAACTCCTTGATCTCACCGGCGCGCGCCTTCTTGTACAGGCCCTTGGGGTCGCGCTGCTCGACGACCGAGATCGGGGCGTCGACAAAGACCTCGATGAAAGGAAGGGGAGGGTTGTGCTTGGCGTGCAGCTCGCGCGCAAGCTCGCGGTCCGCGATGTACGGCGAGATGAAGGCCGTCAGGGCGAGAGAGCACGAGGAGGCGAAGAGGAGAGAGACCTCACCGATACGGCGGATCTGTTGTCAGTGAGATTGTCACCTGCCGGGGCGCACTGTCTGCCCCAGTCCTGCTTGCCCTATGTCCTACGCCCTACGCCGACTACCGGAGCTCGGAGGGCAGACAGACAAACAAAGTAGTGGGCCAGCACAGAGCAATGGTCCGGCACAACTGAGCCCTCCGGGCCAGAGTAACTCACGTTCTCAACACGGGACGCGGGGTCGAAGCCGAGGTCCTTGTTCAGGCCGAAGCGGACATTGTCACCGTCGAGGCGGAACGAATGGAGCTTCTTGTTGAGGAGAGCTTGCTCGAGGGCGGTCGCGATGGTGCTCTTGCCCGAGGCGGAGAGGCCGGTGAACCACACGGTCGCGCCCTTCTGTCCCAGGAGCTGGGCGCGCTCCTCCTGCGTCACTGCGCCGGGGTGGAAGGTGATGTTGGTCGCCTTGGTAGCGGTCATGATGCTTGTTGTGGTAATGGGCGGAGAGGGATTGGGCAGAACTAGACTAATGCACTCGACGCTATTATCTTCGGGGCTGCATGCGGGTTCAGCGACGCACCGAGGAAGGTGGACATGACTTTTCGACACCGTGCTAGCACGCAATCACCTAATTCCAGACGGACAAACATGGGGTCCCCGCACCTGTTGTGTCACCGGTTCCAGCCTCCACCGGCATGCTCGCAAGACCCGCAATGTCCACCGCGTAGCTAGCACCGAGCCTACGGACTGTATTCCAGACCTTCCGTCCGAGTCAGCCGGGTCTGACATCACGCTCCGCACGAGCCCTCAGATCGTCAGCGTTGGAGCGTCTTGCTCAGCATCGCGCCATACTATCGATACGGTGGCAAGTACTTCCAGACGCTTGGGGCGCATCCGTTGTCTCCTGTTTGGAACGGGAGCGCCGGGAACGTTGCGGACGATGGCTGACGGCGGAAGTTAGGAGGTCGCGGCTTCCTGCGTGCCTGCGCTGGGTGATTTGCGCGTGCAGATTTGTCTTCGCCGCTGTCCCTTGCACCATGCCGACAGCCGACAGTCGGCTGGGCTAGGCTCGCTCGGAGAGGTGCATGGGGTGGCAGTTCGCTGCTGTGCTGGCAGCCGAGATAGAAGATGCCTTCTGAGGCAGTTCTTTGCGCCCTCTCCCCTCCTACTCATGCTCTCGCGTGTCACATCACCTGGTTAAGATCATTTCTCCGGAGCTCGCCACCGCCATCCACAATTGAGACTTCTGGTCTCACAACACTCCTCAGCATCGCTCCTCTCTCTCTCTCTCTCTCTCTGTGGGTCACGTGACCCTTCCCCTCGGTCATCAATGAACCAGTTCACCGAATAAGCGTCCGCCCGCTTAGCACAGTGGCAGTGCGTTCCTCTCGTATAGAGACAGGTTGAAGGAAAGGTCAACGGTTCAATCCCGTTAGTGGGCAACATACGAGCAATCATCGCGAGTGATTACTTTTTCCTTATCGTGGAGGCTCAGTACATGTGGTTCCTTCGTGGAGGGCGCTGATCTTTTTGCACGGGCGAGCTTTATCTCGGAGGGGTGCACTAGCGCGGGGCGCAATGTCTAAGGCGCCGGGCTACCCGTGGCACATATCCCTGTCAGCCAGTCCGGTTGAACCGCCAAAGTAGATCCCTCTGCAGGGCTATGCATGCATGAGTCGTGCACTAGTGCTCACTCAAAGTGCTCACTCCCTTTTGGGGGAGTCTTACCCCGTCTCTGAGTATATGCGTTGCTGGTGTTTGCGGGTGCTGGCACTTGTGATGGCCATGGCGTGCGCCTTCCTCACTCGCGATGCAACAGCCGAGCCCGATGCTGTTCATGCGAACCACCGTCACAATCACCGGGCCCAGATTGCAGGTTGTCTTAGCACATCCAGAGCTGACCTGCGGCTTTCTGTAAGCTGGTGGTCGAACATCGCGTTCCACCAAAGTCCTAGTCCAAGTTCTGAAACCCAAGTGGTATGCCCCGCTTGACGTTTTTTCCTCGCATCTCAGCTCTCAACCCCTTCGCGGTGCCTCTACGCGAGAAGCGGAGCAGCTTGGTATGCAATCTTCATGTCTACAAAGCGGCCTCTGAGTGCAGCAGTAGTTGCTCCAAGGGCGACTCAGTTAATGAGTGATGTCTCCACCTGCCCAACCGTCATCATCTGTGAGCGCCGCAAAGCGCAAAACACTTTCGACGGCTCTGCGGGAAACCTGCAACTCCATCACGCACGATACTGCGCCGGAAGGCACGTCTAACACGTGCACCGATAAGATGTTGACCAGCGGCGCAGGAGAAACCACGGCAAGATGGCGTTCCGTAGCAGGGTCGCAACTGACTCGTGACCTCTTCCGAGTCACCGGACTTTCAGTGACCAGGATGGCTGCGACGATATCAGAAGGTTCGGGGAAATCAGGTATTGAGCTGCGCCAAGAGGCTGACGACAATATCCTGCGAGGCCATGTCAAGATACCAGCTGATAGATACGTGGGCAGCTGGGTTCCTCGATGCGGTGCCTCTATTCTGATGAATGAAACTGGTAGCCAGTCATCGCAAGCACAACATGCCGGTCGTCTTCAGCAGCCGGCGGACGCACCAGCCATACCAACCAGACAGTGAGCCCTAACTATCCGCTCTCGCTAGTGTCACAGAAGGAGAGCCTGGGACGCCACCGTCGCGCCAGAAGGATCGCCAGACTCGCTAGCGTCGGAAGATTTGTTCTAGTCGATAGCCCTTGACCTCGGTTCAGACACAGTGACCTGTTCCGACCCGTTATCAGTGCTCGGCATCTTACGTGGGGTCGGTGGTCCACCACGCCATACGCCAGCCTGCTGCCAACATAGTGCAAGCGGACGCTTGCTCCGCCAATCCCGCCAACGGGCATCCGGAAGCGCTCTTTCACCCCCCCCAAGGAACTAGCAGCTTGATCTTCTAGGGGTCTGCGACTCTTCAACGATCGCCGGCTGCGTTCCTTCTTCCGGGCCGGAGTCGGCGACTCACTTGGTCCACAACATCCAAGTTGACCAGTATCTGCGCGTCAGCGATTTAAGATTGATGAGCCGAGATCCGTGGCATGCATCGCGCGCCGGATTGCGGATCGCTAGACGCGCGCGTGTATGCACCACGCGACCCAGAGATGATGCGCCAGGATACCTAGCCATCCAAAAGATCATGCAAATAGGTCACCTGACCTGCAAAGAAAGCCTGGGGCGGTATGGGGAAGCTGGGGGGAGGCTGGGGCCACACAGGCCAGTGCACAGCAGCGGGATCTCCGTGTGGCTTGGGCCGCGAGTTTCATCAGCGGTGCCGTGGCGTCCGCTCTGGCTGGCTGGCTCGTGCGCAGATGCCTCGCGTGTTGTGCGTGTTTCGCGAACTCGAGGGGCACGCTATTGTCACAGTCAGCTCCATGTGCGTCCCCCTATCCGCGCATCCTATCTTGCAGCGCAATGATTGCTCTATGAATGGAGCTGCGCTACTGCCAAGATGTGCTGTGGGCGACGATAACGCTGTCTGGTATCCGGAATTCATCCAGCGTAAGACGCGATTCGACGGCTTCTGGGGAAGGATTTTCCGCCCCTTGCCGGCGGTTCGGCTACTCGCCGCGTCATCAGGGACGGTCGCAGCCAGCCAGCCAATGATCCGGCATGCCTAGTAGCCGACTGGACATGAGCTGCAGTTCACAATCCACGCAATCGGGGTACGGGGTACGGCCGGTGCGCTGCGCTCAGTGCCGCTCAGTCTAAATTGTGGGCGGTCTGACAGTCAAAAACGGTACGTTGTCTGCGATTCCTGGATTCCTTGGCGCCCGCGTTCGCTGCATGCTGTGCCTTGCGTTGGGCCTGTCGCGGTCTGGGCCACCCAGCAATCAGTCGACGTACAGAGTGGTGAATATCTGCTCCGCATCTCAGCAGAGGTCGTCTGCACCCGCGACCAGCGCCAAGTGGGCGCTGGCCGGCCAGCCTCGCCTTGGCATTGTCAACTCTTCTTACTCGGTCTAGGTCATTCATATCTCGCTACGCGGGCACTGGGGACGGGGTTTGGGCCGTGGGCTGTGGGACTGTGAGCGCAGTCTTCCCGGGCCAGTCGTGTGCGCGAAAGGGAGTCTGTGGAATTGCAATACCGATCATGCCGAGCCTGCGCGAGACGCAGGAGGACGAGGAGAAGTCGAAACAGCGCACGCCAAAGTTGCCCGAGCGTCTGCGCTCCCCGGCTGTGCAAACGTAATGCACAGACACACGCTTGCACCGAAGCAGAGCTATGATCGCCCACCCCACTCTTCGTGCAGCTCTCCCACCGGCGCTCCAACGTCTTCCTCGCAACATGAACTTGAGAGCTCTAGATTCTTTCGCGCGATCCCCATCTCCTTCCATCTCTCACTCATCAAGCACAAGTTTAGCTCGAACTGTGCCAGCCCAGAGTTAAGCACAGGCTAAGCACACGGTTACCAGACCCAAGTCGACGTAATTCCTTTGCTGCTTCCCACAGCGGCCCACACGCCCGCAATCGGACCGGACCTTATTGCTCCACCTACCATGGTTATTTCTGGGTCGGTATCTAATCAAGGACTCGGTGGCAATACATCATCGGCCGGGACGGCGACCAGCCCATCCAGCGCTACCAGCCCGCGACCGGGCTTCCTGCGCCGCTTATCATCCAACGTCGTGCGCCGTATCTCGACGTCTTCCTCTTCCCCGGAAAGCTCGCAACCCGCTACCAGAAGTTCGACGCCGTCTCATTCTTTCCCCTGCTCCTCTCAGCCCATGACTCGTGACAACTCGGAATCGAGGGAATCGAGGGCCCCGTGTCATCATGAAATTCCCCCCATGGGCCCACGGTCTGCCTGTCTTGGCATCGAGGGCCCCAGAGTGCACGGTGTCTTCTACACCCTCAATATCTACTCCTCTGACGTCCCCAAGTGGTCGATGTGCGAGTGTTGCTTCGAGGCAACCGTGCGTGGCACCCAGCTGGAGCCTCGCTTTACGAGGAAGACGATGACCGCGGTGTGCCGCTTTTCGACCCCGCGCGCACGCCGCTTCATCGCAGCCGGCGACCTGCTCGACCTCGAGGAGTTTATCCGCACCCGCTCCAAGGTCGCTCCGTGCTCGGGCGCTAAGCCGTCGGCGTCCGCCAAATGGTATGACTGCGGCATCGAGGAGTTCAAGACGTGTGAAGCATGCTACGAGGATGAGGTCGCCGCGTCTCGGTTCGATCGCCGCTTCACTGAGAGTCCCACCAAGGCGTCCAATGTCTGCACTTTTAATCAGCCGTACATCAAGCGCGTGTACGAGGACGCAGTGAACTGGGCGCAGTGGCGCCTCGCGGTGCACCAGCGGCAGTCGCTGCCGAGCTGTGTCGCGGAGCCTGTCGCACCCAGCCACATGACGTTTTACGCACCTGCGGGAGCTGGTCGCACCCTCGACGGGTTCCAGATCTGCGAGACGTGCTTCCTCGACTTTTTCGCTCACACGGAGCACGAGGGGCAATTTGCGGTCGAGGACCTGTCGCACCTTCCACCGGATCAAAAGGTGCTGTGCAGCCTGTCGGTCAACTCGCTGCGCTACCTGACGAGCAAGATCGATACGTTTGACGCCTGGTGGAACACAGTCAAGGCGGTTCATCTCGATCAGAACCGGCAGTATGCGCACTCCCGCCGACAGATGTACGAGCTGCCTGGGCGCAACATGCACGCGTGCGAGTCGTGCTATCTCGGCTACCTGAGTCCAATGGGGTATGCTTCCGAATTCAACCCTGCAACGCGGACCGACATCGAGTGCGACCTGTGCTTTGTCTCGCCCAAGCAGCAAAGGTATCTCGGCAAGCTCATAGAGTCTGCGTGTTCGTCTCGCCGGTTCGACCTGTTCCTGGACACGGTGCAGATCTACGAGCACATCCCGCCGTTCGAGCTGTGTCCCGGCCGCAAGCTCAAGAAGGACTTCCACGGGTACGAGTACTGCGGCATTTTCATGTGCCTCGAGTGCCACGAGGCGTTTGCGCTCCCGACCTTTTCCTCGCTCAACTTGCCCGTGCACCGCGCCACGCGTGTGACCCGCAAAGGCCAGGGCGACGAGTACCTGATCTGCGAGCTGTACTCGCCCCGCGTGCGCAAGATGTGGTCGCTCGTCGTCGCGGGCAAGATGCGGTGGGACGATCTGCAGGCAGCCATCTGGCGCCGGCGCGAGACGTACTTCCGCACCGTGTTCGTGGCAGAGTACGTCAACTACTACATGCAGAAACAAGCGCTAGAGGGGGGCAAGTACATTGTCGCAGCCGCCAATTGCGGCCTGCCCGTCCCGACGCCCCAGCAACGCCGTCCGTCCGTTCCGGCCGAGGAGGACGAAGCAGACGCGGCAGGTAAGCGCCGCCGCCCGAGCTGGAAGAAGATGCTGTCCCAACACCAGGTGCCTAAGAAGCGCCCGCAGGAGCAGGCGTACGACGTGCAGGGCCAGATGAAGCTGCTCGAGTCGCAGTGGGCGGCCGTCGAATGAGCTCGTCGGAAAGAGGAGGAGTGCGCAGCACACTGCGCACGACGCAGTTCCCATCACATGCACTCGCCGCCCTCCCCATGGAAGCAGAACGAAGAAAGAGAAGGATCCATAGAGGGAGCGCTGTGGCTGCGTAGCAGTCGTGAAGGCAAAGCAGGTACAACTAGAAGTAGAAGTCATTTCGTTTGTTTTACATATTGGGTTCTCTGGTTCCGTATGAATAGGTTCACACATACACAGCCTTTGAGCATGCAGTGACTGACGAAGCCGTGGTCAGCGAAACGGAAGGCTGACACGAGAGTTCTGCGGCTGACACGCCAGGAGACAGTTCAGGAGCCGGCAGCGTCGATTCCGAGGTGCAAGTTAGTGCGAGAGTTAGAATCTAGTGCATAAGGTTTGAGTGCGGTGGTATCTAATCATTGTACAAGGACATTGGCACAAGACATATAGTACGGGCGGAGACGAACATGTGGGTGATCTGATCTGTTCAGATCTTATAATGGGTGACAAATGATGCTTTGCGTTCGGTTGGTGCGGTGCTGTGTAAGGTGGATTGTTGCTTCGATGGGGGAAGGGTGGGTGCTGTGGCGTGCGTGCGTGGGGTTTGCTGGGTGGGGAACAATGAGACTGGCGTGACTGGCGTCCGCGCTCAGTCATCGTACAGACTCGGGCCCGAGCTCAGACGCTTCGCGCCACCGGGGGCGCCATCCTTGTTGGACCCGTCCTCGTCCTTGCGCTTCTTCCCAGCCGTCGTGTTGCGGAGAGGAGCATTCTTAGTGCTGCTTCCGATGGCGGACTGGAAGAAAATCGGGGGTGAGCGCTTCAGCCCAGAAAGCGGATTGACGGGCGGGGCGAGCTCGCCAAAGCTCGACGCGATGCTCGAGGCCGACGACGAGATTGGCGTCGTGGCGCCATCACTCGTGTCCTTGGGTGCTAAGAGGTCCTCGTAGGTATCCGTGCGCTTGAACCGGTCTGCAATAGGCGTCGAGTACACGCGCGACCGGGCTTTAACCGTGCCAGGCTTTGGGAGCGTCTCCTGCAGGGTGTCGGATGCCTTGACCATGGGCGATTTCGGCAGGCTCGACACGGCCGACATGTTTGACAAGCCTGACTCGCTCGTGGCAGGCGACGAGGCTCGGATGGCGACGGGGGCGGAGATCTTGAGAGCAGAGGTGCTTGTTCGCGGAACGGCGAGAGAGTTGCGCGAGCCTGAAGACGACGACAGGGAAACACCCAGGTCACTCTGGCTTCGGCGCACGGTCGACGAGGAACCGAAACGAGCCGCGCCAAGCAAGTTGGAAAAGCTGGGCTTCTTTGACACTCGAGGCGCCGGCCGCTTTGTGAGCGATGGCGCCGGAGGGGCCAAGGGCTCCATTACTGGCAGAGGCGCATCGTCGAACTGAGGCGTCAACTGTAACTGTTCCTCGTCGCCAAAGTCGACCAAGTCCCGCGGAGCAACCTGGGGGGGCTCCGCAAAAACTGTTTTGCGATGCTGTAAAAGGAGATCGATGTGCTCGCCCTTGAGCGACAGCGTCGGGCCGAGAGAGATCATGAGCGCATTGTGGCTCATCCTGTTGACGTCGATGTGCTTCGGGATCAGGTCGATGAGCATGATGACGTCCGCCAACAGGAACCAATGCGCGGGCGGCAGGTCCTTTAACACCTCGATGAGTCGATCGATATCCTGCTCCTTGCTCGGCTTCAATAAGTAGTCGTCCAGAAGTTCCTCCACGTGCTTTGACAGCATCGGCGAAGGAAGTTCTCGAATGTACGTCTTGAAGATGCCCGAGACAGCGTGCGGGTCCAGGTCGCTGGGCTCAGACAGAGATAGGTCGAGATCGGCGCCGGCGTCAAATTCTTTCCGCAGCCGGGCGAGGTGACTGCTCCTACCGCTGATCCGGAAGATGCCCTCTTCTTTCGGTCCCCACTGCTCAACTGCACTGTCAGCATGGAAAAACCTGAAAGCTACTCACGATATTCGACACAACGAACAACGATGGCCGGGAGACAGAGCCTTCGTCGACGCTCGTACTCGCTGTCTCCTGATTGCTCGGCGTCAGGTCCAAGAACGCCGTATAATCGCCCTGCAATCTCCAGCTCGCGTCCAAAGACCCGGCCAGGCTTGAGGCCGGATCGCGCCGCTCGTCGTACAACTCCCTCGCTCCAAGAGAGAGGCTCACTCGCAGGAGCAAAATCGGAGTCGCGAGATAATTGCCGCATGAGGAGGCCTGGGCTTCGTGGGCTGCTGGCGATAGCAGAGTCGTACTGACCGTGGGGCGAACCGGCCGCGGTGGAGATGCTCATGTTGCTGCCAACGCCGCGTGCACGCATCCAGGTACGGGAAACCGCATGGCTTGCCGTCCCAAGCACACGCTGTGCAGATGCTGGCAGTCGCTGGTGTGCCGCAGAGGCCGTGCTGAGAATGCTGTTCGTCGACGAGGAGCGAGACACGCCGTTCGTGGACCCTTGGCCACCTCCCCAGCCCCAGCGACTCTTACCACTGATGCTGGGGATGTGGTGCGAGATCGAGTCCCGTCGACCAGGGTGCTGTGGTGGGGACGCTTGGCCCTCGTACGCCGTGTCCAACGGTCCTGTGGGAAATTTACGCGGAGGTAGTGCTGGTGGAGACGCAATGCTGTGGCCAGAACCTGTGAGGTGTGTCGACATACGGGGAGATGATGGTTCGGGGGCGAGATCGATGGGGGACTGAGCTGGGGATCGGGATTTGGTTCGGAGGACGGGGGCCATGGAGGCGCGCTTGAGCCAGTTTGGCTTGACTCGGGGGGTCGGTTGGCCCTGGTCGACCGATGAGCGAGGCGAAGAAGTGGACGATGTGGAAGGAGACTCCTTGTCCTGATCGGCAACGTTAGTCGCGCCATTCAGCTGCTGCCCGGTCGGACGCAGGTTCGCGCGCATAGACGCGAGGAGCGGAGAAATGCCTTCTGAGGCTTCGCTGAAACATGGGTCAGCAGAAGTTCTTGCGAGGCACTGCCCGTCCAACACGCGGGAGGTGACACTCACGATAAATCGACAACTGACTCCTCCTCCGCTCCAGACTTTAGCGTCTCCAAAGTCTCATCTGAAGGTGCAGACGACGAGGTCGCCGTGACAAGGGCAGGCGAGGGCTCATCCGCCATAGGCTTGCGCTTGCCGGACGTTGTCGTTCCTGAAGCAGATACAGGATTCGTGCAAACGGTAGGCGGGGCTGTGAACGGTGACGACGGTTTTGATGTCGGGCTCGGAGAGTAGTCTGCGAGGTTGAGGGTGATGGTGTGAACCGGGACGCTCATCCGTTTGGTGTCGTCTCGCGTCTCGCTAGCTGGCCTTGAGACCAATTCGGCACCCTTCAGGCTAAGGGTGGAGCTGTAACTGGAGATGCGTGCGCTGACCCGTCGACGGTCCTCGTTCTCTGAGATCTCAGACAGCGGTCGGCTCGCTGGCCGCTGGATGGTCTCGGACATGGTGGGCACTCTTGGAGAGGCGGAGAGTGGGAATATTTGGATGGTAGTATTGGGAGGGTGGTGAGGAGGGCCGAGCGTTAGGAGGTCACAGCGGCGACGGGAAGAGGGGACGTCGAGATGCCTGCGCCGAGAAACTGGGTACTCTGAGCCGCTCTGGTGCCATAGACCTCTCCTAATCGGATGTCGTGATGTAATGAAGCGATGCTGTAAACGCTCAAGGGTGGAAAGGTATGCGTTAGGAAGGAGGGGTGTGACAGTGATTTGATTGCAGTAACGCGCTAAAGGCCGGTGAACCGATTCAAGCTACACCCAGAGTTGTGAGGTTTTCACGTGGACCCCAGCATGAAGGGCGAGCTGAAGAGTGGGCTTCGCAAGTGATGTTAATGTCCAAGTCGAGAACGCAGCGCTTGGTGTCGAGGGCGGCGGCAGTGAGCAATGGTGGAATGGTCGTATGCTAGGAAGAATATTGTTGTGGAGAGGGGGAGGAAGGGCGGGAGTGGATCTCAATGGTTGGACAGGGACAATGGACCCCGCAGGCGCCCGAGACCGGAACGAAAGTGAGAGATGAGACGAAAAGCGTCAAGGGCTGGGGAAGGGGACGGACAGGGGAGAAGGTGACAATTCGCGAGACAGTGCTGGAACCTGGAGAGCATCGAGTGACAGCTGGTTTCGTGTCGCCTCTGTGATCTGTTGCACTGTCGGCCGTGTCGTGTTGGCAAGGTGAAAGGTGAGCGGTGGTGAGACGATGCGATGTAATGCGATGGGCCGTTGCTGTGACGGACTGCGGCATGCGCGGCCAACGGCGAGAGCAACCTCGGAATGAGGCACACCCACCCAGCAAGGATCAAGGATCGGATTGAGTTGATTCGATTGAAATTGCCGAAAACGTAATTCATCATGATTTAGCACACACACACTGCACACTGGTGCTGCACCGCAGCCGGATGGCCGTCCCCTGTGTTCCCCGTCGCCTTACCATCGCAAACCGAGTGAGGTTGCGGGCGGGCGGCATGTCGCAGACGGACTGACATAATACTCTACACAGACAGTGCGACGGATTTGATGCTGCCCGCCGGTTGCCCCGCGCGTGCAGCCGGCTGATGGGCTGGCTGATGGGCGCTGGCGAGTACTACGCATCCCTTGCTCCCCTTTCGGAACAGGCTAGTGGGCCGTGTTGTTCCCCTGCCAAGTACGTATCGTGAGTAGCGCAGAGCGCTGCAAATCTACCTGCTCTTCAAGAGTGCGCCGAACATCGAGCCATCACAACCTATGTGTTTCCAAGTCGTAGGGCACGGTCAAGGGATCAGGGAGCGCAAGGATACCAGAGTGAACAGGGTATGCTGAGCGTCAAGGGCAACAACGGCTGGCCCAAAGACCCCAGGGTTGTCAGTGGGCGTTAGCGCGAGCCTAGCAGCGAGTTGCCAAAGCCTGCCAGGTGCAGCTGCGCCAGTGCGCCAGTGCGAAAGTGCGACGGCCGGCGCCTGTGCTCCCGAGCGCTTGTTACTCGCTCTGCTCAAGTAAGTCAGTCCCTGACATCTGTCCGCATGTCCTTGTGATACGGCCACTCAGAGCTTTTCGTGTCTGATTTTCAGCGTCCGGCGGCCAAGCTGGGCTACCTAAGCCAAAGTCGCTGGGGGCCAACGTCTTTTGTCCTTGGTCTGTGGCTTACGACCGGGCCAGAGCCAAATGAACGCTGGTTGTGCGCTCTCACAAGCTGACCCGACGTGTTTATTGTTTAATTCAGCGTATGTCAGTTGAATGCCTTAGTGCGTGGGGTTTGTCTCGTGATCAGACAACAGCTGCCCCACCTGGCCAGCTTTGCCCACCCACACGGAGCTTCCTCGACTGGTCACGGAAGCATTGCCAGTCGGATACTTCTTAGCGCGTTACAGCCTAACATAATTCCTTACGGCAGGGATCGACTGCTTACCTTTGGTAACCAAGAACGTGCCCGGCACCGCCATGCCCACCGGGGACGGGCAAGAACCGGCACACTGCATACCTGTGCGACGCCCATTCGTGCATGTCGCGTTGGCCGCGGGTGCACACCCGACATTACCATTTGGGTACTTTTTCCAAGCCTAATCAGAGCAAGCCGTAAGGAAGCTCGGAGGCAGGGGAAGAAACTGAGAAGCTAGACGTGCGGGCGGGCATGCACGCGCGCGTGATGTCGCTCGACTGGCAAACCCCACGGCCCGCGGAGTGCACGGAATACGGTGGGTCTGTCAAGGGCTTTCGTCATTAAAAGGGATGAACGGCAATTGATGAGGAAGAAGGGTGCTCCTGGCGTGCCCAGAGGTGATAAGAGGTCGTAGTCAGGTCGCAGAATCGCAGCTGACATGCAACATTCAGGACACACCTGACATCTCGTGCGTATCATGTCAACATCTTATCACCGTCTGAACGTCTGAACGAGGGTACAATCTTACGAAGGCATGCGAGGTGCACCCTGTCCTTGCACTGTCAGCCATGTCGTCAACGCTTCCAGTTCGAGCATCGAGCAGCACCAGGACAGGCCCAGGAACGCAGGAGCGCCGAAGGCTATCATACAAGCAGCACCGGCCACCGAACTCAGGATCGCCGTGCGCACAGGGTCCCACGGCGGTCCCACTCTCTGGCGACGAGTCCTCTCGGACTGTGCGCGTGTGCGTACGCGTGCATGCAATCATGTAAGCCACCGGGCCGGGGTGGCCGTCGCGCATGGCGCTCCGGTACCGCCGCAGGATATACATGGCGCATATCGCGCATGTGCGATGCATGTCATGGGCAGGACCGGGCGACAGCTTCTCACGAGCGATGCCGCATCGCAGCCCGTAGTCTCCCGCTTGCGTCGCAGGCGCATGTCCGCAGACCTTGCGTAGGTGTGGAAAAAGGCAAGCTCGCAGCCATCAGATCCATCGGAGCGCCTCTCGCGCCCCTATGCCCCAGCCGCCCCGGCACCGGTGCGTCGCGCGTCATCCACGCACTGCGCCAACTTTAGCGCTCGTCCCCCGCGCGCCGCCGCATCATAATGAAAACCCGTCCTGCACTGCAATACCCTGATGTGTCGCATGCGTTGCCCCTTGCTGTCCGCCAGTCCGGCTACAGCTTCGAACAGCGAACCTACGGTGTTAGGTAATGGTTCGCGCGCCCTGCCACGGCGTGTGTGGCACGAGTACTAGCATCGTGCGATGTTCCCGGTTTTTTTGCAGACGTGACGGTGCGTCCTTGAAGGACGGGTGTCCCGAAACGAAACACA
This sequence comes from Trichosporon coremiiforme, assembly GCA_039545355.1. Taxonomy (NCBI): domain Eukaryota; kingdom Fungi; phylum Basidiomycota; class Tremellomycetes; order Trichosporonales; family Trichosporonaceae; genus Trichosporon; species Trichosporon coremiiforme. The sequence continues at coordinate 476,585 of BCJJ01000001.1, read as the reverse complement.
AAACGCTTTAACGCTGGATAAGCTTTTGGGGACCGGCTTTTGGGGACCGGCGGTAAAGTCATATCACTGGCTGAAACACCCGCTTGACGCCCGGCTGAAACGGCTGGCTGGCGTCCTGCGCGTTTCGCACTGTACGATGCGAGCCGCTGTTGACTATTGCACGGTCACCCTCACTGTAAGCGGCGCCGGGGTGCCTTCTCGTAATGCAGAACGATCCGCTGAACCTATCGTTCCTTCGTCCCTTGTGTGCACACCTGCTTCTCTGCGTGCATGTGAGGGCCCGTTCGCCCTCTTCCGATCAGTTCCAGCTTTTAGAGTTTATCACCCGATGCGTTCCTGGAAAATGTAATCCAAGTTAGAACGACCAGACCCAGTTGCGTTTTTTTGACAGCTGGAAACTGCACCAGGCGGCTATCGGCTGATGCCTCGACGTACCTGCTTTCATGGATCTCTCAATGCAATGGCGATCGTGACTTTCTGCTTTGTTCCGCTCCAATACTCCAAGTGGCTGCCGTGCCCATTTCTGGATATTATGTTTCGCGTTTAACCGCGATAGCGCGGGGGTCTGGGGACGGGAGCGTTGAACCTCGTCTTTTGTTTGGGGCCGCAGAACAAGGGCGGATGGGAACCAACAGCAAATTGCACATTCGGAACTAGGGCTCGCTCGCGTTTTGACAAGCCGTTCAGACCAAAACAAACTGGGCTTGCGACCTGCTCGTCCGTGGCATATTTACGTGGTCGCGTTTGTGTCCCACAGCCAAGAGTGCGTCATCAACTGCATCAGGCTGTTGGGCGCAAAGTGCTCAAGCCTTATATCAGACGCAGATGCATATGCAGACATGTGAAAGAGACGAGCATCTACTCTGCAACAGGTTTGCCCTTCAGCTGGGTGGGCTTGGGAGGCGCTGCCGGTGCCGCAGCACGGTGTGCTGCAGCCTTCAGCTGGACAGGTTTTGCAGCCACTGCAGGCGGGGTCTTCTTCACAGCTTCAGCCTTTGATAACGTAGGTTGCGAGCCGGTCTTGCGTTCGCTCACCGACGGCGAAGACGGCGAAGTGACCCAGTCTGGACGTAAGACTGGCTCACTCAGCCCATCAGGCGGAGCCGAATCCATATCCAGCGTCGCCTTCTTCGTCACTGCCTTCGCAGGGCGGGAAGGGATAGCGGGAATTTCCGACTTTGCTACCCCTTTCGCTGCTTCAATCTTTGGTGGAAGAGCAGGGGCGTCCTTCTTCAATGGCGGCGCGGCGGCTGACCGAGGAGGAAGCGGAGGCGGTTTCGAGGGCGACGGCACTAGGACGAAATCCCCCGTCGCCACAGGGGTGATTTCGGCACTGGACATGGGGAGGCCAAGGTTGCGGAAGTCCGAAGCCGGCGCTGGAGGCGGTGCACGTCGCCTTGGCTCATAGGGAACATGCCCGCTGCCAGCGGTGTTGACTGAATGGGTAGAGTTGGAACGGGGTGGCAGAGGCGGCGGCCGAGTGAGACGTGCCGGCCCGGCAACCGCATCCGGCGCGCTTGCCTTGGGTTTCGGCTTGTTATTCCTTGAGATGGGAGGCGCCGGCGGTTTGGGCGACGTAGACGGCGTCGGTGCGAGGGATACAGAGGTGAATTCCTTTACCAATGACCTCACTCCGCCCTGAGCGGCGCTCTCTACCCTATCGTCTATCCTTGAACCAGCCTTACTCCGTGCGTTGTTCATCAAGGTGTCAGCCAGGGCAGCCTTCTTCGCCTCGTCTACGTCATCGACGGTCAAGTCGAACACGGCATAGACAGGGCGGTGATCGGACGTGCGCAATTCGGCGCAGTTGTAATCCAGTAAGGAGAGCTGGTGTTAAATATCTTCCAAGTAGGGGCACTCACCCCTTGACCCTTGTAGAGAACTCGGTCTGTGGCGCGTTAGCAGACAACACGGTTGAAACGTACCAGTCCAAGCTGGAATCCTATGCTTCTCCGAAGAATCATAGTCGTCTGTCCCGTTGTCACTAACCGTAAGTACTGTGATATAGCTGAGAACGCACTATTTATAGGTAGGACGGAAGGTGATCGCTCCCTCTCCGTAGCCAACAAAGACTCGGCCCTCGTCACGAGCAAGAGTGAGCTGGTCCGAAGCCACGAGAGGGTCGAGCTCGTCGCTGACTGCGTAGTGACGAACCTCCTCGTTCGATAGGTTGATACGGTAGTTCTGCCGTCAATTTCGTCAGCCGAGTTGCAGCTCACCAAGTCTGAGCCCCACACCACAATACTGTTCGTCAGCGCTGTCACAGAACCGGACGCACTCGTGGCCGTCGATAGTCTTGCCTCGAAGAAAGACAAGGCCGTTTGAAATGGTGCGGTAATCGGCGTTGCGGTCCGCAAAGTTGGATTGCCCAGCAGCGAGGTGACAAGTCATGAGGCAGACAGAGGCATCGTATAGGTCGAATCGGACGCCGATGCCGCCCTTGTTACCGCTGAGGCCCTGGAGACCAGTTTTCTTCTCGGCGTACTCGATGTTGCGAATGGCCGGGAGCAGAGATGACCTCACCACCACCATGAGAGCAGTTCCCACAAGCTGCTCACTACGCATGAGCAGGAACTCGCCTTGCTTGAAATGGCTGTTGAATGTGTCCATCAAGACTCCCTCCCACACGCGCCTGTGCGGTCAGTAAGCACCCAAACCTGCCAGCTCACTTCTTTGCCGGGTCAGTCACAACGATCTGTTGCGGGGTGAGCTCGACAATCTCCTGGAATGCCACAGAGTAGATGTCAGCTGTCGGCTGACCGGAAGGGAACAGCCACGCGTCAAGGGGCTCTGCTGGAGCGCGTCCGTTGAGGTTCCAGGTACCACAGAACAGTGTCAGGTGCCGCGGAGTGGAGTACTGCGACTTTTGCGCTATGAGCGCATTGTGCACCGAATCGCCGACGGGGTCGAACAAGATAACAGGTCGCTGACCCGCCATCAACCCTAGCAGCATGTCGATTGCGCGCTGCTTGCTCTTGTCTTGAAAGTTGTTGATATAAGCACGACTGACGCTCTTCGTGGCGTCGCTGAGCAATCCTGCAAAGGTTTTCCTGCCAGTCCGAGTTGCACTTGTATTCAGAGCACCCGTTCCTGCGTACGTCTTGCTGAGACGGTCACCGTTATCGGCCCATAGCTCGCGGTGAGCAGCCCAAAGACTGGGACTGTTGAGCAACGGGGATCCGTATGAGGCAAGGAAGCGTCGCAGAGCCAACGTGGAGACTACGTCTTGCACAAAGTTTGTGCGGTCCAGACAATCCAGACAGTTCTCACGGAAAACGCCGTGTTGGTGCTGGATGATGACACCGGTTGCCGCATCGACGGCTGTGCAGTCAAACTTGTCGATGGATCTATTGATCTCACTGGAGGTAGAGAAGTCATTCCGAATGGCGTCATGGCCGCCAAACTTAACAACTGAGTGGAAATCGTAGGGAGTATACTCTAAGTCGTCTTTGCCCGGAGACTCTGACGTAGCCATTGGTGGTAGCGAGTCGCGCAGTTGTTTGAAGTGGTCAGAGTAGACGCTTGAAAGCAGCGCTTCGGCGTCTTTTTGCCCGAGAAGGTTAATCACGTGAACAGAGTGATAGTGGTCCAGCAGCTTCATGAAGTGTTTGTCGAAGGCCGGTTGCGACGCCTGCGGGGGACGAGTAATCTCAACCTTTTGCTGAAGCGTTCCCAGCCCCTGCTGTGGCTGCTGCCAGAACAGCGGCACGCTGCCTCGTACCTGCACATATGACGTGCAGATATCCTGCACGCAGAGGATGCTTTCCGTTTCAACGAAATTGGCGACGTTGCCATCATCATCGATGCCCCTCGTACGAAATCGTGCTCCTGCGCGCTTGCAGCTTAGTCGTGAGATTAGAGACAGAGCGGCGGTCTCTGAAGCGCTCGTGTATCCGACCACAGGTGCCGTACCAACAAAGCCTTGGATGATCGGCAACAAGAGCGCCTGCTCGTCCAGTTCGTCACGCATCTGCTGCGGCAGATTCTTGCGAAACTTCAGGAAGGGCGACAGCAAGTTTGCGTTCCACACGAAATGGTCGTCCAGTGTCTCTAGCGGGTTCGCTCCCTGTCCTGGTTGAGAAGCGCAAGTGCGTACTCCGTCTGTCCCAAGGCGCACTGAAATGTCCCAGCCACATTGCTTAGCGTGGTAAAATCCTCCCGTTTCGATGTACTCCTTCATTCCGAGGCAAGGATCTTCAATGCCTTGCATCGCAGCCTGACTCAAGGCCGTTGTCGTTCCGTGCGGTTGTCGCTGGTAGGCAAAGTTGTCATTCTCCTCGTCGTAATCGAAACCGCCTAACATCGGATCTCCTGAGGGCGTGTCCCAGAAAGATGAGGTCAAAGATAGAAAGCCGACAGACACTACCCGAGCTGGGCGCATTGAAGACCCAGGAAGAATAGGTGCCATAGGCGAGGAGACTGTGAGCAGAATCAAGAAGATCTCGGGAATAGAGGATCGATCTAAAAGTCAGCATCTACAAACTCTGGGGCTCACCGCTGGGGACACTGGTAACTCCTAGCACTCCTTCCACAGTCCTCGCGTTCGGGACGGACACCAAGTCGGCGATGTCCACCTGGTCCAACGGGAGAAACTCTGCAACGACCACAGAGCGACTCGCTTTCGTTTCGTCAACTCCGGGTTGTCGAAAGATGAGAGCATGCGTCTCGGTCAGCAAGTAGAATGCTCGGGGCTGAGGTCGTAAAAACAGCCGTGCAGGCATCGTTGGACGAGTGTTGGTCGGATGCAAGAGTGGACAGTTGTCAAAATACGAAGAGTCTAAGTCATTTCGATCGTGGATCGTGGATCCTGGCGGATCTACAACGTCATCACAACATATTAGGGCAAGGTGCGATTAGGCTTGTGTGACGTGGGGCCCCTCACTCACCGGGTTCAATCACAACGAAGAACGATAATGAACGGGTAGCATTCCATGCATTGCAGTCCCTGTGTCAACGGAAGTCGGACTGTCTCCTATTTATGCTGGCCAAGCTGCCGAGTATTCCTTGTCTCTTTTATATTTCTACGGTCATCCCTCGGCAGTACTATACTACTGGGAGAGGCCGCCCCGGTCGAGTGTCTGAGCCAAAGAGGACCGGGGGCGTTGCGTGTCCAGACCGCACACAGCCCTTCCAAAGGCGCACCTTTTGCAGCTTTCGTTCAAAAATTTCTCGATGGAAGCGTTAGTCGTCCGCCTTGCAATGCTACCGGTCTTGCGATGTAGGTCGGGCTGCGCTCTCAACGTCCTGGAGGAGTCGAGGGCCGCACCAGCCGTCGGTACTGGTTGCGCCCCTGGGTCCAGAGGCAACAGACAGCCAATATCTTCCAATAACCACCGACACAATCGTCTGCGCTGTTCTGCACGGCCGCGGAGCCTTTTCTTGGCTTATCGGAGGGTAATTGAGCTGCAGAGAAGATCGCCAGTGTCAGATGGTGTGGACGTACGCTGACAGACTTACAGGTGGGGAAAATTCCATCTGCATCAGCGAGTGATGGTGATGGCGGTTCGTGAGGATGGTAATGGTGTTTTTTCTCAACAATGTGTTTCTAACGGCGTAGACGGATCCGCGGGCATAAGCTGATGTGAGTGAAGCGCGTTGAAGGTTCGATATTGTCGAGATGATGCTCCTCGGACAGGAAGGCACTGACCGCCTTGTCTTTCAGATGGGGTCGAATCTGTTCGCTCCCACCTGACCACATCGTCCCTTGCCCCGATTGTGCTGCGCAGGATCAATGAAACTGTGCGAAGAAGTGATCAGTGGTCCCCATAAGGATGTGCCGAAAGAAATGTACATCTAGAACTGAACCGCTATCCTCGTTTGAAACCTCCTTGTTGCCTGGAGTCAGTGACGCAACTCCTCATGACCCACCCCTGCTTCTTTCGTTCGTAGAACGCGTCCACTCGAGAAGTACCCAGCTATATCGATTAGCAACGAATCCCAAACGGTTCTCACGTTAACAATCCTCGGACACCCATCTCTGTCTTTCTCCAATCGGGTGCACTCGGTACAGTAGTAAGCGTCTGAGATGGCTTCTCGATCAGCTTGTGCACAGTCGTGGACTCACCGTTCGTGCCGCAAACAATGCACCGGGAAGCTCCGTTTCCGACTAGAGGTTAGACACAACGCACGATGGTTTTACTCACAGGCGCACTCGTCGCAGATATGGACGAGGGTCATTGGACGAACGTACGAGTCGCACACGGGGCTGGGCGTCAGCTGGGACAGATCAACACAGACATACCATTTACCGTCACATTTCTCGCAGACTCGGCCAATCGCTATGGGTCAGCAACACGATACGGATATTTTGCAACTCACCAACGCCAGGCTGACGCCTGCACATGAGAAGATCTCAACGTTAGCTATGCCATCACTAATAGCCGCTTACCGGTATGGTGCTTCGACTGCGACAGTCAGTTCCTGTATCTCTCCTCTTGCTACTCACCATTTTGAAGCGACTACGGGTAGGTGTGGATGATGACGATCTGACTGAGACCGCAACATTGTTGTCGAGATATCTGGACGTCAAATCACGTGACTGATTCGCCACCGAAGTCCCGCCCCGCGTGGGGTTGCCCAGGTACAGACAGTCGCTGTGGTTTGGAATGAGATACATTGCGTGCAGACTTCGTGCAAAAATACATAGTGGATAATACAACCGGGGTGCGATCCATGTAGTGCCACACCTTCCGTGAGCATGGAAGCTTCGTCTACAGCTTTGCCTTGGACTGCACAGGGATCTTGGGAGGGCGCCATTCTTCGCCGCGGAACAAGATCGTGGCGGGAGCAGTGCCAAAGTCGACGGGAAGCGGAATGTCCTGGGTGTTAATGACGAAGGATGCAACCACTCACGAGCTCGTGCACAGCGATGGTGCGGATCATGGTGTAGTGATGAATCGTATGCAAGGCGCAGAACCAGAGCTTTACGTCAGCTGTGACACATACGACGTGACTTACCTCACGGCCGAGAGTACTTCTGAACTCTTGCTCTACAGGCGATAACGACAAAACGGTCACGTCACGTTCCAGCTCTCCAGACAAATCACTCGAGTCAGCTAGGCTGCAGAGACCTTCACGGACGCTGATGAAAGCGTTGCGACAGGCGTCAACAGCACGGGCGACCTCTTTACGTGTGTCGGGTAAGACGGCGTCATAGTTGATAACTAGGGGTTGTGACCGAGTCCTCTCCGACGAGAAGGGCGAGAGGAACGCGCTCCAAGCCTCCTCAACGTGACGCAAATGTTTACCAAGGGAGCCTCCCGGAATGAGATTGCTATCGTGGATGAGCTTGTCATCAGTGAGGTGCTCATCGACGAGGTCAATCGCGGAGTCGACGAGTGAGATGGAGAGCTCGATGAGGGCGTGGGGCCCATCGCGGTGGCTGGAGGGATCCTGAGACCTGGCTTGCCCTGCGAGCGAGTGGTCGAGGGATGCAGACCGCTGTCGCTTGGATTGCTTCTCAGAGTCAGCGCGTACCAAGCAGCTGCACTCACCATTGCGTGCAGAGGAGGAGTGCGACGGCGGGAAGAAACGTGTACGGGAGAGAGTGTGAACGCAACAGAGTTTATGTAGAGTGACTTTGTGACATGCATCGCGATACATTCCGTGTCCGATTCATTGAATCTGGGTCCATCAGACTGGTGAAATGACAGTGTTGAGGCATGCTGAGTCTTGTTGAGCCTCGCCATGTGTCAAGCCCCGCGAGGTTAGGCAGCTTCGCAGACACACACGGACTTGCGGCGTCCGTCGATCCAGAAATTGGGTCCGCCCTCGTGACGGAACCAGATAGCACAGTGCGGTGGCACACTGTTGGCCGCTGGATGCTGTACGGTATCGTGGTGGAGGTGCACCAGCACAGGATTAGGTCTGCGGCCAAGCTAAGACGCGACGCGCGACTGCGGTGTGCGGTGTAGGTCAAGAAGTGCACAGATCGTCTTGTTTCGCCTCCTTCTTCACAAGAGCTTGCACCTTGCACAGCCATCGACGTCTTCTTGTTGCCATGCTCTTCATTCACGTTCATCATCGGTCTTTTCGTCTTCTTACTTTTGCTCAAGCTTTGCTCCCCACTGTTTCTCGCTCACCCGACAACTGTCTTTCTTCTGGCTGTAGCGATAGCCTTCAAAATGATGTCTGGGCGCCCTCTTGTGGGAGCGCAAATGAACGCCTCTCACGACCACGATCATCTCGACAGCCCTTTGGATCAACCGCCGACCTATAACCGATACAACGACCGGTGCGCAGACCAGCAGTTGCACGACAACGACAACGCTTATGACTCGAACCCGTCCTACGATTCAAACACTCCCCATGTTCCCTACAGTGGTCCGGGATACAGCGACAACATGGAGGGGCGCCGCTATGAGGAGCCTTGGTCTTACACAGGTTACACTTCCCCCAAGACGCCCGTCGCTCGTCCGAACCCGACCGAGTACAGCCCGCTGTTCGAACAGCCTGACGCCCTGGAGATGCGGCCACTGAATGCGACCGAAAGCAAACCAGTAGAGTTTTGGCCACCTCCCCCTGCGACTCTCTCACGTCGGGAGCAGGTCATCGAGGCTATTCTTTTCGCCACTAGCATTGGCCGCCTCCTGGTGCTGCTGCGAGTGAAGAAGGATGTCCCAGTGCAAGAATCCATCAGCCGAAAGCGTTCCAACGTCCTGCCTCAGAAGTGGCCGATCATGACCTACTGTCTGATCATTATCATGTCATGCTTGATGGTATGGGAGCTCATTGTCAACAAGCAGAAGACCGGGAGTGTCATTGCGACGAAGCCGACTTTTAACTACATGATCGGGCCGTCCTTTGAGGTTCTCATCAACATCGGGGCCCGTTTTGTTCCGTATGCCACCAGCACGACGGGAAACTAACCTGCAGATGCATGAAGCTCGTCAAGAGCGTTCCTCCCGACTTTGCCCTGAGGTGCATGGATGACACGTCGGCGTTGGTACGGAAATTGGGCTGCGACTGACCAAACAGGAGCTCTACCAAGACTTGCACTGTCGAGAGCCTCTGTGGCCACGGAGGCTTCCCAGACGGTATTCCGGATCGTGCGCTGCAATGCCTCGAAAGGAGCTGACAGCAGAATCCTGGCGTTTCATTGCGCCCATCTTCCTTCATGTCGGTATCATTCATTTCCTGCTGAACATGTTTGCTCAATGGGTCATCTGCGGCGTCGTAGAGCAGATGATCGGTAAGGTGACTGTGCGCTGGGGGGCGCTTATCTGTAGGGACTGTGCCCTTCTTGATCGTGTACATTACTGGCGGCTACTACGGCTTCGTGTTGGGTGGCAACTTTTCGCGTGTGGGCATTCCAACAGTCGGTGCAAGTGGGGCAATTCTGGCTACGGTATGTTGTCCTCGTCGGGCAAAGTTAATCTGGGGTAGGAAGGGTGCATGGCGGTGGACTTGATCTTGCATTGGCGCTTCTACGATCGGCCAATAGCCAAGGTATGTTTTTGGGCCCCGCACGTTTGACCCCTAATGAATACGCAGGTTCTGATGTTCCTACTCGAGTTTGCGATCGTCATCGCCATGGGATACATGTATGTTTAGAAGCGGGGCCCTTTCGCGGCCTCCAACACAGTTTGCGGCCTTCGATATTGATAGCCGGATGTGGCTGACGGGGCAGCCCCTTCGCTGTGGACGGCCTGGCACACCTTGGCGTGAGTGTTCGTCGTGCGCCTCCTACGCCGCGGTATCACATCATGGGAACTATACTGAGATGGCCCGCAGGGATTGGCAATGGGTTTGCTGCTCGCAGTTCTGCTCGTTCCCACAATCAAGGAAACGAAACGCGAGGTTCTCATTGTCTGGATCGCTCGGGCTGTGGCATTCACCTTGGCGATTGTAGCCCTTGTCTTAACAACCCAGAATTTCTGTGAGTTCGTAACGCCGAGGGTTTGGGGAGTCCGGGGTAAGAGTGGGAGTGATGGGGTGGGGTTAGCCAACAGCGACCAAGCAATGTTGGATGGACAAGAGGTGGTTGGATTGGAGAATTACGGACAATTATTAACACCGACTTTGCAGACACTGAGGATCCAGTGAGTGATGCCGTTCCGCGCCGTCGACCGACGCCGCACCTAAGGGTCGGCCCGTTGCGGCCGGGGAAAGGCCCTTGGCATACGTAAAGCTCACCCACTCAGAATGCGGCATGCGAGTGGTGTCGCTTCTTGTCGTGCATCCCCACCTCGTCGAACGAGCATTGCAAAGGCACGGTGAGTGGATATCCGGTATTGCGCATGCTTTACCACGCATTCTGCGGCGTCGTCTCCACGTCCGAACCATCGGCGTCCTATGTCCGAGGCATCGTCTATTTCAGTTACGCGCGGAACCGATGCGGGGTGGACTGAGACCAGGGGCAAGCAGCACGGCGGTGCCGTGAGGATGTGAGGATCTATGGGATGTGCGACTGAACATGTGCCTGGAGCTAAAAACTCGGCAGCGCCTTCAAAACGCCTGGTCTGGCCGTGCTCTGGGTCTTGGCTGACGTCTTTCGGTCCTGGGGAGAGAGATACCAGGAACATCCTACGGGTCCCCTTGCTGCCGGGTTCAGTCCCGCCCCGGCTGGACCGGTCTAAGCCGGCCGTTTACCCTTCTGCTGCCGTGCTGCTGTATTGCTAGCTTGCAGGGCAGAGCGCGTAGCGAGCGCGTGTGGGGTCAGGTAACGGCCCGGCTCCGCCGCTACGGGTTTTGATTCGAATCATACGAGAATAAAATTTAAACTGACACTCAGGGCCTTCAAACGTACACCACCACCAGCTAGCAGCGCGATCAGAAGAAAGGCGGCAATATTCCTGTTGATAGCAAGCGAATTGATGTGATGCGAATGAAAGGCGGAGCTCCTGATCCTGAGCGGATCGCAGACAAATTCGATATCTGGCCAGCTCGGAGCGTTGGTCGTGCATTTTAAGCGGGGTGTAGCCGCCGCCTGCCCGCTGATGTTGGCCGCCTTGTAGTCCCTTGTGACGTGGTGGGAGCGCAGGCGCACCGTGCGCACTGATGCGCTGGCCGTGACTCCTGCCTTGGCGTCAGCTGATGGAGGGGTGGACTAAACTGGGCACAAGGGACGTCCAATGTGCCCTTATTCCCCCCTCGGCTACAACTGAGGCGCCAGACCCAAGACTGAGTCCCAGCGACAGAGTGACTCAATCATACTCAGGCCGCAGGCCAGCGAGGCAGGGCCGTAATACCGTAGTGCCTCAGCCCCAGGCCTCGGTGCCTCAGACACCTGGGCACGCATGCTGGATATACTGGACAGCACGCCAGTACGGCCATGCTGGCTGGACCACCCCCTGCGCCCTCGATACCTGGCTGACAGTGCACCGCTGTTCGGCGCCCTTCGCCGCCGTGTCATGCGGGTCACTTCTCAATCTCTTCCTCCCCCGCTTCCCCTGACTTTCCTTCCTGCATGTCAGGTGATCGTAGGTCCTCTGCTTTTGCTCCCTGTGGGCTTTAGCTGTCGCGTGCCTGCGTCGCAGGCTGGTTTTCTCCGCACTCTGCCCAACTGGTTGAACAGCTTGGCTGACTCCCCAATCCTCCCAACCCTAGCGGGGGCGCCGAGGGCGTACAGGCGGCAGGCTGTTCCCTATCCCCCACCCGGGCTCGCGGCACTTGCATTCATCAGCGCATCAGAGCCGTCTGATCACTGACCGGCTGTACTAGGATCAAACCAACCCCGCAATTTGTCGCGAGGAACGGGGACTCCGCTCGGCAGTAGCCCCACGGGTCAGTCCTCTGACAAATCGAGTGCTACGCTTCGCTCGCATTACCGCTTTCATACATAAACGCAAGCGAAGAGCCGAGATCTATCTTTCCCGTAAACAACTTTCACCACCGGTGGTCCCATTCCATCTTCCTTCTTCTCCCTGCCCTCTTCCTCAACACGTCTCTCATTCTTTAATTCTTTGAACCACCACTATGTCTGCCACCGAGCTTAACGGCAACCACGGTGCTGAGGTCAAGGCCCAGAACCAGGCCTCGGACTCGGCTTCTGGCTACAACCAGGGCCCTCCCATCTCTCGTTTCATTACCCCCGGTGGTAACCCCATGGACACCAGCCAGCCGGCGTTCCCCGTGTTCCACCGTAAATTCGCCAACCCTGCTCCTCTCGGTCTTCTTGCGTGAGTAGCGAGCTCATAGCTTAGGCTAACGGTCCAGTTTCGGTGGTACCACTTTCGTTCTTTCGCTCTACAACGCCCAGGCCCGTCACATTACTGTCCCCAACGTCATCCTCGGTCTCGCTCTTGGCTACGGTGGTCTTGCTCAGATCATTGCTGGTATCGAGGAGTGGGCGTGCGGTAACACTTTCGGTTCTACGGCTTTCACTTCTTACGGCTCCTTCTGGATCTCCTTCGGCGTTCTCTACATTCCCCAGTTCGAGGTTCTCACTGCCTACGCGGACAAGGGCCGCATGCTCGACGATGCGCTCGCCATCTACCTGACCATGTGGGCTATCATCACCTTTATCTTCCTGCTCGGCACCTTCCGCTCCTCGGTCGCGCTCTTCCTCGTTTTCTTCTTCCTTGAAATCACCTTCTGGCTCCTCGCCGCCGGTCACTACACTGGCCACAAGACCGTGACCAAGGCCGGTGGTGGCATGGGTGTCGTCACTGCTTTGACCGCGTTCTACACTGCTCTCGCTGGTCTCCGTGAGTATCATGACATTGTTTTATCGCTGACCTTCCTCAGTTACCCGCGAGACCTCCTGGATCCTCATTCCCACCGGCGACCTCTCGCCCAAGTAAAGGGTGGATCATTTACAAGCTTACAGCGCTCAAATTGCGTAATCAACCGTTCAGAGACGTACATTTCGTTAGTGTTGGGTATTTGATGGAATAATACTTTGTTTATCACGTGTACCTGAGCCTTTTCCCTTGTTCCTGGCCCCTTGACACTGACCCCAGTCCAAGCCCGGTGGCGAACGGCGGCCGTCGCTGACTAATGTGGCCCTCTGCGCCTCTGCAGCCTTTGAACCGAACGCCTCTTCGTGGAATTCGAAAAGGTCGCACCACAACGTCCGATGCAGATGACGAACGCCCAACCCGCTGGAAAGATTGGTATGAAGTTGCTTGCTGACATAGGTGGCTGGGTGACGTCAAGCCCATGCCCAGCTCACCCACAACTCCGCTCGGCACGGCTGACCTGTGCTCGTATCGGGCGGCGGCGTTCCCGCCGCGTCTTTTTCGGAACCGCTCCCCGTGCGCACCACACGTGATGCGCCGATCCCAGCACAGGATGTCCTGGCGCCGTCTTGCGATCTGTGCATGCTGCGTGCCGCAGCGTGCGCAGCATCGTGCACAGTGTGACCGCTCACGTGTGATGTGCGCAAGGTGAAGGTTCGGCTGTCTATGCACGAGCCCGTTTACGAGAACGCAAGGAGTAGCTAGAATGCCGAGAAATTGGAAAACGTTGGCCTCGGAGATGCACAAGGCCGCGTGTTGCGTAAGCCGGGCACAGCGCAAAAGTGGTCGCAGCAGACAGCGAGTGTCCAGCTGACCTGCAGTTCTGACGCCGGTCCGGTCTCTGCCGTCTGAATTGTTTTGATCTCTCGGCTAGGCCGGTCAGCGTGCTTTGCAAGCCGAGGCGAACCCCTTCATCTGTGTGATGCGCATGCGATCAGGCAACAGATCGTCGGGTTTCGCGTCTGCCCTTTATGGCTTCACGACGCGCACGGCCTTATGCACAAGCCTTTCTGCAGTTCCAAGAATAGCTCGCGTGACTGACGACAGACGCGCAGATGATCGCTCTGTTGACCGCCCCTACTTACCACGAAAAAGATCAGGAAGAGAGGCTCTGCCTTTGCAATCTGCCTCGTCCGGTGTATCGTGAATGCGATGAAAGGCGGTCATGATTATTCCCCTGCAATGCGAGATGGGTTTCGCTTTCCTTCTGACCCCGCCCGCATCACACTCGCAGGGCGCTGCATCAGGTCTTCGTGACAACACTTTCCTCGGCGTTTCCGGTAGGTGCTCGCGCATAATCCGTGCAAAGCCTGACTGTTATTCTTTCCGAAGGTGTTGGATCGAGGAGATCGATTACACACCCCACCGCAGTCCACAGTGCTGAAGGCGCGCAAGTCACGACCACAGACCCTCTTCGAACGGTGACCCTCTTCGAACGGTCTGGCTCACCACATGGAGCTCTTAAAATAGCCACCCAAACGACGATCCGCCATTAGCGTGTGGGCGTCGGTGCTCTTTCCCCTTAGATCCACATCGGTGGATCCCTCATATACATTACGTCTCATGTGCAGACGTACGGGTTGCAGATCCAGATGACCATCCGCTTTCCGATATCGGGAGTCGCCGACAGTCCATCTGGGTTGCTGATCTTCGTCTCCTGGTGACGGGGTTTCTCTCGAGACATTCTCCAGATCTCCAGGATCAGCACTGATCCGGTCTCGCTTGGAGCGGAAACCGTCTCCCGGGACGTCATCCAGTGTGCGACAGCGAGTGTCGCTACCTCTCGGTCGCTCGTTAGCCGTGGAGGGCGCAGTTGGCGGTTGGCATCCATCCCAATGCAACACGCCTGTGCCAGACGGCTGGGACGTTGAGGTGTTGCAACTGTGCCTCGTGCCTTCATCGCGGCAGAGCTTGTGGTGGCTCCCCTCTTGTCCGTAGTTAGAATGCCGAGTATCTGCAGGTGCCCCCCCCCCCCCCCCCTTCTCTCCTCTACCGCTTGGCAGAATTCACGGCGCCAGAGAGCGCCCTCTAGCTCGGTTCAGTGCCCGCCCACCCCATAACGATATGACAAGCTTTCGCATTTCGTAGACTTCGTAGCCCGTCTACGGGCTCAACAGCTCAAAATCATGGCCTTAGTCCATTGTTAGTTGCCAAGTCCGGGCAAGGACCTGGGCCTTCGTTTGGGATGGATTGCGCCTCGGGCCCCTCTTTGGCTTTGGAGGCCCCCATGCCTTCGGCATGCTATATTCTACTCCTTGCTCCGGAGCGCGAAGGTGAAGAAGGCGAGCATGAGTTCGTGCTAAGCCATTCGGAGCCTCGAGGAACAGCGAGGACGCGGATACTTCCCAGGTGAACCAAGCACCGAGATTGCTCCGTGGACTTGCCAGGACGGGAAGTGCCGTCATTCCAGTGCCACTTACCTCGTCCATCTCTCTGTAGGACGGGATATTGACTTTTGGGAATGATCGGGGCACAACTTCGTTCGACTGCCAGGCACATGGGCAGGGCGAAGAATGGGGCAATGGTGTCCTCCGCAGCATGACCTACGGCAAGAATTCACGCTCCGTGTTCGACAGGCTTAATGCCTCATCGCTGAGGGTGTAGGTTCGTCGCCACTGTTCAACGAAAATGTGCATGGCTGGCTAGTACGGGCCGATCGTAGTAAAAGCCGCGAAGAAGATGAGGCACTAAGGCGTGACTGTGCTGGCGTCACCTCAGCAATGGCCAACCGCTTGGACCGCTGCTTCCAGCAACGCGCAGCGTAGCACGCAGCGTGCGACACCGGTAATCACACAAATAGCGAGGCGCTCGGTCCTAGGTCACTGTTCTCGAGGTATATCCGCACATAGAGCTGAGCCAGAACCAACGGGAGCATGGTACACGATGCCAAGCGGACTGGCGGCCAGCGCGACGCTCGCCGTGCATGGATCTTATCTGTGGAGTCTTTGGGCGGAGGCACTGGTGCGGGGGCGTGGTTGAGGCGTTCTTGGGTGGCCGCTATTGCGACAGCGGCGATTAGTGCGCTGGGCTTACAAGCAAAATCAGCAGGAACCGTAGTATGCCCAGGCGTCCACTGTCAACACCGAGTCAGTAGTGGCAGAGAAGCGACAATCTGTGCGCGAAGCGTCGCTGCCCCCCCGAGGTTGGTATCGTCTGTCAGACCATCAGACTACGGTTGGCCGCAAGTGTGTACCCCTGAAGCGGCCTCACGTTACCGACTGGGACCAGTGCTCACAGCAGTAACTGCGTGCAAGCGCAAGGCTGCTGCACGCTCTTGTCATGCTGATTTGGGCACAGGGACGGCAAGTACTCTGAAACGCCTAATGGATGTGACACCACACGAAGCACTAAGGCACGTTGCCACCTCCATAAGGCGAGGTTCCAACCAGCCAGCAAGCGCGGCGGCCTGTTGACAGCAACGCTCGCAACACTTTCACTAGGGGCGAGTGCTTGGCAGCTCGCGATTATGCGCTGATGCGGTGGCGACTAGAACCATGGCGACGCTGCTTTGCCGGAGCATTCAGCCGAGCATGCGCCATTTAATGTCTGCCAGTTGTTCAGGACTGCGGGCACATCATTCGCCATGCATCTGTCTTGGCTCGCTGGTCAGGTTGGCGGCTTGTTTGTCGCGCGCCTAGAGCCTGCGCTGTGTCAGCCTCACCCGATAAGGCTAACAAACCCCTTATGTTTTCCGCCCACCTGACCTCCAATGCATCCAGCGGGCCCATCATTAGCCCAGCGGTGCAGCGATGCTTCCGTTGGCTGGCCAGCTGGCTGTCTGGGGTGCGTGGTGCGACAACTCTTAGGTGGGGTAACAATTAAAAGGCGCCGCCAGCGTGACCCACATTCACTGTTGGTCTCCCTTGCCCTTGACTGCCCCTGTTAGCCCTGCTGGCCTGCTAGCCCTGCCTCGCGGACTAAGTATCCAGAGCGCAAATTCGTACCGAATGCGCCTTACTGCCTGACGGGCTGAACCAACCTGTGGCCGGCCCTCTGGTTCTGCCCCCTTCCTCCCTCCCTCCCTTTTCCCCCTCTGGCCAAAACGCTTCCTCTCAGTTTCGAGCTCAGCTCGACAGAAGCTTCCACCCACAGCCCACCAGGCAATCAGCCTGCCGCTCCGCCCTCCTCCCTCCGCCCTCCGCCCTCAGCTGTCCCTTCCCCCCCTCACTGCCAGGCCACCATATAGCCATCCGCCAGTCAGACTCACCGAAGACAGCCAACCAACCATCCCTCGGGCTGACTTTGCTGTCGCCGCTGCTTACACCTTGCCATCTTCAACACTCCACACAACGTCTCATCGATCCTTCCCACCCAGCACGCTCCGTGTCCTCGAGACACCCCCCTTCAGTTCACTTGTGAACTAGGGTTTTCTTTTGCCGCCTCTCCCGCATCTCAGTCGCGCCCACGGATTCTGCGTCAGCAATCCTGTGTCGTCACCCGTCACCTTGTAGACAAGTCTCAACTCTCGTTACCTGCACGCTGGAAGAGCTATACCAAGGTTGCGTCCTGCAAAGCATCCCCGACCCATCGCAATCACATTGTACCGCCCAAGCAATCTGTGAGTCACCAAAATACCGCCTTTTTGCACCGCTTTGTCAATGCTGACATTGTGTTGTGTCCTGTCTCATGGTAACTCGTGTTCTTCCTTCGCATGGTTCTTCGGACCGTCGCCTCTTTCAGAGATTATGTCGGCTGCCAACTAGCGAACGCCGTCATTAGCAACCCTTAGTAACTCTCATTCTCGTCCCTCTCGATTTGTGACAATATGACTTCTGTTGGAGCTATCGAGCCCAGTGAGGAGGAGTCGATGGCCGGCGATAACCCAAAAGTAAGTGGCCACCGCACCATCTCGCTAATCATCCCAGCCTGTTGCAGATAGCAGACGTCCCAGCGCATCTGAATGTGCTGATGCGCATGCCGCTGCCTCTCTCCAGGCGCGTCGTGCTGTTGCTGACCATCCCACCCCGGCCCCGCCTCTTCTTTCGCCACCTCTTTCCACCCCTCGCACCCCTGACTCTGAAGCCGTGTCCCCTGGCAACATCTCGGTCAAGGAGCTGGCCACCCCGCTCAGCGAGATGCAGCGCCCCGACATGCAGCGACCTCCCACCCAGGACTCTGTTGCGCCGCAGGCAGGCTCTGCTGGCACGCCGGAGCTCATTCCTGAGTCGGCGTTCCTTCCTGGCGCCAAATGTAAGCTGGCACTGAGATAACCTTGCTCACACCTACAGTCCGCCCTCTTCCGGCGGAGACCCAGGGTGCTATGAACATCCCGCCTCCTTCATCTGCGCCAATGTCACGCAACGTTAGCGAGAACGGCACGCGCCAGAACCGCTCCCAGTCCACCAGCAGCCAGAAGAAGGGCTTCCTGGCCAAGATGTTCCACCACGACTCCAAGGTCGAGAAGATGACTCCCGCCAACGGGTCGCCACCTATGACTCCCAACGCCACCGACTCTGATCAATCGCGCCCGCCCTCTCGCGCCCCTAGCTTCAAGAGAACCAAGGAGGAACCGCCCGCGCCTGACAAGCTCGAGCGCCGACCTTCTGGCATCCAGAGGCGGTTGTCTGAGCGTACTACCTCGCACGGATCGACCGGCGCTGGTGCCGTTGCCGCAGCCCCGGAGGCGGCCCCGTCCAAGTTTACCCTCAAGGATCTCATCGGTGGTGGCAAGGACGGCAAGCTGTCGCGTCGTGGCTCTGAGAAGGGCTCAGCTCGTGGCTCGGACCGTGGCTCTACTAAGGGCAGCGAAGCCGGTGGCGAGAACGCCAGTACAGCTTCTCTGTTGAAGAAGTACGGTATCTGCGATCGCGCCGCCATTGGAAAGGGTGCGACCGCTGTCGTCCGCCTGGCACACAAGTGGGACCGTCGCGAGGAGAAGCTGTATGCCGTCAAGGAGTTCCGCAAGCGCCGCAAGAACGAGACCGAGAAGGACTACGTCAAGAAACTCACATCCGAGTTCTGCATCTCCTCCACCCTCCACCACATCAACATTGTCGAAACCGTGGACCTTGTGCAGGACGAACAGCAGCACTGGTGCGAGGTCATGGAGTACTGCCCTGGTGGCGATCTCTATGCTGCAATCAAGAAGGGCGGTATGTCCTCTGCAGAAGTCGAGTGCACCTTCAAGCAGACGCTGCATGGCATCCAGTACCTTCACTCTATGGGTGTAGCCCACCGTGACATCAAGCCTGAGAACCTTCTCCTTGATGGCCGCGGCCACGTCAAGATCACCGACTTTGGCGTGTCCGACGTCTTCCGCATGTGCTGGGAGAAGAAGACGCATCTGAGCAAAGGTCTCTGCGGCTCGGAGCCATATATCGCTCCCGAGCTGTTTGAGATGAAGGAATACGACGCTCGACTCGTCGATGTCTGGGCTGCGGCAGTTGTCTTCTACTGCATGCAGTTCCAGGAGCTCCCTTGGCGTGTCGCCAAGCCCACAGATGCGACTTATGCCACGTACACGTCACAGTACTACCCATCAGGTGCCAGGCCCGAAGGTGCGCCTGCCTGCCCCGCGCCTTTGAACAACCTAGTTCCCCGTGAGTGCAGGCACGTCATCAAGCACATGCTTGACCCCGATCCGAAGACGAGGTGGACCGTCGACGAGGCGCTCAAAGACAAATGGTTGCAGTCCGTCGAGGTCTGTGTCGAGGGCCAGAAAAACAACCATTCGCATACCACTGTTCCTTTGGACGTTGTCCGTGTTACGGACAAGTGATTCTAACCACCCCATGTTGTTGCACAGATTCCGTTATATATATATATTTTACAGTATGGATTACGTTAGAGAGTTGATAATGCCGAATATCCTGCTTCGTGCGCATATGCATGTGCATATTGCGCGTGGTTCTGCCGTGAGCCCGTGTCCCGTCTCCCAAATCGGTCAAAGTTTGATGGGAACGCCAAAGTCGCAGCCCTCAGCTTCACGCGTCTTTCCCTTATGCCGCTCCGGACGCAGGGCCGGAGCCTGGCGATGTCCCAGAACAGTACGGGGAGGTGAGGCATGTGAAAGTAGGCGCGTATGGGGACCCCACTAGACGGAAATCAGGCACGATGTGCGTGCACATTTGGTGCGGGCGGCCGTGCGTGCCGCTGACAAGCTGACATGCAGCCCAGATGGGCGCAATCGTGCGCATTGCCAGATCGGAGGACTGTCCGCCCCTTGCCACAGACTGGTGCCCAGCCTGTTCTCACATCCTTCCTGGCATCTCTCTATCTCTCACTCCTCACATATCCCTTGCTTTTCCCCGCAACTCTCATCCACCATCCTCCAGCGGTCAACTCTTAGATCACGGACGACCTCGGACATTGGCCTGGGCTTAGCTTGGCAGTCTGATACCCTCCCAACTTCAGTGTTGCCCAGCTTACTGTTACAACACGCCGACTCCGCCATGACCAAGAAGCCAGCTCTCACCCAGGAGAACCTCGACAAGATTTCCCTGTGTAGGTACTCGAGCCTGCGGCTCCTATCTAATGTGTTCCAGCGACGGTTTCTCAGTCTCCTGGGTCCCGTACTCCGCCCGTCCACAAGCCGGCGCTCTCGAGGCGCTCATCCATGTCCAGCGCTCCCAGCGCCATTGGTCCCTCGCACAACGTCGACGTCGCTCAGATCGGTGTCCCTGTTACGACCCCGCGTCGTGAGCGCCCCAAGCAGCATAAGCGCTCGCTCACTGGTAAGTTCAGCAGTACAAACGTGCGAACAGTATGTCTTACTGTATCAGGGTCCTACTTCCCTTCCCAGGCTACGGACACCGACGAGTCTCCGATTGGCGATCCTCAGGTCTGGAAGACTGCTCTAAAGGCTGAAGAGGTGGACAAGGATGACGCCCAGGGCGTCGCCAACACTGTGGTGCGCCATGTTACGACCACCCTCGCCCGCCAGGCCATCAACCTCGATGACCTTGCTGCGTACCAGGCCACCGCCCTTTCGGTAAAGGACAGGCTCATCAAGCGTTGGAACGAGACCACGTCGTACCACACAAAGCGCGCCCCCAAGCGTGTCTACTACCTGTCCATCGAGTGGCTCATGGGTCGCTCCCTCGATAATGCTGTCCTCAACCTCGATGTCAGGAACACTTACGAGACGGCCACACAAAAGCTCGGCTTTGTGAGTTACAGACAAGGCAGGATCTGACAGCAGAACTTTGAAGATCTCCTCAATGAGGAGCGCGACGCCGCTCTCGGCAATGGTGGACTCGGCCGTCTCGCGGCGTGCTACGTAAGTCGACTGAGAGAAGGTACACTGACCCCAGATTGACAGCATGGCGACTCTGAGCCTTCCCGGATGGGGCTACGGCCTTCGCTACTCGTACGGGATTTTCAAGCAGCTCATCTCGAATACGGGTGAGCAGCTTGAGGCTCCCGACCCGTGGCTTGACCGCGAGAACCCCTGGGAGATCTCTCGCTTGGACGTCTCCTACCCTGTGCGCTTCTATGGCAACGTCGAGGCCGTGCCCAACACCGACCGTGCCGTGTGGTCTGGCGGTATGGAGTGCTTGGCCGTCGCGTACGACGTCCCTGTTCCTGGCTTTGCGACCAAGAACACCGCCAACTTGCGTCTCTGGTCGGCCAAGCCGATCCAGGGCTTCGACCTCAACTCGTTCAACGCGGGCAACTATGAAGCGGCTGTGCAGAGCAGCTCCGAGGCCGAGAACATTACTCGCGTTCTGTACCCGAACGACAACATGTATGCCGGCAAGGAGCTCCGTCTCAAGCAGCAGTACCTCTGGTGCAGTGCTTCGCTCCAGGACATTCTGCGTCGTTACCAGAAGCTCGACCTTCCTTGGGAGCAGCTGCCCGAGTACGTTGTTATTCAGAGTGAGTAAGCGTGCACTGCAAGGTGCTGACTCCAGTGAACGACACGCATCCCACCATTGCGATCGTGGAGCTCATGCGCATCCTCATCGACGAGGAGGAGGTTCCCTACGACGTCGCGTGGAAGATCACCACCAAGGTCTTCGCTTACACCAACCACACTGTGCTTCCCGAGGCGCTGGAAAAGTGGCCAGTCCCTCTCTTCGAGAACCTCCTCCCCCGCCACCTCCAGATCATCTACATGATCAACATGAACTTCCTCAACGACGTCGCCAAGCGCTTCCCCGGTGACATTGACCGCATCAGGCGCATGTCGATCATCGAGGAGGGCAACGGCAAGTTTGTCCGTATGGCTCACCTGGCCATTGTTGGATCGTTCAAGGTCAACGGTGTCGCCGAGCTGCACAGCCAGCTGCTTCAGGCCACCATCTTCCGCGACTTTGTCGAGTACAAAGGCCGCGACTTTTTCACCAACGTCACCAACGGCATCACCCCTCGCCGCTGGCTCCTGCAGTGCAACCCCAGTCTCGCTCAGCTGATCACTGACACCTTGGGCTCCGAGCACTGGCTGGTCAACCTGAAGCAGATCCAGCAGCTTCTGCCGATGGCTGACAACAAAGCGTTCCGCGACGAGTTCCGCAACATCAAGATCGAAAACAAGCTCCGCCTTGCCCACGTTCTCCAGTCCGACCTCGGGATTGACGTTGATGTCGACAGCATGTTCACCTGCCAGATCAAGCGTCTGCACGAGTACAAGCGTCAGACCCTCAACATCTTTGGTATCATCCACCGCTACCTCCAGATCAAAACCGCCTCGCCCGAGGAGCGTAAACAGTTTGTCAAGCACACGGCCATCTTTGCTGGCAAGGCCGCGCCCGGCTACTACATTGCCAAGCTCGTCATTCGTCTCATTGTAAACGTGGCCAAGGTCATCAATGAGGACCCCGAAGTCGGCGACCTCCTCCGTGTCTGTTTCATTCCCGACTATAGCGTCTCGATTGCCGAGGTCCTGATCCCCGCCGCCGACGTCAGTGTTCAGATCAGTACTGCCGGCACTGAAGCCTCGGGTACCAGCAACATGAAGCTCGGCCTGAACGGTGCCCTCCTTCTCGGTACCGTCGACGGTGCCAACATTGAAATCGCTGAAGATGTTGGTGAAGAGAACGCCTTCTTGTTTGGTCACCTCGCTCAAGACGTCGAGGCTGTTCGCTATGCCAACTCGTACAACCAGACCTCGCTTGAGGAGCGCTCGCCTGAGCTCTTCCAAGTTTTCAAGGCCATCGAGGCTGGCAAGTTCGGTGACGGTCACGTCTACGAGCCCCTGCTCAAAACTGTAAGTACTTATGATGGCTTCGCTGACACCAGGTTTACGACAACGACTACTACCTTGTCTCCAACGACTTTAGCTCGTACCTCGCTGCCGAAAAGTTGGCCGACGAGCTGTGGATCGACCAGGACGAGTGGACCAAAAAGTCGATCCGCACCACGTTCGCGATGGGCGACTTTTCGTCCGACCGCTCGATCCAGGACTATGCCGACTCCGTGAGTTCAGAGTTGCCAGCAGACGACTGACTATCCTAGATTTGGTCGCTCGAGCCTGACCCTGTCCCCGAGAAGTAAATGCTGTCGTACGAGACTTCACGATTGCTACTCATACCTGTGTATTGAAAATGGACTATGAATCAATTGTACATACAAGAACTCTAGACGGCTTACAACTTGCGCTTCTTGTCGGACGTCTGATCCTCCTCGGTCCGACGCTTAGAGGCAGAATTCTGTTTCGCGGATGAAGTCGCCGGCTTCTTCTTGACGACGACCCCCTTCAACAAAGACTTCATGTCCTTTCTGCCGGATTTTGGGGGCACGCGCTTTGACACCGGAACCTCCGTCTTTGGTTTCGGCTCAGGTACTGCCAACTTTGGCTCAGCAGCAGCGACCTCAGCGGCGTACTTCTTCGCAAGAGCACTGAAGGTGTTAGGTGCGGCCCCATAGCTCTACTTACTCTCTATACTCCAGCACCTCGGCGTTGTCCTGGTCCTTCACCCGTCGTTCCTTATCCCGCTGCTCTTTCATCTTTTCGGACAGAAAGTCGTACTCGTCGGCGTGCAAACCTCTGTACTGATTTCCAAGCTTCATTTTGTTATCCCATTCTTCCTGTTTGAGCAGCTATTCTTGTCAGCCCCGGGTTTGGATCGTCATATTTGACTCACTCGCTGCTCCTCCAGTCTCTGCGAATATTAGCTCCAAAGGAATATAGCAAGCTCACCTCGAACAGCGTGCGCCCATCGTGCTTCTCCTCCTTCATCTGAGGAGGCGGTTCTTGCCCGATCCTGTTGTAAGAGATATCCAGATGAGATTGCGCACCTAGCGTACGCCTCCTTCCATTCTTGATCGCGGCGGTCGTTGGCTTCATCAAGCTTGTTCTGCGAAATGAAGCGAGCGTTGATACTGCCAGTAGCCAAGGCCGATCCCGACGTCTCGATGCTTTCCATGTTGACGCGAGGTGGGATGTGGTAAGTCCAGTGGCGTGAAGTCGAGTTCCAACAACATTGCCTGGCGAGGCAGCGCGAAATACCCCCGCGGCGGCAAATGACGATTGCAATATGATCGGCGTTCTCTCCCCTGTCAACAGCTGATTTCGGACATTGGTGCGACCACGACACATAGCAACCCTCATGTCCAGAAAGCTGGATCTTTCCCAGTTCAAGGGTGACTCTTCGGATGAAGAGGACCTGCTAACCCCAAAAAAGGTAAGGCCCTTTCAGCGTCCGAGCGCATCACACATAAAGCTAATGTCAGCGGACACTCGAACTTGACGCCCTCAAGTCCAAGACCTTCTCCTATGGCGTCACGAAGAAAACGAAGAAGGACATGGAACGCGAGGAGGCTGAGAGAAAGCGCATAGAAGATGAGGAGTTCGTTCTCGAGCCAGCTTCCGCTCACACCCAGGCTTGCCCGGATAGCGCTCGAGGAGTTTGCGCAAGCATTCGAGGGCGAGGGTGATCGTCCAAGGGCTATTGGGCGACGCGGGAAGGGCTTCGTCAGAGCTGGATTCACAGGTGAGGGCGCGGACAAACATAGCTGACGTGCGAGAACCGGCTTCACCCCCAACCTCGATGCCCATCCGCCAGACAGTAATTCTCTAACGCGCAAGCACTGGCTTACGATCAGAATGTGCAGAGCGGCCCAAGTCGCGTTTCACCACCGCCTACTTTTTCTCGTCCCAGAGGAAAGAGGGCAATGGATACGTTCCTGGAGGAGATCAAGAGGTGCCCGCGGTCATGAGACATGCTGACTTTCAGCAACCAGGAAAGCCGCGAAGCCAGGCTGGGAAGAATCGCGCAGCGTATGTTTCATCTCGAGGTGCTGCTCTAACAACAGGTGAGGGCCGCTCCGTCACTTCCCTCGCTGCATTTGATGGTCCTGGCGGTACTCGACAAACCGAGGCAGATGTACGTCCGGGTACTTGAGCGTTGGCTGACTTTGCAGAGCACCAACTTGTTCATTGTAAGCTACGCCTGCTTATTCGTCTAACACACAGGGCAATCTTCCGCAGACAGTCTCGGAGGATAGTCTTGGAAAACTCTTCGCAAAGGCCGGAGCAGTGGGCACCGTCAAAGTAATGTGGCGTATGTGTGATTCTTGCAACTCCCACTGATATTCTAGCCCGAGACTACGATCACCACCGGTCGCGAGCAGGCCTGACAGGCTTCGTGTGTTTTATGCAGCGGCCTGACGCCGAGAGAGCAGTGCAACAATTTGATGGTTTCGATTGGAATGGCAACACACTACGTGTCACTTGGAGCAGGCCCGTTCCGATCCCCAGGCGGGCTGCGTATGGTGAGTGCATCGACTGGGTTGATTGACAGCAGAATCGGCAAATCGTAGCTCTTCGGATGGGCCAACAGGACCGCGCGACGAACAGACCTCTTCATTTGACATGGCGGAAAACCTGGAGCGCAAACAGTACTGGCTGGTATCCGTCGAGAAAGAGCAACAGGATTTCCTGGAGGCTGTTGCCAAACGGGTGCATGAGCACGGGAAGGGGCTGCTCAACACGCTACGCAGCAATGAGCGTAGCAACCCAAAGTTCAACTTTTTGTTTGATACAGAGGTGCGGCTGAAGGCCAGACAATGCGCTGACGTGCAGAGCGCAGACTACCATGTGTTCAACTATTTCGTGGATGACAGATACACCTTTCCTCCGGCCCGTATCGCCGCGTTCGAGGACGAGGGGTATGCTTCCTTTTGCTCGACCGATTCAGCAGAGGAGAAGGATCAAAAGGAATACGGAAGAGCGTATCTAGGCAAGCTGGCTCGTCGCCGTTTAGAGGCCATGCTGCGAGGCATGACGGGTAAACGAGTGGAGATTGCTCGAGCGATGGAGTTTGCTCTGAAACACGCAGAAGCCGCCGACGAAGTGAGCAATTCTCGTTTTTACGCTGACGTTAGGTTGTGGAGACGATCTGCCAAAGCCTCTGCATAGATGAGACACCCATTCCGCGGAAGATTGCCCGCCTGCATCTGGTCTCGGACATTCTCCATAACTCGGTGAGAAGGGTCAAGTGTCGAAGCTGACCCCTCAGGCTTCACCTCTGCCCAACGTCTGGCGGTATCGACAAGCATTTGAAAAGCGGTTAAATCGCGTTTTTGCTCACTTGGCGAATGTCCATGAGAACCTCCTCGTGCACGCGGGGACCATCTCAGCCAACGTGTTCCGTCAACAGGTCGAAGCGGTCATTACGATCTGGGAGCGTTGGTGAGTACCCGACCCAACTATGCGCATTTTCTGACGCATAGGTTTGTGTTCACTTCGGATGTTCTCGAGCGTCTTGACAGACTGCTGCATGCCCAAGTCACTCTGGAGGAACTCGAGCAACCGACACCAGCTCTTGTCGTTGACGAAGCCCCACAGTCCCAACCGAAGAGTGCAGGCTTCAAGTCTTCGTTCACGCGCATTGGCACCTTTGAAGAATCCACCCATGCTGTGGCTAGCGGAGATGAGATTCTGGCGGAGCCAACCGAGGATGTAGATGGTGGGGCCATGGAGGAGGACGTGGACGGCGAGCTCATGGAGGAGGACGTGGAGCTCATGGAAAATCTAGACGGAGAAGCCATGGAAGAAGAAGTGGACGGAGAGGACATAGGCGGTGGGCCTGCAGGAGAGGCGTTATAGAAAATAGGTGGTCAACAAACATGTAATAATACATATCGCAACCTATGATGTAGTTCCCAATTTCATATCCACAACCCCGTTCCACATCTTTTCATTGATCCTGGCGGCCTTGTCGACGGCGCCCTGCAGACGACGGATCTCCTCCCTAAGCGCTGCAGTGTCCTCCTCGGTTGCCACAACTCCAGCGGTCACTGTTGCCCGCACCTGCTCGGGTCCTGCTCCACCACGGAACAGAGACAATCGTTCCCGGGAGTCTGGCTTCACTAGGACGGACACTTCCTGTAACTCTCGAGCAGACTTTGCCACCTTCATGCGCTCCAGGTTCTTGATCTCCATGATGGACCAGTTCTCGCCTCGTCCGGCATGGCCAACGAGGTCGGGTGGAGAGCTCATAGTCGCCAAGTAGGAGATCGGTCCAGCGTGAGCAGGAATGTTCCGAACCTGCTGGTGCGAGGGCAGGGCATGAATGTGAATGTCGCCCACCGACGTTCCGATGAGAAGTTGAGAGGCTGAGAATGACAGCGCAAGGCGTGTAATGGGCGTTCCGACGCTGATGCAAGCATTCTCGATCTTGACAGGAGGGGCGGAAGGCCCATGCCCGTTGACCGCTTCAATCTGTCCAGTCTGCGACACTCTGTTGTAGAGCGGGATGAGATACACATCGCCTTGTTTGGAAGCGACGTAGATGAACCGTTCTGCAGGGTCGACAACGAGAGAGCTTATCGAGACCGAGGGAGGCAGCGCAAAGGTCGCCAGCAAATCAAAAGGCGCCTGCAAAGACCACATCTACCAGGTCAGCATCAAGTTGCCACGCTTTTCCCCACCTTTACAGTTCCGTCCTCTGATGCAGTCCAGCAGCGACCATTGCTCTCAGCGGTTGCTTTGCCGATTGCAACTGCCGTTATTCCGAGGGTGTGGTCGCTCAACGAGCCATACGGCTTCCCAACGGGGGACGTGGCGTCACAGTTAACCAGCCGTGAGAGCAAGAAGATGTGGACTGCGGCGTCCGCGGAAGAGGAAACCAGTAGGGCCGAGTCATCGGTGAAAGAGAGCGTCGTGACGGAGCGATAGTGAGCGTTCCACGACGACAGCATGAGACCCGACGCTACCTGAAGGTCAGTTTGACGTGCGCTTGTTCTGGAAATTACCTCCCAAAGATAGATCTGGCCATTCGGTGATCCGGCGGCTAACCAGAGACCGTTTGGCGAAAGCGCGACGCAAGTCAACCTTTCCGGAAGGTGGAGCTTCAGATGTTGCTGGTCCTAATGTAAGCCAAGAGACAATTGTGCGTTCGCACCTTTTGCCAAGCCCAGATGCTGACAATGGCTTTGCCTTCTTGCACAGCCCACACTGTGCCGCCCACGCCATCATGACTCTGACACCAAGTCAGCGTGTTGGGGGCACAGGTAATGGTCTTGAAAGCCTGAACATGGCTTGACGTAGCCAAGTCGTGCAGTTGGATTGCAGGGGTTGCTTGCGTTCGTGTTGTCGAAATCGATGGACCCGCAGCCGAACAGGAGGATACAATCAGCTCCTGTGGACTCATGGCAAGTGACTTTGTGATGGACAGATGCTGTAAAGATTACCACCAAAAGTCCAAGGCGTCAACATTTCCGCAAGTCACGTGACAATATGGTGCCTGGCTCGATGCTAGCTCATCTCTTCGGCTCGCTGTCTTATCTACTGATACAACAGGGTGGACGCAAGTGCTTAAGTGCCGAGATACATGCGCTGATTGAGGTCCCATGCAGTGTGCGCGGGGCCACTAGACAAGACGTGCAGACTCTGATATCCACTTTCAACCCGCCCCCCCCATCTCAGGATTTGATTGATTGCTGCATCTGGTTTTTAACCGCCATGTATCTATCCAGGCGGCATACGGAGAGTACCGTTTTACTCTGGTTATTCTAAATGACACGCTTTAGCGGAGCTCGGCGAAGAGCTTGGGGGCAGCGCAGGCCTGTGCTCGTTAGTTGCATTCCGATGTGGTGTGGACGCCAGTCGACCAAACGCTTGTGGTGCTTCAATACTCACGTCGACGCAGTGCATCATGTGGAACATCTGCATTATGTTAGTGAGGCTCCTCAAGTCGTACTCGACACTCACCTCCTCGACGCAGTCCTCGCCCTCCCAGCCCTGGCCAGCCTCGACCTAGAGTCATCAGTATCCGCCTACTTTGGTCTGACGGTTAACTCACCTTCTGCTGGCAAGCCTGGAAGTGCTTGGCAGCGGCCTGGCACTCGGTCTGCTCGCACTTCTCGCGGATAGGGGGAGCCTGCTGTTGGGGTGTCAGTGGTCTCACGTTGCTGCTTGATGACTGGTCGGTCCCTGGAATACAGGAAGCGGCTCGACTCACGTCCTCGGGGTCCTCCTCGTCCTCCTCGTCCTCCTCGTCCTCCTCGTCCTCTTCCTCCTCGCCCTCCTCGGCCGACTCCTGCTCGGGTTCCTCGGCGGGAGCGTCCTCAGCGGCCTCCTCCTTCTGCTCCTCTTCGGCGTAGGCGCTGCGGGGTCAGTCCCTCGAGAATGGATGGTGCAAATAGCCGAAAAGTCGACTCACGTCGGCAGGAAGAATGACGACAGGGTCGAGAAAAGGGATGTTGACTGCTCCTCGTTGGCGGCCATCGTGAGTCGTTTCGGCGTGGTGAAGGTGGACGAGTTGTAGATGCAAGTGGTCTCACTAAAGCACTTTCAAAGGTGCATCACCTGGGCTGGCATTGGCTGGCGAACCGCTTAGGCGGAGGATCCACAGTCCCTCCGAGAGCTTCCGGGTGCTCGCGAGGTAGGATAACGCCGGAGCGTGGCACTTTGCGATCTCCTCCACCAGCGCTCCAGCTTGGAGACTGGTGCTCCCTACACCAAGGATCTCTTCATCGCTCCATGCATGTGATCCAATGTGCAGACTTCTACTCATCACTTGCATGTGAATTAGGTAGGTTGCAATTGCATGCAAATTCCAGTAGATTGCGCTTGCGGTTATGGTTATCGTGGATTCAGAGATGCACCGAGCGGCAGCCCAGTTTAAGGGTCGGCTACTTTGTTTGGTTCTCCTGGGTGGAAGCAAGATTTTAGAACAGTCCTTCTTCCATCTCGACATGCCGCGAGCAAAGCGAACACGCAAGCAACCGCTGGTGTCCAGTGCAGCCCCGACCTTGTCCCATAAAGCTACGCAAGCCACCATATCACGATTCCACACTCTGCTGAAGCGTAAGAGTGCACTGGAGAGAAAGCTGCACAGCGATGAACCTGCTCCCTCTTCCCTGCGGAAAGAGCTTGACAGAGTCAACGCCGAGATGGAAGCTCTGGGTGGACTTGAGGCGTATCAGCACGCAAGTACCCTTGGACAGTCATCTCAACGTGGAGGTGATTCCTCCAAAGTACTTATCAAATGGCTGAAAGGATTGCGATCCCAACAACAGTCACAATCTGCTCCGGTCAAGTGAGAGAGGATCGCAGTCTTGGACTGACGCGACAGGATGCTCGAGATTGGGGCATTGAAGCCCGACAATTACGCTAGCTGTTACAAGTGGATTTTGAACACTCCGATCGACTTGCGATCCAACCACCCAAACATTACTGAGCAGGATTTCCTGCTGCGTCCCCTGCCCCAAGGCGACAAGGACAGATTCGACGTCATCAGCTGCAGTTTGGTAATCAACTTTGTGCCAGATGTTCGAAACAGAGGTGAGGGCTCTCCCATGGCTTTGTACTGATGAGGTGTAGGTCGAATGCTCCAGCTGTGTCGAGAGCATCTCAAACCCCTTCCGACATCACTCTTGTTCGTTGTCCTGCCGCTCCCGTGTGTGACAAACTCTCGATACATGACAGTGACGAGCTTCAGAGAGCTTGTCACTTCTGTTGGCTTTCATTTAGTAAAGGAACAGTGGAAAGAAGGGGGCAAGGTTGCATACTGGCTTTTCCGGTGGGCTCCGACAGGCACATCAGAGGCCATGCTGCGCTGGTCCTCGAAAACGCTGGTCAACGATGGTCCAGGTCGCAACAACTTTAGCATTATCGTTCCATAACTGTCGTAATATTATTGTACAGTAATACATGTATACTCAGACAATCACTACTAAGATGAGAAGAATGATGAGAATTACAATGAGGATGGCAATGCACCACGAGCTGCGAGTATCTGATATTAGCATGTCTTGCGTAGTCGCGGCTCACCTTCATTCTTACGAATAAAGTCATTTAGGGTCCGCGTAACTTTGGACAACCGAGATTGGGTGTTGTCCACATGCGAAGATAGATCTTCAATCATTCTGTGATTGTCAGCCGCAAATCAGCAGAAAGGCTGACACGTTGTGTTCGTTCACTTCTTGACCGATGAGACCGGCTTGTGAGGCAAGCGTGCTGAGAGTCCCAGAGATGATCCCAAGGGTACTGTCCTGCTGTCGCATAAGCATCTGTGGTTAGCTTGCGAAAGAATAACGGTTCTACCTGCTGCTCCTCTCGTTCCCATCTTTCAACTTCATCAGTCTGTCCATCGGTTTGAGCCTCAATGTCCTGGTACCGATCCAGATTGCCCGACCGCCCCTTTCTGGAAGCCACTGTCTGTACTTGAGAGCGAAGTCGCTGAGCCGGTCAGCAGAGTCTAACAGTTATTGCTCTCACTTGAACATTTCGGGATACACGGTCCACGAAGACGCGCCGTTCGCGGACTTCAGATGAGCCAAGTCCCCACCGATCCCCGTGGTCTTCCACAACTCTGACGCATTCCTCCAGATCCTCCAGGTCAGTTTCGAGTAGGCGCAGAGTTGTCTGAAGCTCCTCAACTGTTTCCGACAAGCTTGTCGAGCCCGGCGCCGTCGAGTTTATTCGCTCGTACGAGTCCAGAAGGGCATTCAAGTTGCCGATATTGGTCTCCACCTCACTGCCGTGTCAACAAACCTCACAGCGACAACGACATACCTCTTAGCATCCGTGTATGGATCTCTGGACATGACTCGACAAGAAGGCGGGATCGCCGGCTGAGCTGGAATACGTGGAGGAAGCACGTAGAGGCTGCGAGCCATGGATACCAGCTGATAAGACGCCGGTCCCGAGTACTTACGTAATGTCGTCTGGCCATGAGAATGTAGCCTTCCGGTACGCCCGTACTCGCAGGACAGGCGTCTTCCACAATGTAGTCGCCTGTCGCACAAGTGATGCAGGGGACACGTTCTGTCATTGCGTTATACACTTTCTTTGGGACAGCAAGTTGTGAACATTTAGGGCACCTGGCATTGTGGAAGTGGAGGTGAACCAGTGAACCTGAACGAACCTATCTTTCCAAGACGAAACCTAACTTAGGTCCCACCACACTTTCATCCCCTTTCAACTGGTCACCATGGCCACCGCCGAGCGACGACCACTTCCTGATCTTTCGACAGGAATTGGGCGTCGCGATCCGGAGAAATGGATTCATCGACCTCGGCCGTCGTCAACCCGTCGAGGACTGAATCTGTTGCGCAGTTACTCAACCACCCTGCTATTCCTCATCGGCTGGTCCGTCTTGTGCTGTATAGTCTATCTTGCTTTCACAGCAGACCAAGCCCGATCTGGAACCTGGGGCTGCCAGCTGCCTCGCATGTTCCCTGTCTATCGGCGTCTGGAACCTCCCATTGCGGGCTCCAGATACGACACGTTTCTTTACCGTGAAGGGGGCTGGGACGCAGACACAGTATGTGGATGGTTATGTCGTAAACGCTGACCGCAGCCCGCAGGTTCCCCAGTCATCTTTATCCCTGGCCATGCTGGTGATTACAAACAAGCAAGGTCGGTCGCATCCTCGTTAGCGCGGCAGTTTTACGGCGATGAGTACAGCACCAACTATGAGAAGCCTCACTGGTCTCGACCTATAGATATCTGGGCTGGTACGTGTGGTATTGGTGGCTTTGTTGCTCACGTCCAACACAGTGCACTACAACGAGGACTTCACTGCTATCCACGCGCCAACTCTCCTGGACCAGGCAAAATACTTGGTGTCGGTTATTCCGAGAGTCTTGGCAGAGTATCGGCACCTCCCTGTAGAGCAACAACCAAAGACCATCACCCTCTTAGGACACTCGATGGGCGGAGTTGTCGCGCGCTTGGCGATCCGCATAGCATCCGAGCTGCCAGTGGACGCCATCGTTACCATTGCAACTCCTCACCGGTTGCCGCCAGCAAACTTGGAATTCGGCATGGAGCGGCTATACAAAATGGTCAACACACCCACTGGAGCCGTTGACCCGATACTGATATCTATCTGCGGAGGTATCGCTGACACGCAAATCGTCTCCGACTCTTGCGCTTTGCCCGACTTTATTGGGCCTGGCGACGGTTTCACGGTCTTTTCCAGTGGGGTTCCGGCTACTTGGACAAATGTGGAGCATCAAGCGATCGTTTGGTGTGATCAAGTTCGATGGAGAGTTGCCAGGATCCTCCTGGACATGAACGCCGTCACCAAGCGACAGGAGAAGCTATCAGCAGCTAGGAGGTGGCTCCAAGGGGCGTCCGTTCTCAAGGCTGGGCAACTACAACACGAGGTCGTGAAGAAACTGGTCCCAGCTACCCATGAAGACATGACAATCATTGTTCGCCTTCGCAATCCAACGCCGACGCAAGTGGCTGAACCGCCTTTCTCCTTGTCCTCCTGCGATCGATTTGCGGTTTGCGAGCACACCCCGGCGGTTGTTCAGGTGATCCCTTATACAAGCGACTTTGGTCTTCCTTTTCCGTTGCCCGGAGAAGGTATTCGGAACGAGGAGGCGGCCTTTGCGATCAGCATTAAGAACGTGGACCGACAACGCACTATTGAGATCGGAAGTGACGAGGAATTTGAAGTTCTGGCTGCTGGTGCACACTTGCAGATCCCAGCAGTCTCTGGGCGATGGACGGGTACGTTTTATGACTTGATTTAGCTTACTGTTGGAAGGCACTGCTGGAGTTACCGATGCTACTCAACTCAGCTTCCACTTCCCGTCGGTATTAATGTCGTCACTGCTTGCTTGGCGTTTCCAACTCATCACTCATTCATGCACGGGTAAGTGGTTCAAGCGGCTCGCATTAACAACAAGGTCGTCCGCCCATCATCCATTTTCAAGCCCGTTCTCTCCCCACAGAGTCTGTCTCTGAAGAGTCCCGCTTCTACATGGGGACAAACAGATCGGCAATCTTTCATTCGCACATCTCGGGAGCACCGTTCCAGGGCGGTCAACAGCATTCTTATGGTCTAGACGTTGATGTGTACCAGCAGCCTGAGTGTGTGGTTGACCAGTTCCGTCTCAAGCTGGATCCCATGGCCTCAATTGCAAAGGCCACACTCAGACTTCGTATAGCAGCTGTAGTCTGGGCGATCGGATGGTCAGCCGCCATCCTTTATCGTCAGCTGACAGCTTTTCGTGCTTCAGGTGAGCTACCCCCCTTGTCTCTGGCTGATCCTATAGATTCCGTACCCTGTATTACGAGCGTGCTCGCGTGTGATATACCCCGGGGTCTGCTGGCTATCTGGGGCTTGTCAATTCTTGCAATGTCGTTGCAATACCTCATTCCGTCGACGGCGCCCTACGTGTCGATAGGAGCCGCCCAATGGTACCTTCTACCTGTCGCCATCGGCCTGGCCATCTTCTCGTTGGGATTGACGATTGTTGTGGCTGGGTGGCTGTCGGCAGCGGTTTTCCTTGGGTCAAAGTTGATCGGAAATTCAGCTCCGTAAGTTCACAGCAGGTAACAGCTCACTCATCTTTCAGAATATCTGCTGAGAGTATCATCGTTTTGAAGAGCCGTGTGGTATTCGGAGCAATCTTGCTTTTGCTGGTAAAGTTCGTCGTTCCGCTGGGAATTGCTTTCCTGGCTCTTTACATGATTCTCTTCGTGTCCACATGTCGCTCAGCCGCGTGGGATCAGGTGAGTGCCGTTATCATTGTTTTGACCTGACATATTCCAGTCATCACGGCATCGGCTCCTCTTTTCCAGCTTGCTCTTGATGACTTTGCTGCTGCCTTTTCACGGTCTGAGTCTCGCAGTCTGGGGTAGGAATGTGTGGGCAGAGATCGGACATCCGTTTGATGAGGACCACGCCGTACTCCCTCTCATCCCTCTTCTCCTAGTCGTGGAGCAGTCAACTCGCGAGACTGTTTTCCTCGGCAAGGATCATCGGTAAGCCCTGCCACCGTAAACGCAACTAATGTCAGGATTAATAAGGCGGCTCAGCTTGGGTCACTACTCTTGGCTGGGATAGCATTCATCCTCGGGCCACGCCGACCATTCCTGCTGCCAACAGCGTCCAGCGTACTCTTCCTGACCGTCTTTGCTATTCTTGGAGGTATAGCCCGCTTCCGTGGTGACTAGTTGTAGCTATAGTGGTTTCGCTTTTCGATAAGACTCGGTGCATAGAATATATCGACAATAATGTACTATGATCCTTCGACATGTCGCTCGCGTCTTTGCGTCTGGGTTTGCAGTTGCCTGGAAAGGGCGGAATCAGAATGTCAGGCACTTGGACTAGGACATGACGTCTACGGCGTTCATCGTGGCCGACATGGAATCCTCGATTGAACCACAACCACCATCTACAAACGGACGTGACAACGGACGGTAAGCTGCCATTTCATGTGAGGATTACATTTATGCTGACCAGAGAGCGTGTACTTCTCAGGCCAATAACATGCTTCCACCACAACAATAATGTCTGGCCAACAACAACTCGATCCCTCCCGGAGCCCGACAGCGAAGAGCTCACAGGGGCACCACCACTCGTCCTCCTCAGATTTTGGCGACTTCCACTCTGCGCCGGTTTCACAGCCGGGTGACGTCTTTTTTGACCCTCCGGCTAACAGCCCAACTCGCGCCTCACGCCTGACGGACAGTGATTTGCTGGGATCGTTCGAAGATGTGGAGCCTGCACCACCGGCATCGTCGACGTCTGGACCGGCCTCGTCTCTTGATTTTTGTCATGATCTACTGACTGAGGAGCCAGACGCGACCACCATAGATTCTCCTTCAAGCTCCAAACATCTGTCGCATCGCACCTCTAAATCATCGCTTGAATCATCGCCCTCGAGATCCAGATTTCTAATCTCGTCGCCGTTTCCCGGTCCGTCTTCACCGCCTCGTGTATCGGAGAGCGGTTCTGAGATCCTCTTTCATGCGCCTTCCTCCATGGACGAAGCAGCGACTCAGTTCCGCCGCCTTCGTCGCTTGTCCAACGACGACTTCAATCGGACAAAGTCTGCGACCCATCCAGGCAATGGCCTCCCTCACACGCAACACTCTCTGCTCGATGCGCTAGCTACAACCAAAGTAGCTTCACGGTGGAAACGATCCGTATTGAACCCTATGCGGACCGAGCCAGAACCTCCGAGCAAGACTGCTGTTCCCATTGATGTGAATCACAGCTCACCCTTTGCCTCTGCCGACCAGATCGCCGGAAGGAACTACGTTCCCCCCTCGGGTGCACCTGGATTCCGACCGGCCTCTGATGCATTGCACACTTCAGATGAAGGAGATGAATGGGCCAACACAAGACTGGAAGGGCGGCGCGACACCACGGAGCCGGTGCTCACTATTCAGCAAGCCCAGTCGGTGAGTGGCCCGTCTACAGGATCTATTCTGACCCGCCTAGCTCCGCCCTCTCTTGCCTGCCCGTCAAAGGCTGTCAGATTCCTGGCGATTACTATGTAAGTACTGATAGAATTCGAGGCACTGAACGACAGTCTCCTTAGATCAGCATGGTGCTTCCCTTTCTACGCTGTACAGGCTGGTTGAAGTCTACGCTCGAACTCACAGGACAGCCGGAAATCTCCTGGTTGTCAAAGACACAGAGGGCCATGTCTTTGGAGTTTTCCTCAATGAGCCCATTCTTAAGCGTGAGGGCACGTACTACGGCAGTGGGGAATCGTGAGTCCTGCCTCTGGCGGTGCTAACAATAAAGCTTCATGTTCAAGTTTGTGCATGGGGAATCCAAGCCTCGCATCTTCCGTTGGACCGGGCGGAACCAGTACATAGCCCTGTGTGAGGGCAATTTCATCTCGTTTGGGGGAGGGTGAGTACCACCTTGAAGCAGGCCTGCTAACATCTTCAGCGGGACGTCATACGGATTGCTTCTAGACTCCACATTCAGCCGGAACTCCTCCGCAACTTCGCCTGCATTCCAGAATGAGGTATTATGCGGCGACTCGCATCTGACCGAGAAAGCCCAGTCCTTTGACTGCTTGGGACTTGAAGTCTGGGCAACGTCGTAATGTCGATTTAAGATGTAGTACGTATGCAACTACTAGGGCATGGATGAAGTCGAAGTCTATCGAAGCAATGCAGCGATGTCTTCATTCGAGAGGAGTTCTGCAATATCGAGCGCAGTCTGCCCATCTTGGTCCTGGAAATGTCAATACTAGAAGCAGTGTAATGCCTCCTACTTACACGAGTTGTCTTGTCCGCACCCCGAGACATCAAGTAGTCCACGGCCTCTTTCCTTTGCCTGTCTGCTGCTACGTGAAGCGGCGTGTAGCCAAACTCGTCTTTGGCGTTCAGGAGAGTAGGATCGGCGAGGAGAATGCGCAGCGCGTCTACATCGCCACGGGCAGCCGCATCATGGACGGGGTTCTGTGAACTGATGTCAGCCTCGTCGACGTGCGCTTCCTGGCTCACGAGTCACTTGAGTCTTCCTGAGCCATCACACTGACGCTGACACCCATCCCAGTCACCTTTGCTTTCGAGCTCTCCGACTCGTCGGTTTTGTTTGGAACCGCCCCATTCTTCCAGCCAGTGCTTTCCACGATCTCCACATAGCGAATCTTTGCAGCTTCCTCAGACGGGTAAACTTGTGCAGCTCGAGTCCACGCATCGTACTTGGCTCTCCCTTCGAAGCTAAAGATGCCTGGTCGCGCTCCTGTTGGTCCGGTCCCGGAATTGATAAACTTGTAAATGCCATACAGCTCATCCGATTAGCACCGTACTCATTGCGACCTACCTCAAGTTTTGTTTCGTTTGGGAGACCCCCAGCAGTAGAAGAGCTGGACATCCAAGAGCAAGCACTTGAGAAGGCTTCGTCCGACATTGTTAGATGAATGATTGTATTTGATCTAGCAACAACGGCAACTTATGCTGAACGAAAGGAATGGCCGTTGGGAACGCAGAGCGTTATCAACGGGAGCAGAACCCGCCTCCACCTCCAGCCATGACGACAACACTTGACCAGGTGGTCCTCTTGATATCAGCCACTTCACTGCACGTTTCGACGCTCCGCTGCTGCAACATGGAGTTTGGTTCTCCGAGTGAAGTGGTAGCTTCAGGGGCCACTTCGGGCCTTAACATCAACCTGTGCGTTATCCTTTCCATCACCAACTAACTCCAAAGGCACCCGCTCGCCATCTTGAACATATCTGACCACTTCGCGCGTACCAAGTATGCAAGTGCAAAGAGCTCCAAGTGTGAGTTTTTTCTCATACTTGACGAGCTAATCAATCCAGTCGTGGGAGTGTTGCTGGGCACTCAAAGTGGACGCGACATGTCGATTGTCAACTCGTTCGAACTCCCTTCGAGCGAAGGCACCATCGACGAGGCCTTTTTCCGCACCCGCCGAGACCAATGTAAGTAGGCTGAATTAGGAAGATCTGACGCGTAGTCGCTCAGGTGTTCCCTGCACAGTCTGTTATCGGCTGGTATACTGTCGGGGAAAGCCCCATCGCGGCAGACTCTGCCTTGCACGCGCAAATCTCCGAGCTGGCCGACGCGTCGCCCTCAGTCTTCCTTTTATTCAATCCCGACATTCCAAATGATGCCAAGCAGTTACCCTTTACTGTCTTCGAATCGGCATTGACAGAAGGCACCGATACTGAGAAAACTGGCAAGTTTGTGCAGCTTGAGCTTGGAGTTGAAGCTGGGGAGGCGGAGCGCATTGCTGTCGATGACGTCGCGAACGAGAACGCAAGTGATAGTGACCCTACAGGTCGTGAGTTGTGGACTGTGCACAGGCAACTAATCATCTTTCAGAGATTGCTAGCCTCAGTCGTCAAAGGAACGCTATCGCCATGTTGTATGATCGTGTGCGCGTCATCCAGCAGTATGTATCAGCTGTTGCGGCCAGTAAGTGTGGAAACTCTGACCAACATTCAACAGACTGACGCCAAGGCACCGCTCCCGTAGATCAGGAAATTCTGCGCCAATGTGCTGCGCTGGTGGCCTCTCTGCCGGTGATGGACGGCAGTGGCTTCAACAAGGAGCTGCGTACAGAGTACAATGACACTCAGCTTGCTTCCTATCTCACCACGCTTCTCGGCCAGCTCAACACTCTCGCCTCAGTCACCGACAAACACTGGGCTTTGCACCCACCTCAGTCTGAAGACATGGGGATGAAGCACGGCTTGAATCCCAAGATGGGTGGACAACTGTTCGGAGGTGGTAGACGCCGAGGTACGGGCCGTCGGTGAGTAGAGGTAGTGCCTCTGCGGTAAACCATGGTTCGGCGAGCCATTAGCTCATACGTTGATGGTTCCTGTGTGTACAAGTATACGAATGTTATGCAACATGTGTAGATTTACGACTACTATCAGTTCTGCGTTGCTGCAGCCTCAGGGTTGCTGGGATCATCATCCGTCACCCCGGCATGGAGGGCAAAATTCCGAGCCTATCACGCTGCAATCAGTTCCAGGGTGATTTCCGTGACATGACGTCTTCACCGCGGTAACAGTGGCCGAGATATGTCCAGCCGGTCTCCACAATCGTTCGACGACTGCTTCCTCAATATTGCATCAGCGTTTGTATCGTGTTGGCTGGTCAAACCGCGACACAGGTAACAATCCTGCCTCTCCTACCTGTCGTGGATCAACGTTTGTTGGTGGGACACGCCATCCGTTACAGGTTCCAAAGGAACGTTTCGTCATCCCGATACCCGGTCCGCCCCAAGCTGGCTCGATCACCACAGGAACTTAGGGACCAAAGCTGTTTACAAACTTGTCTGCTTTTCCATCTCCCACTATTCTTCAAGTCCTTCGTCCAAGGCTCCTCGACCATGCCAAGCGAATTGGTTGCCGAGAGAACCGCGCCTGGTTCACGGGCCGATGCCGCCATTCTTCATTCCTCCCTCGAGGCCGAGATACCTGCTTTGGACTCACGTTGGGTACACACGGGAGCCAAGTATTTGCA
The DNA here is from genome assembly GCA_039545355.1 of Trichosporon coremiiforme. NCBI lineage: Eukaryota > Fungi > Basidiomycota > Tremellomycetes > Trichosporonales > Trichosporonaceae > Trichosporon > Trichosporon coremiiforme. The sequence continues at coordinate 436,808 of BCJJ01000001.1, read as the reverse complement.
GCTTCTGCCGACGCCCATCACAGTCGCTGAAACCGAGTACAAAGCGTTTTCCGACCTTGAAGATCAACGCATCGAAGCAGCTTGGGAAGCCCTATCCCAGAAGAGGCGTGAGAAGATTATCTCCCAATGGGGCCGCGAGGATGGCGAAGGGGCAGAGAAGCCGGGTCAGACCGTGAAGAGCAAAAGTCCTGCGAGATCAGCAACTCCGTCGGCTGATCCCGACGACGGTGAAGACGTACCTTCAGATCCCGAGGCCCTCGAGTCCGACGCAGAGGACGAACGACCGAAGAAAGACGAACAGTACAGAGCCATCATCGAACGGAACTACCACGATCCAGATATGCTCGATGTAGTTGAAGGGGTTGCTGTCAGCCAAGTGAGAACATCGGGATCATGTTTGAGCTAACCATTTAGGATGCCCTCTTCGAAGTGGACTTGAACACTCTATCGCTTCATCCAGTGTTCTGGCCGCAATCCGGTAGTCGCATTCCTGTGCTCCGTGGGACTTGGTTCATGGGCGGCAACAACAAGCCCTGCACATGGGAGCTTGCTCGCGAACTGGAACAAGCATATCAGTGAGCTCTCGCATCACTGGTATAAGCGCTTACTCACAGGGACATCAAACCCTGGACACAGTCTTACAAGATCGAGCATAAGAAAGCCGTTTACCAGGGCTCGGCAGGAGAGGAGAAGCTGAAGTACGCGCTCCCGGACAAATTTGGTGAGGGTCTGAGTATCATCTTCCACGATGAGACCAAGTGTCGAGTCATCAAGTGAGTTCATCCCTCCTGGCCGACCACTGATCGCAAGATCTGGCACTTTCGACAATCTGGCCCGAGCTTTGTGGTCTTCGCTTGGCACCACTCCGGGAGGGACATTCATTTATCGCGGCTACAGCAATGCTTCGGCCAATACAGAGTCCGAAGGCTCCAGATCTGGCGAAACTAAAACCCAGCAGTTGCGCGAGGAGCAGCAACGGTCAGACCAGGAATGCCCTCAGGCAGATGCGAAAGGCCCTAGCTCTGTCTCTGACCTGGCAGGCATGCAGATGAGGGCAGGGGCTGCTGGAGAAGATGCCAACTTCGTGCAAAATGCGTTCAAGAGGGTGCAAGAGGAGCTCGACACCAAGAAGAAATCGCTGCAGGAAGAAAGTGGTCCTGTTGTCAACGCGCAGCATGACGACGAACCATGTACCGATCTAATCCTAGTGATTCACGGGATCGGACAGCACCTGGCCGCGCAGTACGAGTCTTTCAACTTCATTTATGCCAGCAATCAGCTCCGGCACGGTCTCAGGAAACAGGCGCAAGATCCGCGCTTTGCTTCAATTCTCGACCACCGTCGCTGCCAGGTGCTTCCTGTTCAGTGGAGGGCGAATCTCAAGCTGGAGAGTGACGACTATGTCGAAAGCGAAAAGAACGAGCGTGACAATGTCTTCACGGTCGCTGATATCACGATTGGCAAGTCAATCCCCTACGTCCGTGAGGTGACGAACTCTGTTCTGCTTGATATTCCGCTGTTCATGTCGGATCATCGCCAACGCATGATCGAGGCAGTTTGCCAGCAGGCGAATCGACTGTATCGCCTTTGGGTGGCTCGTCACCCTCATTTCGAGGAAAATGGTCGTGTGCACATTGTAGGGCACTCTGTAAGTCGCCAATCGAGAATTGGACAAGCTAACGGATAACAGCTTGGTTCTGCCCTTGCCGCCCACATTCTGTCGAACCAGCCTACGCATGTTCCGAAATTGTCAGACATGCCTAAAGCTGCTCTGAATGATGCCAAGGATCACTTCATCTTCAACACCCACAATCTCTACCTAGCTGGTAGCCCGCTCGGCGTATTCTTGCAGCTTCAACAGGCTCACATTATCCCGCGCTATGGCCGCGAGCGAACGATGAGTAAGTTTCAATGCAGGTTGTCGTGACTGACCCATAGATGCCGACCCCGAAGATGCCATGCAACTGACGGGCCAGTTTGGTTGCATGGCTGCCGACACCCTGTACAACGTGTTCTATCAGACCGATCCGATTGCATACGCTCTAAACGCTACCGTCGATGTGAAGGTTGCGAGAGAACGACCGCCCTTGCCAATTCCCGCCGTCACGTCTTGGTCGCTTCCTCTGCCTTCGATGCCTTCGATGCCATCTATGCCGTCCATGCCATCTATGCCGTCCATGCCGTCCATGACCACAGTCATGGAGTACCTCCCTACTTACTTGGGAGGCAGCGACGGTAAGAACAAGCAACCTCCTTCAAGTCCGCCGGCAGAGAGAAGCGAGGACACAGCAATGGAGCAGATCAAGGTAAGCCATCTCATCCTTTCGACTCTGACCTCAGATGCTAGAAACTGTTCAGCCTCTCGGCTCCGTAGCTGAAAGGAGGTTCGCCGCTCTTAACCCGCGCGGATCCATTGATTTCTACCTGCCGACCATTAGTGTCAACGACTACCTGGACATGATAACAGCCCATGGTAATTATTGGAGTGACCCGAATTTCGCCGCTTTCCTGCTAAGTGAAACCTTCTCTGCACCGGCACCAAGCGAAAGCGAGCCAACTGGACTAGAGAAAGTGCCCGTCAAACCGTGATCCTCACATTTCGGACTGCCCTGCCCCATATTCCGATGAATAGATCGATAGATGTACTGCGCCAAACTCTACCGTTGCTCAGGCTCCACTGCCATCCTTTAGCAGCCAGTCTGCAAAGTTGTCTAGCCTTTGATTTTCTTCCAGGCCATCCTCTTCTCCGTCACGGCCGCCAGATCTCCGATAACGTTCCTTGCCTGTGAACAAGGCAGCCGTGATCTATGGTCAGCCACGACCCCCACTCATTGTCTCACCTTTCGTCCATCAAAGTAGCGACCATCCATTTTCAGTAGGCAGGCGTGTGCCGCGGTAGGGTCCTTGAACTTGATTGTGATAACACCTTCAGGCTCCTTCTTTGACGAGTCAGCATGTTGCAAGGTCAGCACTTACATCGTAAAGGACAACGGACGTGACAGAACCCAGAGACTCTGCCTCTTCTCGGACATCGTCCTTCACCTCAAGGAGGAGTTTAGGTTCCTTTTCAATATCTTCCGGGCGGAACATCCCCTTGAGAACAACCACACGGTTAAATGGTGACGGGTGATGTTTGCCGGAAGACCCTACGGCGTCCGAATCCTCGTCCGAATGCCAGGCAAGCTTACTGAATGAGGTCAGCGTCCGGCAAAAGCATTCGGCGCACTCTTCCAGGGTCCTCATCCGTTTCGACATCCTCTGCTTCTCCTCAGCGCTAAGCTTCTTCTTTTCTGCCGGCTGCGAAGATTGATCTGGTTGGCCTTCAGATTTCTTGCCGTGGTTTGATTTCGAGTGCTGGTATTCGGCCGCACGAACACGCATATTGCCGCATCCAGCGCCGAACTCGAGTTCAGTGTCATCGAGCAGAGTGGTTGCCAGGTCGACGCTCCCCTCTTTGAAGTACATGATGAGGGCCTCGCCTTTGAACTTTCCATCGTCGTCGTAGTAGAGCTTGATACGCGGCTCACCGTCATTACCGATAAGCAGAACACCAGCCTTTGAGAAGACATTGGCCAGTTGCTCCGATGTCGTATCCGGGGGAAGATTGGACACCCACACCGCCGTGTTCTTTGGCCCAGGTTGATTGGAGGGTTTGGAGGCTTTAGGAGCCTGCTCCTTTTCCCCAGCTTTGCGCTTCTTGATCCGATCCTCTCTTGCGAGTACAGGTGCCGCGGGAGTCTTCACTAGTCAGCTTTGCAATATCAGATAGAGGCTGTTTGAGTTCACATTTTCGTCAACGCCTTCCACGGAATAGGCTTGCTGCTGAGCCCTAATCAAGCTGTCGTCGACCTTGGTAAAGTCAGATCCTAACCACGACTGAGCCATACCAGAGGAATCCAGGCGTTGCCTGTCCATTCAAACTCGATGCCAGTGTCCGCATCTTCATACTGGTATTTCCCCGTGACTTTATCAATGTGAACGCGAGGATCTCTGTCAAAGTTTCCTGGTGTTGGCGCGTTGGCGGGCATGGTCAAGTATGACGAGGCAATAGAATAGATGTTGCATTCTGAAGCTGGAGGTAGGAGTGACGTCGTGCCTTCAACAATAACACACCATTCCGATAATACGTGGTATTGCATACGCGCCTCAGTATCAGAAGGTACGAAACGCGGGAAGCTTGTTCACAGGTGTAGCGAATAGCCCTGAGCGATCGAGGGAAAAGGATCTGCCGGTAGCCGGAGATCCGATTGTGTGGTTGCGAAAGAGGGCTGTGACCCACCCTGCCCCACTGCGGTGCATTGGTCACAACAAACCAATCCGCGCGGTAGTGCTCAACGTACTCCTTCTCACATCTCTTTCGCAGAACACTACTTCCCTCGCTCAGCGTCGCTCGTTCGTCTGCACTTTCCTCACCCAATCCTCCTTACTATGACCATGCAGATCGACGAGCTTCTCTTCGACCCCGCGCTCATCCCGACCGCCGTCCAGGAGAGTGTGGGAAGCGACATCGAGGTCAGTGGCTCTTCCGCAACCGCACTTGCCTCCCGGTACTGATTAACATAGATCCGGCCCCTTGCTGCGACGGATGACGCGCGCGGTCACTTTGAACTGCTCACAGTTCTCACCGATGCTCCCTCAGTGTCTTCCGAGGAGTACAAGGGTGAGCCGCTCCCTCAAATCTTTGCTAATGCAAGCCCGTTTCGCTGCCATGAAGGCCTGTGCCGGCTCTTACTTTACGACGGTCTTCGTGGAGAAGAAGTCGGACAAGGTAGGCCAATTATCTTCCCGCATAGACTGACTGTGTTACAGCTTGTTGCTGTTGGTACTGTCTTTGTCGAACGCAAGTTCACGCGAGGCCTTGGCGTTGTCGGACACATCGAGGACATCGCGGTCTCCAAGACTATGCAAGGTCGCAAGCTTGGACTCTACCTCATCAAGTCCCTGGAAGAGATCGCCCGCACCCAAGGCTGTTACAAGGTCATCCTTGACTGCAGCACCGCTAACATTCGTGGGTTATGCTCTGAAGCCCGAGAGGACGCAACGCTAACTCCATTAGCTTTCTACGAGAAGTGCGGGTACGTCCACCTATTGAACGAGATTCTCAGAACTGATAATGCAGCTTCAAGAACAAGGAGGCGCAGATGGTCATGTACATGGCCGACTCTTCTGCTTCCTCCTCCATCCACTCCCGCCTCTAGAAAGGTCGCAAGACGGACAATTCCATGTCGAAGTGCATGACTCCATTTATTGATTATTTATGTTCAAACCGTATCGTGCTAGATGCAGATTGTTGTACCCTACCAGTAAGGGGTTGCAGATACGATTGCAGGTACATATTTCCTCGTGAGAGCGAGAGCCAAGAGCGGAGAGGCTGCGGCTCCTCTATAAGCAAGTCCATCAAGTTTGCAGTAACAGGGTGCGTTGTTCATTTATCGGCTCGTCTCAGATCGCGGACATGTTTTGATGCGCATGCACATTGAAGGCTTTGAGTATATTTACGTAATAGAGGCTTCGGACAGAAGCCAGACATTGCAATACCGCAAACGCCAAGATTACGGTAACCGCGGCGGATGGTGCCGATAACATCCGGTTGACCCTCAAGGCAGCGGAAGGTCAGTGCACCTTTAGGAGGAGCCAACCTCCCACGATGTATACCATTTACATTGTTCAACCTCTTTCACGACACTAGTCCCCACCACTTTACTACCAAGCCGAGATGCTGAGCGGTCATGTGACTGCAACTACCAAGCTTGCGTGCCGCCTGCCACTGCAGCCGCTTCGGCTGACCTCTGCCTTGCGAGTTCATGCCATCCTTCGGTCGACCGTCACCAGGCGGACGGTTGCCCGCCCCTTCTCAACCAGAAGTTCGGCTCATGCTCAGCAGGGAACGGCCCCCCCGGCGTGCGAACAAGAGTGCTCCATCCAGAAATCCAATGACGGCCAGCAAGTCGTGATCTCGTGGGGCGACGGCCAAACATCCACTTAGTGAGGCCCCCCGCAACTTGCTCGATCGCTCACCTGCTGACGCCGCACAGTGACAGCTTCTTTCTGATTGATCACTGCCGTTGTCCCTCATGTTTTCATCCTCAGACTAAGCAGCGTCTTAAGACTCTCGGTCAGGTAAGATTAACTCACGTCGCCAGCTCTGACGACAGATCCCGACCGACCCAGCGTTGGACTCGGCCGCGATCGTGAATGGCAACGTCCATTTGAAATGGGCCGCACCATCTGAACACACGACAGAGCTGCCTTTGTCGTTTTTGCATCAAGCTTCGTACGATCCGCCCTTAAAAGCCCGAGCGAATGTACTGCACCTCGTCAAGTATGCTTTCCCAAACTTACCGCACTGACCAGAGCAGGCACAAAATTTGGGGCGCCTCGATTGCTTCTGAGCCTCCGACGGTTACCTATGCCTCTGTAATGCCTGAAACTGCCGGAGCGAACGCAGAGCGAGGCGTGCTGAACTGGCTCAATAAGGTCGTAAGTAAGCTTCTGTATGGTACCTCTCTGACTCAAAGAATGAGTATGGCTTCTGCTTTGTGACCGGCGTTCCCATCACCCCCGAGGCCACGGAGGAGTTGATCAGGCGGATGGCGTTCATCCGGGAGACTCACTGTATGTGCACCTATGTCTTATAAAGTTGACGGAGAAAGACGGTGGTTTCTGGGACTTCACCGCCGACATGTCAAAAGGGGACTTGGCCTACAGCAACCAAGCTTTGCCTGCACACACCGATACTGCCTACTTCACGGACCCGGCTGGCTTGCAAATCTTCCACTGTCTGAAGGATGGTGAGGGGGGTGAAACGCTGCTTGTTGATTCTTTCTATGCTGCGAAGGAACTCCACGCAAAGGATCCCAAGGCTTACGAAACGTTGTCGAGTTTGGCAGTACCATTCCACGCCTCTGGAAATGAAGGAACCCTTTTGCGCCCTCCCATCAGCCAGCCCGTGCTTCGACACGACCACCTCGGCAACTTGTTGCAGGCTCGCTGGAATAACGAGGACCGGTGTGTGCTAGGTGAGGGATGGACTCCCAGCGCCATTCGCGAATGGTACCGTGCTGCTAGAGCGTTTGAGGACATCGTAACCAGCGCCTCTACAGAGTACTGGTCAAAACTGACGCCTGGTACTCTTGTCGGTGAGTTCGCCAGTTAATTCAAAAGGCATTCGCTTACAGACACCAGTCATCGACAACTGGAGAGTAATGCATGGTCGTGCAGCGTTCACGGGCGAACGTCGTATGTGTGGAGCTTATGTAGGTGCCGACGATTGGAAGTCCAGGCGTCGCGCTCTCTCCAGGCAGTTCAGCCCTCCTAAAGAGGGCACTTGGAGTGTGGGATGGTGAAAGGCAAAGTTAGTCGGCAGCAAGTATGTCAATGCATGAAATATCACGAAGGGCATTTCCGGTGCCGACTCCAATTGGTAATATCTGGCGCGATTGATATCTCATGCGCTGTCTGTCGAGTTCGCGTTTGTGCTCATTTCAAGGGCATAACAGCGAATAGCGGTGACCGGTCGAGGCTGCGCTGGTAGCCTCACACACATGATCTTCCATGATGCCAGCCCAAGCCCCAACATCGCCGTTTCGGTGTGAACATGCGTGGAGGAGGTGGAGGTCGCTGGAGAGGACAACGACCGAGCCTAAAAAGTTTCCCACGGACGAGCTTTACAGGGACAGACCGAAGAGCACCCCTCCACCTCGCAAAGTGCAAAATGCCGAGGGCCCCCACGGCCAACCTCAACTTAACATGACCTGCGGCAATCGCCGGCTAAGGTAGGCCGGCCAGCCGTGGAACACTTACATAGGAAGTGTCACTCGTGGGAAACCGCCAGGAATGGCGATCAGGGGTGGAGGTCATTCGTGGGAAAGCTAAAACGCCGACGGTGGAGGTGACGCGGTAGCCCGTGGGAATGTTGTGAAAAAGGAATGTTGTGAAAGGTAACCCGTGGGAGATCACCTGTGGGAAACCACGCCCAAACTAACTCGGAAGTCATCCGTGGGGAACTCGCCCACGGAAATTCTCCACCTCATTCGCTTGCCACGCACACTGAGATTTCCCACGGATACCGCCATTCAGGGGTTCCGCAGTCACCACCTCCACGTCGCCTTCCAAGGTTTCCCATGCGCAACCTCCACTTCGACCCCACCTAGGTTTGTCCTCGGGTGGCACCTCACTGTGTCGCCACTCCAAGTTTTCCCACGGGTAGCCTCCACCTTCCCTTGCCATACTAGGTTTCCCACGATGGCCGCCGCTCCACTATACCTCTATCCTTGGCTTTCCCACGGGAGGATCCTGCACCGTCGGCAATCCTAGCTTTTCCACAGGCAACATGTACCCTCTCCATCCCTACCCAAGTTTTCCCGCGGATGGCCTCAACGTAGCCCGACGTCGTCACCACCTCTAGCTTTCCCACGGATAGCCTCAGTCTTCACCACTCCCACGGCCCATGGTTACCCTTGGTTGTCCCTGAGGGTCTCATTTCTACTGCCGGCCTGAGGTTCGCCACGAATATCCTTCACACTGGCTGTGTCGCCACCCATGGCCTTCCACAGAAGGTTCACTACACCGGGGCCCTGCAGAACGCCCCATCATGCCGTCTTCCCCAGACTGACCGCCATCTTCGGTGGGTTGCACCCGTGGGAAACCTTCAATCTAGCGGAAGCGTCCTCCGACGTCGGGCTGTCTTTGGGAGCATTTCACCTGTGGGAAATCTCACATCTAGCGAAGGCTTCCTCCGACCTCAATGTGTGCTTAATGTAATTTTTCTCCTCGGCAACACCGTAGGAGAGTGCCAATCAACTTACGGCTTCATCCAACGCCGTCTTGCTGTGCGCCATGGTCAGGCACAGCTCAGAACAGCATTCCTTCTGTCTACAGGTACCAGGCATCTTTCCCCTCGCTGCACTGCGAGAGAAAGAAATCTTGTGGGGCTTCCCATCCCATCGTGGGGGTGCAACTCAAATGCCAGTTTTGCAGTTGCGGCTCGCATTTTTTTCACAGAAGAGCGATAGCATGTGGCGACGTCATCCTATAGGTGTAGTGGCCGTTCTACTGCATTATTGGAAAATCAGAACGCCAAATCTGCATCTGACGTCTGGTGCGTCCAGGTAAGTCGTGGTGGGTTGCCGCCTGACCCGACTAAAACCCGACTAAAAGCCTGCATTGATATCACGCTATGCAATCCTGAATTCTGAGTTCAGCAACTGATGTCGAGACTGCTTCGAGCTGCTATCAGATACATCGAACGCGAAGTTTGCACATACCTTGTTCCGAGCATTGTCAAGTTGATGCTTCGCGCCCTCTTCCCTCGAGCGTTCATAGTACACCAGGGGTAGGTCACCGGCATCCTGGCATCTCCAAGCCATGCATAGTTGAGCGTACCTTCAGAAACTCAGCTCAGTTCAGACCAGACGACTGCAAGATAAGCTAAACAGACCCTGCATGAACGCTGACAGTCTTCCTGCCTACATGCGAGAGAATTTCAAAAGTTTGAGCCCACGGATCAAGGCGCGAAATCGCGCGCGAAACAATATGTTCAGGATTTGCGCTGCCTGCTTGTGAGTGCCATTCAAAGTTTTAAAGAAACGTCGCGCGGCGACTAGGGCGTTTCCTCTCTGGGCGATCACGGGAGGAGCCTCCCGGGTTTGTAACCTTGCTATTTTAACGCTTTCTGATCGAGGTAGCCGCCTTACTGAAGGTATAATGAGCGCATGCACCCTCGACAGCGATGATGGAGCTTTTCTTCGCGGAGAAGCCATGCTACCCTAAGGACAATAACCAACGTTATGCCCCTTACCCTTCGCCTGAACCTCACTTTTCAAAGCTTTCTCTGGCGGCGGCCGGGTGGAAAAGCCATACAGCGAAAGCACGTATGTTAGTTTGTGCAGGTGAGACAGACCTAACCCCTCCGTAGTAGTCTGGTGCACCCATCGTCATGAAAGCTCCGACAAGGCAGCTTGAACAGGAGGTTGTCCGTGCAGCAAACTCACAAGTGCGCTCTTGAGGCTGAAGATCAGACATTCGAAGGGCCATAGCAGCTTCTAGTTGGCGAGTTAACCGCCTTGTCGCCAGGAGGAGGTAGTTCTGTGCGTCCCGCACTTCCAGTTCAAATTTCATGTCGTTTAGGGCCAAATTGAAGGTCTGGTGGTGGGGTCCGCCCGACGCCTGCGCTGTCCCGACCGAAGGTGCTGCTGAGCAGTTGTCGGTAGCGAGTCTGTAGCAAGTCTGTATTTTCCTGTACGTGGCAGTCCAAATTTCATAGTGATTGGTGGAGAATTGAAGGAATGGCGGCGCCTTAGTGCCCGTTATGAGCTGTCTGGGCTGCACCCCTCAAGTGTTAGACTGCGCACTGTCACACGTGCCGTTGGCCATCATAGCAGCTATTGGCGAGTCCCAAGCTCACATCTAGTGAACCAGGGACATTTGATACCCCCAGATCAGCGATGTTGCAACGCATCTGGGAATCGGCATCGGAGGCAGCCTCGGCTACTTTTCAACATTCCCACGGTGGCTTCGCCTGCCGCAGGCAGCCCACGCGTTTGCACGTGGTCTCCTCACCCATTCGTCATTTCTTCCAGGACTCCATCCGAGGTGTCCCGAAACAATCGCCTTCAGGTCTGTCCCTTAAATGTGTGAGTGATCCTGCAGAGACACCCGGCATCGCATGCATGCAGCAACCATCCTAGTCTAGACAGAGCTTGCGCAGAGTTTGCAGAAGGAGAGCCAGAGCTTGAGCCTGACGAGATCAACCGCGGAAAATTGCGACATCATGTGGTGCGGCACCCGGAGAACCGGTACCCTGAGGGTGGCGACAGCGACGCCTGGTGGAGGGGTGGAACGGAAGGCATTCGTGGGAAACCTGAGGGGAAAATGGGAACGGGGGTTGCTCGTGGGAGACCTGAGGATCCCAGGGTAGAAGCGAAACGGAGGCCGGCCGTGGGAAACCTTAGGTTGTGAACAACACCACCTCAGACCTTTCCACGGTGGCGTCCGCCAACCGTTGTCTCACTACTGGTTTCCCACAGTGGTCTTCGGAGGCCGTTCATTGGGTTCTGCACGACGACAACGGATGGTGATGATGATCCGTGGGAAAAAACCTCAGATTTGGACGGGGATCGCCCGTGGGAAAGCCAACGGTAAGTGACATGGCGATGGTCACCGTGGGAAATCCGCGGCTCACCACCGTGGAAAGCCCAGTGGGGGTCGGGGACCATGCGTGGGAGACCCAAGGGTCGCGGCAACTGATGGCGGTCCCCATCGTGGGAAATCCGAGTGTCACGACGTTAACACACACATGCACAAGCTATGACTGACCCCAGACGGTACTCTGCTTCATTGCGTTCCGCTGCGCAACCACGTTCGGACACCGTATAAGCCGTATACGATAGGTCATGTTGCGGGCCACGTGGGCCGATGCATCAAAGTAACACAATTACGGCGAAGCTTCTGAACGATGACCCGACTCACACACAGAAACTCATAGTTTGGCAGCCTCTTCGCTAACCTTCGCCTCTTCAGCCCTCTGGCGCTCGATGGCACGTGCGTAAGCTGGTCGTTGACGCATCGTCTCTACCCATCGTCGCGTGTTCGGTCCAATGCTGAACTCGCCCTTGCGGAACCCATCCAACGCCGCGGTGATAGGGAAGAGCATCATTATCTGCCATCAGACACTCGACCGGAGGTGAACTTACGTCGCCCAAACCGATGTTTTGAGTGCCAGTGAAGTATTCGTTGTCCTTCAGATAGTCTTCAACTGTGTCCAGCTGAAGTTGAATGTTGTGGTCGGCCCATTTACTACGGAACATGTCGCTCAGAGCCCTGGCGCCTTTGGTTGCCTCGGGTGAGAGTCGTTTGCTGATGACGTCCGTGTAAATACCAAGCACACGAGCTGGTTGAAGGTGTAGCATCATAGTTCCTTCAGAGAAATGCGACCAATAAATAGACTGCGGAGATGGTTGTTGCTCCAAGCCCGGGACCGACTTCGAAGCAAGAAGGCCGAGAACGATTGATCCGCTTTCGCTGTGCACCTTGCCATCCATCTCCAGCACGGGAGACTGCAGTGAGAAGATGGTAAACTATATGCGTACGCACCTTACCCAGGGGTGTGATCTTCTGAGGAAGCCTCCCCTTCGCCGCTGCATATGGAGTAACATCGTAAGGCTTTCCCAGCTCCTACGCTTGTCAGTAAAACAACGAAATTGCTCCCACCTCTAAGACCCAGAAGAGCCTGTCCGAGCGAGTATTGGGCATAATAAAATAGTGAATAACTGGCCGAGCCATTGTGAAGAAAGTTGTTAAGACGAACGATAGTTCAAAAGGAACGACAACATGTCGTTGAAGGAGCTGTGCATCTCCCAACCTCAGTACCTGCATCGGGTAGTCGGTAGCCGCATGCCCACCTGGGGATGATCGAGGCAGATTACCACGTGGTCACTCCTAAGAGACCGATAGATAGCGGGAAAAGACCTCTGCGGGTCTGACGGCGCATCTGGACAAATGCAGAATATATGTATGCATTGGGCAAGAGCAAGTACAGTCGAAGCACAACCCAAATACACTTAGTCAACTAACAAATGAATCTGAGCATGGGGTGGTAGCCAGCGGTCATCGACCAAACCATCGACGGATAGACCAGCCAAAGCCTCGCTTCGGAGGTTCCCCGTGCTCCCGTTCACTGTTGTACTCGACGATCGCATCCTGCCCATCATCTGCCGAGACATCCAGCTTTCGCTTCCGCTGCCGAGCGCCAATGGGAATGGCGGTGGGCGAGCCATCGAACACGTTGTGAGAGTTGCCTGATGGCTCGGTGGGTGGGTCCGCTGCCTCCAATTGACTACCCCCTTCATCATCTGCAGCGATCGTACCCACATCTGAGTTGCCTGCAGTCTCCATCGCCTTCATGGCCCGAGTAACACGTCTCGAGCTCACCACAGAGGGGCCATGAGACTGCTCTGCAGCATCGGAGACCTCGGATGGGGCCTGACTGGCTCCTCGCAAACGCGATGAGCGTCGTAAAGGAGAGGTTGCGATTTCGACAGCATTCGTTGCTTGAGCGGGTCTCTTGCTGGTTGACAGGTGGACGCCATTTTCAGTGACTGCTGAAAGCGACCGCTTTCGTCTGCTAATCGGGGTAGAAACAGGTCCGGCACCCCGTTCGCGGTTCGGCTCTGGTGTCCTGAATACAGAGGAACGAGCGGACAGGCGCCGCGCAGACCGCTCATATTCGATTGAGCCTTCCGAAGCTTCCAGGATGAACACATGCCAGCGTTCGGAATCCACAGAGATGGTGCGATCTCGAGCGGGCGGCATGTCGGTAGAATAAGCTTGGAGCATGGCCGGACCCGTGATGCGAGAAAGCTTGGTGTGCAAGGCTGGGTGAAGTTGACATACCGGAGGCATGTCGTTCTGAGCCCTACGTTCCTCTGCAGGCGTTGGTGGACCCAGTTGGACAGCGCACTCTTCCTCCAGCTTCTCCGCGTCTCCCAGTGTACATTGCGGCACTAGTACAGTGCAGTCGTAATCACCCTCCACGAGCTGAAGTTTACGGTAGCCGCAGTTGGAACGTGTCACGGGTGGTTCGATGAGCGATTGAGAGACTTCACCGGCGGGACGCGGTGGCTGTAAGGGAGCTCGGAGGGCTGGCGGAGGGGTAGGCTCCGGCCGCCCTTTTCCATGATGATGACGGAGTGGCCGGTACTCAGGGGTTCCCTCCCGCGGTTGGTTGACGGAAGGCATAGCCTCTCTACTGTCGTCCGTGGTCTCAGGACAGACGACCTCTGATGATTCAGCATCTTGCGCAGCCCGCCGCTCCAAGGTATCGATGGTAGCTTCCCCGGCTCCCCCAGAAGCTTCGCTTGCCGGAAGACTATCTATGATGTCGCACGATTGCTGCTTGCCCGAGTCGAGATGATTGACGGAGTCCGTGGGCATCGGCTCTGAGGAAACGTTAGAAGTCTTCTCATCGCCTTCGAGCGCAGAAGTGGCGTCGGCGTGACATGCTGCTGCCGTTTGTTCGTCTTCCTCAGAGTCACTTTCAGAGACAATCATTGGTTTCTCGGGCGATGAAGACGCGGGCGTTCGCATGTTTTCAGCGGTATTTTTGATGGGTTCTTCAAGAGCATCTGGTCCTGCCGAAGATGTTCTAGCAGGCAACTCGGCGACCTGGTAGACATCTTCAACAAAGGCGGTGCCTCGCCAACCTTCTTCGTCCATTTCAGTTCCGGTGCTGGCACCTTCCCCTTCGTGCCCATCTCCCCCACATCGTCGGGCTCCAGCAGACTGGGTTGGCTCGTGTGAGGGATCGGAAATTTGGGCCAGACCTGGCTGGTGATCCTCAGACTGCAAATCATCAGGTTCTTTCCAATCATCCTTCTCCCTTTGCAAGGGCGGTAGCGTCCCAGAGCCTCGCGGCGTTGTATCGCTCGAGTCGCTGGCTCCTCCTACATCTCCATGAATTGCGTCGACGGCAGGCGCAGTCGAAATGGGTTCAAGCGTGCCCATAACTTCGGAGACACCTCGCTCAAAAGCAGCTTCTTCAGTCGTGGCCCCCGGGTCGATGACCTTTTTAAATACTAGCAAGGGGCCATCTCCGGCTAGGTCCTCGTCGTCGGATTCGGACGGAAGACTTGACCGTGGCTCAGCCTGTGTATCCGTCTGGATCCTTGGCAGGCAGTCCGACGACTGTCCAGACCATCGCTCCATTGCCGCCGGTGTTTCAGTCCGAGGCGTTACTGCTTGTCAGCGAGACCTAGAGTTGGCCATACCTTCTCCAGCGTAGACAGCAAGCTCAGGCGTGGGAGCGGTCTCGTCACTTTCTTCGCCCAGGTCGTCCTCACTCTCCTGCACGTCTTCCGCCCCAGGGGATGGACCAAGTTGCGAGTCCGCCAGCCAATGCGCTTGACGCTTGGTCCCTTCACTAAGCACCGTCCCTTCCTGTACTGAAGCAGGGGATAGGACGGGCGACTGGGATCTCTCAGATTCTGGCCCTCCACCCAGTTGCTCTTTAGAAGTTCCTTGCTCGCCAGCGCCAGGTGCATCTCCTTCGAAAGCCATCAGTTCACGAGGAGTGGCGCGCTCTTCGTTTTTGATGTCATTGAAATGTGGAGGGTCGGGGAAAACTTCCTGCTCGCTGAAAACGTCCTGCTCGCTGATGGCCGTGGTTGCCGGCGGTGAGGTTGCGTCCTGCATTGCGATGACAAGCGAAACCGCAGGCTGGGGCGAATCGCGAGGAGGAGTACTCGCGTCTCCAACCCCGTCCGAGATCAAGGCTTTCGCCACATTTTCCGGCGTGTCCTCATCCACTTCTTCCACTTCTGCCTTAGGCGGCCGGTCAGGTGACGTTGTTCGCAGCTCGTCCACCTCTTCTACCACAGGCTCGACGGGAGCGTGGGAGACATGGCACTCACTGCGGGAGTGATCAGAGCACGCGCGTACAGCCCCCGTATCTGTGGGCGCCTGCGCACACAATTCCTCTGAAATGTGAAAGTCGGCATCGAGACGATAATGGCCAGCAGGAGCTTCCTCGTCAACCTCGTCCTCGACGTAGGCTCGATAGCTGCGCACTTCCGACATCTCAACAAACACCCCCGGAATCGAGTCGGCCTGCTGAGGATGAGCACTCAGTAGCTCAGGATCGATTGGCGGAACTTGAGGGTCATTAGGGAACCCGTGAACGAAGGGCAAGGTCTCTGTCAGAGGGTCGGGCAGCACATTCTGAGACAAATCGTGCAGGACCGCCCCCAACATCGCGTCTGATGGCGGCTCCGCGAAGGCGTTCTGAAGACCCCATTGGTGTTGCTCAGATGCCGGAGCATAATACGTGTGCTCAGAGGCCAAAGGTATCGTGCCAACTGCAGGCGGTAAATCGAAGGTTGCAGGATCCGGCGCTTGATTCTGAGAAAGGTCATTGAATGGCGGAGTAGGATAGGGGTTCTCTTCGTCACCATCGGAGTGTAGATCGGTCGCTGAGTCGTTGTCACCAAGTTCGTCCTCCTCCTCGTCATCATCGCTGTCTAGGAGATCGATGGGTTGCGTCTCAGACCCGTGAGCTGGAGCTGGACTCGCCGTTCCACTGCCTCCGCGCTCCCGCTCTTCGTCCTCCTCGTCCTCTGGCCCCGTCTCAGAGTTCTGAGACCATTCCTCTGCACTTCCCACCTCTACGTCCGATGTCGTCCGCTGCGATGGGACGGAGTCCACTTCCCCTGCATCGTCGCCGCTGGAGTGCATGTCGTAAGCACTTTGAGAGGCGTGGTGCGACTGGTAGGGGATGACGGCTTCACGCTCATAAGAGTGACGCCCGAAGTCTTCCGCTTCGCCATCATCGCTGTAAACGGAATCATCGTTGTCGTCCTCATCGGAATCCCCAAGCTCGATGACGTCCGATTGAGAGGGCGTTGCGCTGTGAGAGTAGGCGGCGGTCGCTTTTCCGTCCATCACCATAGCATCGCTTGACGTTTCAGAAGCACTTTCACCATCTGACTCTGCTCCTCGGTCAACCAACCGCTTCGTCAACTGGCTCACCTGCATTCGACCGTAGACTGGGAATGGGAGTACCGGTATCCTTATTGACCAGCAGCCGAGTCTCAGTAGATCGCCGAGTCGTTGTGTTGCTTGAGCTGTCCGTCACAAAGACGTCTTTCGCCGCCTTTGCTCCTTCCTGGTGGTCGGCAGCCTCGGCGGAACCGGCACGTAACGGCGACAAGGGGTGGAGGGGCTTCACATATTCTTCGCCACCCAGTCCAGCTTGAATCTTCGCTTGCAAACCATCTAGCCAAGTGCTGACAGATGCTTGAGGAAACAGGTCGTAGGCGCCTGGCGCCGGGCGTCTGCGTGGAAGCGCCGGACCATGACCGGCCATGACGGGGATGGAAGGATGAGTGGATGGTCCGGGAATGAAACGAGGATGTTGTGATTCATATCTGGCGCGGGGGGACCTGACCGATATGACGTGTGACGGAGCCGCGCGGACATGTCCACGCCCAAAGTACTTCTTGCTCTTCACCTTTGCACCTTACTCGAAAACTGCTGTCTCCTATGCAGCAGATGCACAAGGATGGTCAAGCACCTTATTTGGCACTAATCATACAAATCAGATACATAAGACAAGGCCAGAAACATGTACAGTATTTCCACACAACTCGTTCACCGTGCCGTTCCAGCAGCTCTGACCTCCTGTGTGGTTCGCCATTCTTTCGCGATGCGCCTGCGAAATGTTTTAGTTGACAGCTGGTACGGCAAAGCTTACCCTGCTCTGATCACCGACAAAACTGCGATAGCAACGGTCTTCAGTCGCCGCTTCGGACGTTCCGGGACAGGGCGCTCGTAACCCATTGACGCAATGGCTTTAAGTGTCGCCTGTTCACTTCAGATTAGCAATGCTACGAGTGTTAGAGCTTACGTTAGGCTCATGCCGCCGACGAGGAGGAGGAGGAACTTCTTCTGTAAGGCCAGGGCATTTCGGAAATTGTTCTCTCGTGTGTACTTCGCTTTCAAATACTCAATCTGAGCCGAGAGGCGGCGGGTTTGCACCTTGTACTTCTGACGCTGCTCCAAAGTCGAATCCCGAGACTTCGATTCAAAATTTGCGAGCTCTTGGGACAACTGGGCGTGTCGGTCATGAGCCTCCTTGACTTGCTCATTCGCCATCAGGAGTTCTTCTTGAGTGCGCGCGAGGCGATGATTGAGGCTCGCAAGTTTGTCGACATGAATAGTCTCCTTTGTCCGGTGAGCGCTGCGCAAGGCTGCGAGTTCAGATCCGAACTTGGCACACTCTCGTCGTTGAATGTCGAGGCCGTTGGTGAAATCCAGGAGTTCACGAGCGATGTTAGAGCGCTCGTCTTCAAGAGTCCGAACATGCTTCTGGGTCTCTTGGAGCTCTTGCGTACGTACTTGCAATCGGGATTGCAAGTCCTCTGCCACTTGTCGGGCATCTCTCAGCGACCTTTGCACAGATGAGATGAGATCTTGCTGGCTCGCCAGCTTGACGTTCTGCTCCTGCATAGTCGCCCTTTGAAGTTCGGCATCGTTGGCTGCATTTCGAGCTTCATCGAGATCTCTTTGCAGAGCCTCGACGGTGCCTCTCAGAGAGCGCATCTTCTATTGATGTCAGCTCACCACTGTGAGAACAGACAGACAGCCGTCACTTACCGCATCGACGCTGTCCTTCTCATTGCGCATGCCTTGCAAGCGCTCTTGATACTCGGTGCATTGGTCCTCTGACTCGCGCAGAGTTTGCGCGATTTCGACGCCCAAAGCTTCGATCTTCTCATCTGCTTTGGACTGCACATCTGCAAGCATGACGCGCAGCCGCCGGTTGTCGTCTTGCAGTCGCTCTTTCTCACGGCTCATGTCGTCTTTCAAGATGGTCATCTGTTCGCGAACGGTCTCCAGGGCGTTCTCTAGACGCTCGTTGCGATCTTGACTAGCGTTGGCTCCGGCGACACAGTCTCTGTTCTCGCGGGCCATAAGTGCGAGCTCCCCCTCGAGTACGGCAATTCTGCTGTTCGCTGCGGCAAGTTTCTCCGCTAGTTCAACTGCGCTAGAGCCAGCTTCCTCAAGACGTCCGAAGTTACGGTCGAGTTGAGTGTTCGCAATATCGAGCTCGTGCTGCAAGTGTTCGAGCTGCGCCCGCAAAAGGCTCTCATTGGAGTCCCCGATCGTAGTCTGAAGCCAGGAGATCTGCAATCAGTCAGCAATGCGCAAGTCGCTCGTTGGGGCCCCACATCCTTGAGTGGTCCAGGTGTACTCGGGTACCTGAGCGAATTCACTGTTTTGTGCAGTGGTGTCGATGTCATCATGGAACTTGACCAGCGAGCAGGACTGGAAACTTCATGGGCTTTCATGCGCTCCATCAGCGCAAGCTTCTCCGTCTCCAAAGCTGAGATACGAGCGTCGCGAGCTTCCAGGGCGGACTGGTGGATTGGCGCGCTCTCAGCCGAGTGCTTCAAGCGGCCAATCTCCTTGTGCGCGGCTTCCAGCCTGTCTTCCAGAGCTCCAATAATGCTGTTCTCCGCCTCTGTTGTATTCGTGTCGTTAAGGCATGCACTCTTCTCGATAGTCGCGAGCTCAGCCTGACCGCGGAGGGTCTCGATCTCCTGATCTTTTTCTAACAGCCTGGAATGCGCGTCTCCGAGCTCCTTTCGCGCGTTTCTGAGTAGCCTTTGCGTTTCCTCAAGGTCGTTGTGCGCACGGTCCGCGAGATCTTCAAGGCGAGCCAGAGATTCCCGTTGCTCCTCCATGATGGCATGCTCGGTCGCTAGAACCCGCTCCACGTCCGCAAGTTGCCGGCGTAATTCTTGAGCCTCCTGGAGAACCGCTTCGCGTTCTGTGTCCGCCGAAGCGCGTGCCTCCTCCGATTGTTCCAAAGCTTCAGTGGCTGCTCCCTTGGCGCAGTCTACCTCCGACAGGCGTTCCTGCAGCTCGGAGGCGCGAGCCCTCGTTTCTTGAAGCTCGCGGGTCCGGCCTTGATTTTCAGTTCGCAGTTGAGCGATCTCATCCGTTGACTTGCAGAGATCCGCCTCCAAGCGTTGGATTCGATCAAGCAGTGATGAAATCTGAGCCCCGTGTTGATGATCCTCAGCCTGAACTGCATCTGCCTTTGTAATTTCTAGCTCGCCCTCGAGCCGGTGAACCTGGGCTTCCAACTGTCGGACCTGCTCTTCGAACTCAGTACAGATCTCTGTGAACTGCAAGGTGTGGTCCTTGGTCTTCTGGGCGAACTCTGCTTGAAGGGCATCATGGTCTCTTCGGGACTCCTCCAACTCCTCTCGCAAAGCCAACAATTCGCCCTGAGCCGACATGGCACCACGCAGTCTGGCTATCTCCGTCTCCTTCTCATGCAAATTAGCCTTCAGGTCTTCGACTTCGTCGATTGTGGTCTCAGAGCCGGTCGGACGACTAGTGTCCTCGCCAGAAGGCAGTTCAAGGCTGTCCCCTTCTTTGCGCAGCTTGGGCAGCTCGTCCAAGACGTTGCCGTCGTCGTCGATTTGTATTCCCGCCTCGCGCATGATACCGATCAGGCGAGTGCATTCGCTCCTCCACTCCTCCGCTTCTCTAGCAAGGTCGGCATTGTTGTCAAGCAGTTGCTGGTTCATCATGTTGAGATGTTTCTGTATTTTAACAACGTCCGGTCGGTTATCTAAGTGGGACACCCCGGGACTGGAAGCCGCCGCACCCGAATAGAGGATGTTGGGAACTGAGGTGTTGGCTCGTTGATTGAAAGCCCTGGAGCCTCGACGGTCGGGTGTAAGGTCTTGCGAGGAAGCGACGGAGATGAAGGACTCATTCACTGTTCGGCTCTCGTCTCCCGGCTTGCTTAAAAAAGAGGGCTCTTCTGTGAGGGACTCGGCCCCAGAACCCATAGTCACATGGCGACGAGGGTGAGGGGTGAAACGTTTGACTCGTGACGGCAATGTTGAGGAAGCCAGGACGGACAGGACATGGTTCTTGCGACGCTCAGCGTCATCAAGAGCTGCTCGAGGCGTCTTGTTGTAGTCAACAGACGGCGTAAACGGGGTGCTCGGAGCACCAGCATTGTTCGTGTGTCTGCGCGTCACATCTCTGAGCGCAGCGCCGACCCCGAATGGTGTCGCCGCCGCCCGCACGGCGGTATCCGGTGTGTCCATGAAACGCGTCACTGCCGGAGTGACGGTTTGACTCGATGCCGGGAGGGCTTTCACCTTCGGCTGCTCGGTTTGTTGCGTCTGGTCGAGGTTGCTGAGATCGGCGTCGTCGGCAGAACGAGAGGTAGCCTCAGATAGGTCGTGGGCAGGGAGACTGACCGTGTTGAGAATCCGATCGTGACTTTCTGGTGTCGTTGCCTCCTGATCTGTGCCAGACACTTCGCTCCGGGTGAGACTCGGGATGCGAGTCTCAGGTCCAGTTCCAGGCAAATTTGGCCGACTTTGGCTGGCAGGCTTGCGCTGGTAATGACGAGGCAGTGGAGTGTCTATGACGGAAGTGGAGGATGATAAGGCTGTTGTTTCATGAAGCGACAACTCCGTATCAGATGCAAGCTCCACATCCACATTAGTGGCGGGGAGTCTTCGCGATTCCAAGCTGTCCTCCCAGAAATCCGACTCGTTTGCGTCGGGCATGGACGACTTGTTCGGGATGATACGCGATTTGGACAAATCCGCCAGAAAAGAGGGCCCCTCATCGCTGAGCTGCTTTAGCGAAGAGGACTGGAAGTCTGAGAATGAGTCATTCGAAGCCAGGGGACTTCGTTTGTACGTGAGAGAGCTGCGCTCTGGGACGGCGGCGCTGTGACCAGTGGGTGGCGAAGGGAAAGGGCGGCCCACCTGTGGGGTAGACCATTCCTTGATATCAGCACGATTTTGGTCCTCGTGCCATACGTACCTCGTTACCAGACATCACACTGTCATCGGGATCCGGGTACTCGGTGGTCTGATCGCAATCCACATCGTGGCTAATGCTAGGGAGTGATGGCAAGTCCATGTCTTCGTATTGCTGAACTCGCTTCAGTAGTCTGGACGGCGTCTCCAGCAAGTCGGTCATGTCGGCGGATCAGAGTCGGCGACGTAGGCAGTGAGTTTGAGCGAGGTAGTGCTGGATAATGCTGCGGACGTTTCTCTGTCGATGCCGGTTGATGCAAAGTCTCAAAGTTCGGCCCTTGTACCACCGGCTCTAGATCAACTCATGTGAACGGCCCCGTGCTGAACAGCGGGGTCGCACACAAACAAAACAAACGCGTCTGAGCCACGTGGGTCCGCCACTGCGGCGTTATGTAAGTCTCCTTCCACGTGTAATAATGGCGTGTGTTTTTAGCGCATCGAATTCAGGTCCGTCTGTGATCCCGAGCCTAGCCGCGCTTTATTGCTTCCCTTGTAGCAAGCGAAGCACCTCGTCTACCCGTGCACTCCGAATGGTCCCGTTGTCTACAACTGGGCTACCTCGTCTCCCATCACCTTTTGCCGCATCACACTCCACATTCGACATCCGTTGACCATTGCTGCGTCTTCGACTCGGCTTGACTTGGCATTACTTCGTTCGTTATACCTAATTCACGGAGACCGAATCTTCCAGCGTTGAACATCGTTTTCTTTTGGATCAGAACGGCGCGACCTCATCAGCATTTCGCCACCATTGAGCGGACGTAATCCAACATGCAGCCGTACCGCGCTCAAGCGCCTGACTCTCCTCTCGTGGAGAAGGAGTCGCACATTGGCCACCACTCTGCTTTGAGCCAGTCTATCATTGCCGGCAATGCAGCCCTTCGAGACTATGAAGCGAAACAAAACCAGTGAGTAATGTGCTTGTGACTGTCTGAATATTCTGTGCTTACACTTCCGAGACTGTCCACGGCTATCGACTCTACCACTCATCTCGTTGCCGACCTCAAGAACTTCAACGGCGACTCTTGGCAGATTCGGTACCCTCATTTTTCTTCTGCTGCTGTGTCGTCGGGTCCTCGAGGTACGTCGTCACATGATTAGACGCTCCGTTGATAAGCAAGCGTTGACAGTAGTCCGGCCAGACTTCGGGCGTCGAACCATGACTTTCGTCGACGAGCCGCAGGCTTCATCCGAAGTCATTGTTACTGCGCGTCCGAACATGCGCCAGCAGCTCACTCGTTCTGTTTCGTATATCAGCTCTGGCAGCAACTGGACTGACGGAGAATCTGTCGACACCCCTCTCACCGAACTCTCAGAGGAGCCGGAGACCAACGTCGCTGAACCCAATGATGACTTCTCGATTCTCAGTCTTGATCTGAACCTTGGTGCCACTCGCCACGCTCAGTCGCTTATTACGCGGTTGGAACGATCTTCCATTTCGGCGCTCCTGGACAACCGCCTGAGCGCGGCTTTGAGGCATCTCAGCCTTCTCCACGCTCGTGTAAATGACGCTCACTCGCGTGTCCTCGTCACCGGAGACCTCAACGCCGGCAAATCAACTCTTGTCAATGCTCTTCTTCGTCGTGCGGAAGTTATGCCCACCGATCAGCAGCCCTTGACAACACGCTTCGTTGAAATCGCTAGTGCCGAAGAAAACGGCGGCAAGGAGGAAGTTCACATTCTTGATCAAGAGACTTACGATGTCAACGACCCCTCGACCTTCTCAGTCGCTGCCATTGCCGAGCTTGAGAATCTCGCCACCGATCCCGACATCGATGCTTCGGCCCCACCGCTCCGGGTTTACCTGAAGAACAAGGAGACCGACATCCCTTCGATCCTCCACAATGGTACCGTCGACATTTCTCTCATTGACGCCCCCGGTCTGAATCGCGACTCCATCAAGACAACGGCGAACTTTGCTCGTCAGGAGGAGATCGACGTGGTCGTCTTTGTTGTGTCGGCCGCCAACCACTTTACTCTGTCTGCCAAAGAATTCATCTGGCAGGCGGGCCAGGAGAAGGCGCACTTGTTCATCGTCGTGAACCGATTCGACCAAATCAAGGACAAGGAGAGGTGCCGTAAGGCGGTGATGGATCAGCTCAGGCAATTAAGCCCTGAGACCTACGCTGACGCCGATGATCTGGTTCACTTTGTTGATTCGGCTTCGGCCGCATTCGGGTTCAGTGAGGATGACGAAGGAGCTGACGAGTTGGACGAGACTTTCTCCCAGCTGGAGCAGTCGCTGCGCTCTTTCGTCCTCGTTAATCGAGCGAAGTCTAAGCTCGGCCCTGCACAGAACTACATCACGCATCTGCTTGCTGATGTCGAGCTTCTGGGCTCCGCCAACACGCTTGTCGCTACGAAGGAGCGAGACGCCGCCCTGCAAGTTGTGGAACGAGTGAAGCCTGAGCTCGACCAAATGCGCCAAGGGAAAGATGACCTCGAAGATAGCCTCGTCCGTGAGGAGGAATCGGCTACCACCCGTGCTATCACAACTGCCGAATCCGCGCTGCGTCAGGCCCTCGACCGTGTGGGCCGTGGAGAGGCGGCCGAGGAAGTGGAGATGCCCCTTTATCCGGGTCTCCTCGGTGCATGGGACTATGCGTACGAGGTCCGCCAAGCACTGCTTTCTTCTCTGGACAAAGCAGTTCGCGACGCTGAGAACGCCTCTCGTGCATTGACGACAAATGCTGTGAAGGAAGTCAATGTTATCGGTGACAAGCACCTTCCCATCGATGTCGAGCGCTCCAAGCGCATTTTCAACGCCAACGCAATGTACTATAACCACGGAAAGGGTCGACGCTCCTCAGGCATGACGAACGTCGGTCTCAGTCTCGCCGACAATGTTGCGCTCAAGGAGGTATCAGTCTCTGATATCTTCGACCTGCAGTTCCATCTGTTCCTTGGCGACGATGTACCTGCCGACAAGGACAAAGCCTCGACTCTGAAGAGCCTCATCCCTGCATCAGTGCCGACGGAGATGTCCGGACTCGGGGCTGCCTCAGTGGCTATCGGTGCGTTCTCTATGGCCGGAGGGAAGACCATGGCTATTCGAACAATCTTCGAGAGCGCAATTCATCTCTCGGAGCTCGCGTCGAGCCCTGTCGTCCGCAAGTGGGCCGGTCCCGCTCTCGGAGTTCTTGTCGTCGGAGCAGTCGCCTACGTCGTCTATGAGCTTCCCCGCTCCATCCCCCGTAACGTTGGGCGTCACATTCGCGCAAGTCTTCTTGCGGGAGCAGCGGACGAGGGAGAAGAGACACCGTTCCCCCAGGCGGAAGCTCAACGCGTTGGTCGCGAGGTCCGCAAGGTCATGCGCCTTGCTGCCTGGGACCTTCGCGAACGTTTCCGTGGCGCCTTGGATTCCAGAACGGAGATTGTCCGTGAGAACGAGGAGGCTGCCCGCCGTGCTTCCGGCGCCATTGAGTGGTTCGCCCAAGTCGATTCTCGCGTCGAGGGTATCCGAAGCCAGCTCGGCCTCAAGTTTTAATTTTGTTCCAACCTCGATTTTTTCTTACAATATCTCACAACCGCCATAAGTAGTCCTAACTCCTTCTCATTTGTTGTTACGTATCTGCATGTAATCAATCCCTGCTGCGTCATGGACTCCGTTAGTCATATAATTTACATGGGGGTCATAATATTTGTCACTCTACTTGGTGAAAATGCTCACGACATCCTCGTCCTGAACTAGATGGGTGAGGCCCACCTTCTGCGGCTGAGGATTAAATTTCGACGACTTGCCCCAGACAAGGGCATACTTGAAATGCGACGCAAGACTCCGGTGAATACCGTGACAGACGGTCTCGATCGTTGCACCCTGGCGCAGACAAATCGGGTCCGACAGATCAGGTTGCTCTCCGCGCCTCTTCGTGTATACTCTGCTCAGTCAGTACTTAGTGGTGAGAGGAGACGTACTTCACAAGACCGAGCTCTTTCCAGATAGCTTCCAGAAGCCAGTCAAGACCCAGATCCATTTCACAACTGATCATCACAGTCTTTCCGTCTCCAGACCGGGCCATGCGGTCCACAGTCTCCATGGATACGGCGTCCACTTTGTTGATCACCGTGAGAGCAGGGATGTATTTGCGGGTTCCGAGAAGGACATCGATGAACTCGTCGATAGTGACGTCCTCGCGGACCATGACATCGCAGTTGTGGATGCGATACGACTGAAGCACCGACCGGATGGTACGTTCATCCGTTTTCGTAAGCTTGACCGTGCAGGTGATAGTGATGCCACCGGCGGCCTTCTGCTTGAAGACGATGTCGGGAGCGTGGCCATTCAGGCGGATTCCTACAGCTTCGAGTTCCAACTCCAGCTGTGCCTTTTGCTCATCTGACTTTGTCGCGTCAACTAAGATTCACAGTCAGCACCATCAACCATTCGTCCCTGCAAGGCTAGGCCGACCTACTCATGATGAGAATTAGGTCTGCAGTCCTGGCAACGGAGACTACCTGTCTTCCACGCCCTCGTCCTTTAGCCGCATCTTGAACAATACCAGGCAAGTCGAGAAGCTGGATCCTGGCTCCTTCATACTCAAGCACACCAGGAATAGCCTGCTATCAGTTTAAAATGGGCGCAGTGACACGCACCGTGAGGGTAGTGAACTCGTACGCGCCGACTGCTGACTCTGTTTTGGTCGCTTTGGAGAGGAGCGTCGATTTTCCAACGGATGGGAATCCGATCAAACACACCCTGGCGTCTTATATTAGACTTTGATGTGATCCTGACTCACCTCCAGACTTCATCACATCGAAGCCTTCTCCAGGCTTCCCGGACTTGCGTTCAGGTTCGAGGAGTTGGGCACGATATTTCGCGACTGAGAATCAACACCAGGACTCTGGGTCATACTCACGTTTAGCCTGCATGCAAGTTCTGCGTCAGTTGACACACAAATGACATTCCGAAGAACAGCACACCTTCAGCAGTCCCAAATGATACTCCGTCGCTATAAATC
Source organism: Trichosporon coremiiforme (assembly GCA_039545355.1). Taxonomy (NCBI): domain Eukaryota; kingdom Fungi; phylum Basidiomycota; class Tremellomycetes; order Trichosporonales; family Trichosporonaceae; genus Trichosporon; species Trichosporon coremiiforme. The sequence continues at coordinate 410,497 of BCJJ01000001.1, read as the reverse complement.
AGTCACGCGGTCTCCAACGGGTGCGATCTCATACCTTTGCTGTATGCCGTTGAGGTTGCAGGTGAGCATTGATCTTCCTAGTCCTCCCAAACGCGACACGCACTTTTTTTGCGCTAATTTGTTTAGCGAAAACATCACAACTCGTAAGAAGCCTTGTGGGACTCACTTCTCGACATCTCCTCTGGGCAAAGTCAGCAAATGCCTTGTAGTCAAGACCGTGGCGACAACCGACTACCCAACTACGTACTCTCGATGTCTTCGATCTTTTGTAGAATTCCCATGGTGTGTCGCGATTGTGTGTAATGTTGCCCGAGGCTGGAGGTGTGTGAGGGCTAGATGCCTGGCGAAGATGATTTCCGAGCGCTAAGTATGTCATCATCTGTGTCAAGATGGACCATGAAATAGAGCTGCAGTGGTAATCCCTGATAAGAATGCATGTAATACACGTCATCAACAACATAGTATCACTCTCCACCAGCTCGCTGAACGACATCGTCCAGTGTGACCGCATGGAAGCTCCCACTTTCACCCTGGGCAAACACAGCGTCTTCGCCAACATAGATAGTGACTCCCCCCTTGCCATCAATGCTCTTGCCGACTCGGAAGAGCGGTTTACCGGTGGTAGAATGCGATTTTCCGAGAGGAACCATGAGCAAATCCTTGCTGGAGATGAAGTCCTCAGCGATGTTGCGGAACGTGATATCATCGTGTCGCGTAACCTTGTGGGACGTCGATGTGGGAGGAGCCTTGGAAACACCCGTCGACGACTTGGAAGAGTGTGATAAGGGGCTGTAAGAAGGACGCTGCAAATCCCGGGGTGCAGCCGGTCCAAGCGCCAGAGCTTCTCCCATGAGCTGCACGCCCGTTTCAAACCCATGAGCTACAGACTTATGTCTGAGAACTTCAGCGGGGAACAGACCCTTCCACAACTCGAACCACTGGGCCACCTCCTCCCCGTCATAGCCCGGATGCACGAGCCATAAGTAGAGAACGTTGAGCCATTTGGGGAAAAACTCCAACTCGAAGAGGCGGGTGAAGCTTGAAGGTCGAATGAGCGAGTGCCAAGGCATCACGGCATTGACAAAAGCCGACATGTCTTGGTCGCGAGGGTTGATAATAAGGTCCCTAAGGATGGACCCAAGCTTGCCGAGAACATGCTCCCCCATGAGAGTATCCCACTCCCGGGTGGAGAAGATGTCCTTCCTCCATCGAGGTAACTCTGAAGGTATCCCGTCCGATGGCTTCCATCTCCGAAGAAGGGAACGGAGGCGACGTTTACTCTCCTCGAGAACTTCGCCATGACGGTCACCCAGAAGCGGGAGCCACGGGAAAACAATCGCAGCCAGGGAGACATCACCCCGCTGGCGGCCCGTCCATGACTCGACTGCAGCCATGACTTTGGGAAAGACCAGTTGGCTAAGAACGTTGTCGCGGACGAAATCCGGCAACAAAGGATCCCACGACTCCACAAGATGCACTGCAGGCCAAGCATCGTTGGGTGACCACTCGTTGTTGATCGTGGAGCGAACTTTCGGCAGCCAACGATGCCAGAGGAGACTTTCCCACGCCGTCATTTCACGTTCGACTTCGGAGGGGTTCGATGAATCGTCGGCCGTCAGCTTGAAAGCTTTCCGCCACGGTTTCAGTGTCGAAAGGAGGGCGTCGGAAGTCACGTCGAATGGTTGCCATGTCGCGAACGAGGGCTTCAGGACGAGATCGATAGCCCCCACAACTACGTCATCCAAGGAGAGACGCGCGTACTCGTCCCCTAGATTGGTAAGAAGGCGACTGAATGACTGCGCCAGGGGCTCGAGCGACGAACTGCCGGACTTTGCAATTTCATTGCTGATGAAGTCGATCTCAGAGATAAGGCTGCGAACTTGGGCCAAACGTTCCAGGTTCCCGGCAGCGCCATCCTGTTTCGCCCGGAATCGCTCTTCCTCCCTGGTCGCCCATCGTCTCCGCTCATTGACAGATTTACCCTCCTTGACCAGATTGCCGACGTCCCCCTTCGTGATATCGAGGATGAGGCGAAGATTATGGCGGAGCTCTGGCAGCTGACCGGTGTCAGCAGTCGGCGCCCATCCTGAAATCGACAGCTCCGAAAGGGACTCCACAGTCTTCAAATCTCCACCGCGAGCGTCAAGAACGAGGCCCACGCCAGCCCGAGTCGTGTCGTCCTCAGCGATAAGTTGCTCGTACGTCTTGTGTTCGACCTTGACTTTGACCTGCCTGTGCTTCTTCCAGCCATCGGAATCAGGTCGTTTATTGCCTTTCCCTTTGGGCTTCCTTCCATCCTCAAACTCCGCGTCATCCGCTAGGTCTCCCTTCCGTCTTGCTTCGCGCTTGCTGTCTTCCGTGCGAATTCCGGACTTGATACCTTCACCTCTGTTGAGCATTCCGACAGCAATGGGCACAGCTCGGCCATCTTCACCGACACCCAATCCCTTTCCGGGAGCCCATCCGAACTTGCGTAGCATGGTGGCTCCGAATGACCCTGAGACTTTGCTCAGATGAGCTTTGTCAGCCTTGGACAGGTCTGACGGCTTGGAGGTAGCAGGGGCAGGCGTAGACGAGCGGCTGGACTGGAAGTTGGATCTCTCTGAGCTAGCCAATTGAGACACGCTGTCACGGAACGCGGCCGCTCGTCGTCCGAATGCTGAGGGCCCATCACCAGTCGCTTCTTCGGCCCCCCTTGATGCTGAGCTGGTTGACAGCAAGCCCTCCGTTCGTAGTCTCGAATTGATAATCTTCATCCCCGCGAATCCCATTGCTCTAGGCGTATTTCCTTCACCATTGTCGTCATCGCCTTCATGGTCTCGAATGCGCGGAGAGGGAGGAGAAGAGCTTCCGTCGGAATCGTCAGAATCGTTTGTGTCTTCACTGCTATCGCTTCCGTCTTTGCGCTGGTCCTCAGTGATTTCGTTTCCGCCGTCTGCAATGCCGTCGGATGCAAGGTTATTGACGGTCTGGTGTGGTTGGGACGTTGCTTCGCTGAAACCACTGACAAATGCTGGCGCCCTGCTCGCATTAGCCCAGCTATGACAAGAAGGCATGCCACTCACTTGGTCCAGTCACTCCGTGAGCTACTGCCTTTCACTGCTCCTTGTCTGTTGCCTATTCCCATTCCCGGCCGCCTTCCTCGTTCACTGTCATCCGCTCCGAAGATCCCTTCCCAAGCCGCCTCCTTCCCACTCTGCCCCGTGCGAGGTCGTTTGCGCTGTCGTCGCTCGAAAAGCCGGCGCTCAGCGCGGGAGTCTTCATCCTCTTGCGAATCAAAGTCGATGTCGGATCCATTGTCGTCGCCACCTTCTGAATCAGATCCGTCAGAAAGAATGTTTTGCTTGCGGCGAGTCATCAATGTTTTTGAATGCCAAGCTGGTGATGCCGTGGAGCCAAGTGAGCGGTGGCGACATTCAGACACAAGTTGCGACTGCCCAGATAAACATGAGATAGCCCCGGACTGTGTGCATGTCACGTGACCCGCATCCACTGTTGTGATCTGCAAGGGAGACTACGTACCTAGCTACTGCCGAGTCGGCGTCGGTGGGGTCACAGTTCTCCGCGGTCAACAACACCTCTCCCTCGGCCTCACGCAATATGTGGTAAGCCCCGACCACGGCCACTGTACAATCAAACTCGAAGGGCGCTTTTGCGACATTCTAGCGCGCTCAATCACCCACTCTGTTCCCAAGCCGAACCACCTCCACTCCGTACACCTCCCAATATTCCACACCGAACCAGCATGTTCACGACGGCCAGAACACGCTCAAACCCCTACTTCGAGTCCCCAATGAAGGCCTCTTCTCCCATGCGTCCGAAGCATGCAGTAACGCCTGTACGACGACCCCCAAAGCGGAGGAAGTTAGGTGCCGGACTACGAAACCGTCTGTTCGCAGATTCAGACTCGGACCAATCTTCTGAACGACTTTCACGGGCAACTTCACGTCATGGTGCTTCAAGTCATCCAAGGTCCGGGTCGCAACCTCGCCGGACAGAGATTTCTTTGAAAATACCCGCTCGCGCTATGAACGCGCAAAGCGAGCTCAGTCCTCGGAAACGGAAGCGAACGGATAAGACCGCCCCTTCGTCAGACGGGGACAGCTGGATCGAGACCGAGGACGAAGCGCCGCAGTTTATCGCCAAGGGTAAGTTCATATATAATATATATAATTCGGTTGCCTGATGACCCAGACGATCAGAACCTTTTGCATGCCGCTTCGGCCCATACGCTTCACCGTCTGCGGAAAGACGAGCTTATTCGTCTATGGAAAGTCGCTGGGATGTGGTCTGAGGAGGACGACGAAGCTGAAGGAAGAGTGCGAGAGAAGAGTAAGGTTGATCTTGTGACAGGCCTATTGGAACTGGTTAGTATCCGATCAAGAAGATTGCTGATAGCAGCGCAAACGATATTCCGACTCCGCTTCTACCCCAGTGCCAGCGAAGCCGCCCTACCATAGGCAGCCTTCCTCGCTTGAGGGGCCGCGAAGCCAGTCCACGTCGACGCTCACATCTTTGGGAACGACATCCTCCGAAGGAGAACATGGACATCGTGGTGAGGGCATGGACGTCGACGACACGCCCCGCCCGTTGCGCAGCGCCAAGTGCATCGTTCGCGACCCAGCAGGAGATCTTTCCAGGAGTGGGAAGCCGAAAGGGCGTAATGGCAAGTCGCGCGTCAAAACTGTTCAGCGCGCGGACGGTCGACATGCTCGCTTTGGGGACAACGTCTTGAGCCCGTTGGGGACGAGGCTAACTCGTCGTTCCTCCACCACAGACTCGGCAGGCGAAGGACCTAGTACGCCTCTTCGACGTCCCCCCATTCGCAGCATGTTGTCACAACCGAAGGACACCTTTGACGGGGTTCGTTCCACTCCATTAATTCGGCGTTTGCGACCTCGCAATCGGCGATCCACAAAGTCCAGTGCCTCCACCGAAGTCGACGCAGATGACGAGGACAACGCGGATTTGACCGAACACGAAGTCTCCACTTCGACTCGACGGCGAGCCAGCAAAACCGCGACACGGCGTGCGCGCCATCAACGCCTCGCGAAACGCCGTGCACTGAAGGCCTTAGAAGAGAACGACAGCGACAGCAGTTGGTTCTCTGAAGAAGGAGATGTCGCATCAGACAGTGCGAAGGTGCCTCAAACTGCTATCAAGGCACAAATGAAGACGTCCACCCAAGCTTCGGGTAGTCGATCATCGCAGCGGTCTAATCGGCGCAGTGCTGCGAAAGCAAGCATCGCTATGGACGTAGAAATGTCACTGGACGTTGCAACGACAAGCGCAAGGACGACGCGTTCTGGAAAGAGCTTCGGCGACATGCGCCTTGCCGACGACAACGACTTCATAGATGAAGACGTCGAAGAAGGGGGAACAAACGGAACGCCTTCCATCGACCTGTCGTCGGCCACGGTGTCGCACTTGACGAAGCTTCGTCGCGACGAGCTCGTCAAGATGTGCGAGTCCAGGAATCTGGAAGTCGGTGGCACGAAGCCTCAATTGGCGAAGGCTCTACTGGAATGGCAAGAGGAGCAGGCTACATTGAGTCGAGTTTCAACGGCCAGCTCCCAAAGCACGATTCGAGGCCATTCACCTCCCCCAAAGGTGGTACCGAAAATTGCGACCGATACAGTCCGGGATGGACAGGCTACCCCAATCCTCCTACGCGAGCACATCCATGCCACGGATCCGGCGACTCCTCCACGATCAGACGATGAAAAGAATCCTGAGAATGATCTGAACCTTGATCTGCAGGAGCTCGGCCTAGAGGACTTTACCATCAAACCCGAACATCTGCAAAAGCTCGAGAAGATCGGGAGCGGCGGCTTCAAGGACGTCTATGTCGGTAAACTCAGGGGCCGCAAGGTTGCCATCTCTGAATTCCGCGACCAATTGAGCGAAATGGACATCCGGGAGCTGAAACTTCTGGCTGAATTCAGTCATCCGAATATTGTGAGGTTTCGTGGAATCTGCATACCCGAAGACTCTTCGCAAGTGCCGTGCATGCTCATCAGCGAGCTGTGCGAGAACGGCGACCTGTTCGACTATATTCGGAACGTGCCACCTCCGCCTCTGAAGAGAGTGCTGCGACTTATGCTTGACATAGGGCGCGGGCTGGAGTACCTTCATCTGCGCAAACCAGCCATCATTCACCGTGACTGCAAGTCCACGAACATTCTCATCAGTCGCAGCGGGGTGGCGAAAGTTGGCGATTTCGGCCTAGCACGCGTGAAACACACGACTAGATCGATGATTCGCAGCCTTGTGGGTACGGTCAACTGGCAAGCCCCAGAGCTTTGGCACCCTAATCCCCGTTACGACTACAAGGTCGACGTTTTCTCCGCTGCTCTTGTATACTGGGAAATGCTGTCTGGCTGGGCTGGTGACAAGGTAAGTCTGATTGCCGACAATCGCTGACGCCAGAAATACCCTTGGGAAGGTCATAATGAGCATTACATCTACGAAGCTGTCGGACAGAAGCATAAGCGGCCCACCTTGACGGGACTCCGCAAGTATTGGGGCTCTGAGCCAGTTAATCTTATTGAACGAATGTGGCACCAGGATCCAGCCGAGCGGCCAACAATGTCTGATGTTGTAGCAGATTTGGAAGCCCTTCTTGCTGAGTGCAAGTAGGCATTGTAGAGCATAGCATGATTGAATATTGTCAAAACCGCATGAGTAGTGTGCTTGGACATTAAACTCGCAGACAAAGCAACAGGCAGTGCGGTCTCGGGAAGAGAACACACCATGCCACGAGGCCATGAGACGATGTGCTATGTGAGACGATGAACTTGACGGAGGCAAATGCGTTTGTTGACATTTGAGCGGGCCACAATGCATAATGACCCTCCAGAGACCTCTACTGTCGCAACACAACACCACTACTTGCAGGGCAGCGACATGGGACGATTTGCAGAACGACCTTTAGACCTCGTTTGGTTTATCTTTCTATTTGTGAGCTAATTACTTGACGGAACCCTATCTGACGACAGACTCACATTGTGCGCCAGTGTTACCTGACTTTTCTGACGGCAGTAGTGGGTGACGCTGTTTGTCGACTTGCAGCCCCTGTACCCTCCTGAGTTGCTGAAAGGCACTCCCTTCCCCCTCGTTCTGGAATGGTATATTTCACTGACCCGCGACCCGATCCTGATCGGCGCGATTCGCGGGGGCGAGGAGTGGGACTGGCTGCGAACGTTCTTCTGCCTGGAAGCGACTTTCCAGATGCTATCCTTCGTGGTTGGGAGCATTGGTCTCTGGAATAGTGAGCAAGCATGGCTGAACCTCTTGCTGACTGCTCCACAGATGATAAGCGCATCTACCGTACGTTTACTTGAGGCAGCGATGCGTTGATGTTGAAAACTAATCGATCGATAGCCCTCCTCCTTGCCTACGGCGCGTCGACCGCGACGACACTTCTTCCGGTTCTCAACGCTGTCCTGACAGACCCGTACTCGAAGCCGCCCCTCACTCCTGCGGAGCTGAGCATGCTTCTCAGCAGTTACGTTCCCTTTTTGGTCATCCCCTTGGCAATGGCCGTGGACATGGGATGGCGCCTCTGCAAGATCGTCAATGACGTCCAGGCTACGAGTGACCGCAAAAAGCGTCTCTGAGTTTCACCACGTCATACAATACACATGGATGCATAAAGTGGTTGAGGGGGTTCGTGAGCGCCAAAAATTGTGCTGTGGCCCCCAAGTCTACGCCGTGGCCTCACTGACAGGGAGGAATGCGTTCAGAAGCGGCGGCGTCGCCTCATCCTTGGCAGCCTCTGATGCCAACCAGCCATCCCCGTCGGCGCTCATTCTAGCGTCTGAGATCTCTACTCGTGAGACACCACCAAGGAAATCGGTCAGCAAGATCTCTGCTGGCGGTGTCTTGCTCAGGCTAGTGGACACCCCGGCATTGGACAAGATCTGGACAGGGTCAAAACTGTCGAACTGGGCTGGTTAGCGGGAGAAGTAGAGATCACTTACGAAATCTTTAATAGTGGCCGTCGAGGACTTGTTGAAACCTTCCAAGTAGTTCAAGGTGAAGTGCGTGAAGGAGTCAATGACTGAGACACCGATTTGGTCATCGGCATGATGAGACAGCGAGTTCTCACCCTTCGCAGACGAGCCAGTCGCGATAATATCGGGGGAGTAGAACTGAGAGAACATGGTGTTGGCTTGACAGGTGTCGATCATGAACAGAAGCTTGTTGTATCGCCTCTTCTCGTGCATTTGCTCGACAGCATCCGCGATATCGAACGCAGAAAGCTCCTCGTTGTCCTGGAACTTGAGGAATTCGTCGCCACCATGGCCCGTGAGATACAGGAATACGTTCGATGACGAATCAGTAAGCAGGCGCTTATTCGGCGGGACATGCTTGTCGAACCTCCCCGTGAGGACCCGCAAAAAGTTCTCAACAGTGACCTCGTAGCCCCGGTAGTCCACCTCCACGCTGTCGCCGTACAGGTCCAGTTGGCGATCTCGGTTCCCAAAGACGCTGGCAGGAAAGATGTTACGCGCGTCACACGCTACGTCGTCGGCTAGCATAAGGATGATATTGGAGTCTGGAATACCAAGTCTCTTGATGGTTCTGTACATTGCGAGAGCGTTGGCCATGTGCTTGTGAAGTCAGCAACACAGTCGGTCGCACGAACTACCCACCCGATAGTTGAACCAATACCGCGACGCACATACGATCACCGCCCAATTGTTGGTATGTCGATCACCGCCGTCGGCATAGCATAAGCACACTCCCAGCACGAGAAGTGAGACAACAAATGCCCACGAACGCATGGTGGCAAGTTGCAATGCTTAAAGCCAGATTGCTATACGCCGATGTGTCAACAACCTCAGCGATTCAGTAGTGACTGATGACGGTATCTGAGGTGCACTCGAAACGTGGTGAATATACCTCCGCCGGGAACAGCGGCTGATAAGTGAATGATCGACTTTGTTGTTTGAATGAATCCACATCCACCTCACTCAACAATACATTGGCGCTCCGCTACCCTGGCAGATCGGAGAGAGACTACACAGATACATATTCTCCCTTTTCGGATCTCCTAGCGCCCCGAGTTTTCAACAGACCATCTACCATGTCCGACATCGAGGATGAACTCCTCGGCCTTGCCGAAAACGACCCCCACCACAGCAAGAAGCGAGGGAAGCAGAAGAGCCAAGCCTTTATGGAGGACTCCGACGATAATGAAGAGGACATGGACATGGATATGGACTTGGACTCGGATGACGACGAGTCCCGGCGAGGACCTGGGAGAGCGACTGGCGACCCCTATCCTTTGGAGGGCAAGTACAGAAACGAAGAGGATCGTGACTAGTACGTGTCTCTCGCTTTCCGCAGTACAAATTGCTAATCTCGAAGCCTTGAGAGTCTGCCGGAGATTGAGAAGGAACAAATCCTTGCGCAACGACAAGAAGAGATCCAAAAGTACAAGGATTCGATGCAGCTGGACGCCATGTGGAAGATGGCCCAGATGGAAGGGGATGACTCGGACGACGGACACGCCAAAAAGCGCCGAAAGCACACTTCAGTGACGACGGAAGCATCAAGGGCAATGGCGGAACTTAAGAACAGGCGAAAGCAGAAGGACGAGAGAGCTCAGCGTCGAGCGGAGCGTCGTCTCAGACACCCTGGCTCAGCCTCCCCCGTCAGACATGACGACGTATCTTCCGAAGAGGGAGAGATTTCGATCCGCGATGACTGGCGTGCTACGTCTCCTATTAGTCGCCCAGAGAGACGTGACAAAGGCGAAGTCGATCTTGATGCCATACCCGCGAACTACAAGGAACTGGACTCTGCTCGTTTGAGCAGATACGAGCTCGTAGAGCTCATGTACAAGGATGAGTTTGAGAAGGTCATTACTGGTATGTATGCGTCTTGGTTTCATTCTGCTGACTTCCAGGTGCCTATGTCCGGCTCATGGCGGGCGAGACGGACGACAATGGGCGACAGAAATACCGCGCTCACAAAATTGTGTCAGTCGATTCCTCAAGCAGCCACGGACGGTACTCAATTGAGTACAAGGGCAAACAGGTCACCGACACTCGTGCGCTTCTTTGTTCTTATGGCAAAGTCCAGCGGCTTTATCGAATCGCCGATGTTTCCAACAGCGAGTTTGACGAGGTGAGAGGAGACACCTTTCCGTTGGAGGTGCAAGTAAGATGCTGACCATGTAGTCTGAGTTCTCGCGTTTCATGCTCACCTGTCAAGGGGATGGTGTCTCCCCTCCACGGCGCTCGGAGTTGAAGCACAAACACGAACAAATCCGCAAGCTTCGCGACCGCCCGATGACCGAGGACGAGATCAATCGGCAGATCCAGGCCAGGCAACAGAACAAGCCTACGGCGTATCGCACGAAAGTCGTGCTACAAGTCACGTCTCTCATGAGGTCCAAGGAGCTCGCACTTCGTCGCAATGATTTCGAAGCCGTTGAATCCCTCTCTCAAAAGATCAGGGACCTTGGCGCGGATCCCAACACTGGTGAACTCGAGGAAGGAGGCGAGGAGCTTAACGACGCCGACCTTCGTATCCAGCGGATCAATGAAAACAACCGGAGAAAGACGAAGGAGTCGATGGCTAGGGCGCATGAGGCCGCTCTTGCGAAGAAGAAGGCAGAGGGCGCCGTGCTCAAGGCGAAGGCGGCCTCCATCGCTTTGGCCGACCATGTGGCGGCTGAAGCTCCTCCAGTGTCTGGCCTCAGGAAAGGAGAGACCCCTCAGCAATATGTAGCTCGCACGATCACCCTCGACCTGGGTGACTTCTAATGCTCTATGAACACGTTGCATGGTGAACCTAATCGTCCGTACCCAGACAAAAACAATTATAGACAACCCCAACTCATCCTTTCACGTTTCCTTCACTCCGCTCTCTGTTTCGCCCGGAGTCGTCGGGACAGTCGACAACGGTTTGAGACCCATGCGAGTGGAAACGTAGTCTTGAGCCACAATTTCGACACACGTGCGGATGACGTCAACGAAGCGCTCTTCGACCCAATCACTCCGCTCATACGGGACTTCAAGCCAGTCACCAGGAGCGGGCTGAGACACAGAAGTGAATTGAATGTCGTTGACAGGGTCTTGGAGAGAGACGATGAAGTACAGCTGCTTCTGCGGCTCAGAGGAAGCTGCGGTCTTGGAGAGATGAAGGGGCGGCTGGGGAATTGGCAGGGGTGCAAGCACGGGCTGCAGCTGAAGGAAGACCGGAATGGTCGTGACTGGGTCATCTGTCCGTCAGGAAACCGTACCAGCGAACACATTCTTACCTTTGCTTGCCTCAGCCTGCTTGTGCTTAGGGTTCTTCTCCTCGCGACTACGAAGGGCGCTGGTCTCAGACTGAGCCGACTTCCAGCCCGCTTCCCAGCCGTCGACGGGGTTGAGCGTGCGATCTTCCGGCAGAGAGCTCTCCGGAGGGGACCACACGATTACAAGTTCGCCTGATTCGGTTTGTTCAAGGATCGAGGTCCAAGCGCGATACACGACCCCCTCGACGCCATCATAGCCGACCATCGTATGCGAGAACCAGAGCTCGATGGTTTCGTGGGCCGAGATGGGAGGTGCGACCGTGTTGATCAGCGTCGTAAACGTCGAGCCGGCCTGGTTGAGAAGATCGCTGCGGAGCTTCTCCAGGTCAACGTTGCCGACACCTTTGACAGCAGCGCCGATACGCTCTTCGGCATCCTTCCGAAGCCGGGCGAGATCCACCCCTCCGACTTGCAGATGATCCAGCTGATCGCGAAGACCAGAAACACCTTCATTCTTTACTTTGCTATATTGCTCTTCGGCAACACGCTGGGCAGACTGCAGGGCGGAGGAAGCACTTGACCAAAGATTCGAGGCATTGCCCCAGAACGAACCGGAAGCGACTGGAGCAGGAGCCGGTGCGGGAGCAGGTGTTTCGGGCGCAGCAGCGGCCCTTGAAGCAGGAGACGACGAGGGACCTGAAAGCTGTGGGCTTCCAGTACGGGAAGCACTAGTCCCGGCACCCGTGCCGACGCTTAACGGGGCACGCTTCTGCTTGATTTGCGATTCCAGAAAGGCGAGAGCGTCCTCAGCCTCCTTGTCGGCTGCTGGCTCACCCTCTGTCGACTCAGCCTTACGAGCGCTGTCATGTGAGGGCCGTGCGGATTGTTGAGCGGACGCGTCGGTTTCAGGAGCGGCGGGGGGAGCCTCCAAATTGTCGAGATCGTCGAGGAAGGCGAGAGCCTCCTCGGCCTTTGACTTCTTCCCCTTCGGAGGCATTCCCAACGATGCTAGTTGATTGAGTTGGTGGTCGAGAAATGGGTGATTTAATACCTGAGACTAGAGGTAGGGGCCCTAGGACGGAGTTGGAGAGACTGAGCGATTGGGAACGTAGGATAAGAGGCGAACAGTCTATTGCTACGCGATACAACGGTTGTGTTGGTGACGTTGTGCCGACAGCATGCCACACAGCGCGGTGAGATAGGATTGCAGGGTGGGACCGCGAGCCTACGTTGCGCGTGGAGGCGTCTGAAGGTGGAGGCTGGCCGCCGCCCGCTGGCTGACAATTGGGAGTCGGGAGCGGACCGGCCATCGCCCATGAGCCCAGCCCATCGCTGGACCCAGCATGTGCATATTTGATCCCGCTGCACCCAGAAAGAATTGAGAGATCCCCAGCCTCCGCACCCTACCCCACCCGTGTGGCCGTTGCACCGACCGTCCAATCGCTCAGATGCCTGCACTGTGCACCGGGAGCTCCTTCCATGCCCAGCGCACGCTGCATGCGAATGTGAACTCGTCTCTGCCGCTGACGCACTGCTTCTCCTTGAGGACACACAGTAATCCAACCGGTCGGCACAGCATGGTTCAGGCTGGGTCTGTACAGTGACTGCGATGTTGACACTCCAGCAGAGGCGGTGGGCGGGATGCAGTGATAATGCACGATGGGAGATGACTACATGATGGTTTGTGCTACTATGTGCTGCAGATGTAAATACAACCCCCAACTACCCAATACGTCCGATACACGATGCCCAATTTATGGTTTGGATTTTTACTAATCAAGCCTTGCTGCCGGAATAGCAACCAATACAACTGCGTGCCGCGCAACAGTCAATCAGCCTCAGAGCTCAGCCTCCAAGTCGAGCGGAGGCAACACCCCTGCTCCTGGCAGTGTGACGACACGCTCCCTCCAATTCTCTTCTCCACTGCACTCGGACTGAGCATCATCCCTCTCCTCTTCTATCCATCCACATACATCATCGACATCTCTCCTCCGTGTCGTCCAACTCTACCAGTCGACAGAACCCGCCTCATCCCAGTCCTCATTCGGTCCGGTTGTTTTCCTTGATACTATTTCCCTGTATCTAGTCGTCATCGTCAGCTCTCACAACCGCATCGACCCGACTGTTCCATCCCTCACCTTTCGTCGAGCTTGGATACTCTACCTCCCAACTGGTACCGCGCGTTATTCCACAAACCCCTCGGTCCGCTTCCCAACCCCTATCTGTCGCAGGTGATCGCTCAACGATCACTTCTCCATCAGTTAGCTATTCGTTCTTTCAGTCGAACGACGACTGACCTGGCCAGTTTTGCCGGGCATGGATACTGAAGCGACGCCGCAAAGCCAATGGCGCTTTGCCCAATGTTTTGGTGACAAAGGCGAAGTGGAAGACATCACGGAAGGTACGTGCTCATCGATCTGGCTGAATACTTTGTCAATACTGATGCACAACAACAGCTGATATCATCTCCACGGTGGAATTCGATCACACCGGAGATTATCTTGCAACTGGTGATAAGGGCGGACGTGTCGTTCTCTTTGAGCGCAACGAACAGGTGAATGATCTTTAGTCTCATGTCGACTCACATCGCTTTGTACGTCTCTAACATTGCGCAGAAAAAAGGATGCGAGTACAAATTTTACACAGAGGTGCGTTGTTGCTCTTTATTGTTTCGACGTACAGGTTGCTGACCGAACTCTACAGTTCCAGTCACACGAGCCCGAGTTCGACTACCTCAAGTCTCTTGAGATAGAGGAGAAGATCAATCGCATTCGATGGTGTAAGCGCCAAAACGCGGCGCACTTCCTTCTCAGCACCAATGGTGAGCAGCGCTTTCAGTTGGACAAGCCCACTATCGCAGCTTGTCATAAGACGAGGCTGACGTTTTCCAGACAAGACCATCAAGCTCTGGAAGGTTTTCGACAAGCAGATTAAGGTCGTCGCGGAGAACAACCACACCGAGTATGGCGGTGGGGCACCCGGATCGCAGGCGCTCCTTCGTCTACCCCGCATGACGACTCATGACTCGATTACGGCTGCTGTTCCGCGCAAGGTCTACGCCAATGCTCACGCCTACCACATCAACTCGATCTCGGTGAACTCTGACGGTGAAACGTACATCTCTGCCGACGACCTGCGCATCAACCTTTGGAACCTCAACATCAGCGACCAGAGTTTCAGTGAGCGAGCGATTTTACTCTCCGGGATCCCTGTGACTGACCGCTTTTCTAGACATTGTAGACATCAAGCCTGTCAACATGGAGGAGTTGACCGAGGTGATTACGGCTGCCGAGTTCCACCCCATCAACTGCAACCACTTCATGTACTCGAGTTCCAAGGGTACAATCAAGCTGGCCGATATGCGAGAATCCGCCCTGTGTGATCAGCACGCGAAATGTGAGTGTCTTTGGTACGTCTGTTGTGGTTTCTGATCTTGCAGTGTTCGAGGAGGAGGAGGACCCGTCCCAGAAGTCATTCTTCTCAGAGATCATTTCGTCCATCTCCGATGTCAAATTCTCGCGCGATGGTCGCTACATCTTATCGCGAGATTATCTTACGCTCAAGATCTGGGACATGAACATGGAGAACAAGCCTGTGAAGACGATCAGCATCCACGACCACCTGCGTCAGAAACTCTGTGACCTGTACGAAAATGACTGCATTTTCGACAAGTTCGAGTGCACCTTCAGTGGTGATGGAAGGTATGTAACACTACCAGTTTCTCCAACTGATAACCCGCAGCCAAGTCATGACGGGCTCTTATCACAACTACTTCCGAATCTACGATGTCAACAGCGATAATGATGTTGTTCTGCAGGCGGACAAGTCTGCGTTCAAGGCTAAAAAGATTGGAGGGGCACGAGGAAAGGTCCCAGGCAAGAAGGAGGGTCTGCAGACGGAGGGTATTGACTTCGCCAAGAAGATTGTGAGTTCAAGATGTCATTCCTTTTCACTAACGCTACAGCTCCACGGCAGCTGGCACCCACGGGAGAACACGATCGCCATCGCAGCGACCAACAATCTGTGAGCCGTTCACAGACCAAGACCTGGGCACCACTGACAAGTAGATTCCTGTACTCGACTCTCTCATAAACAGCATGTCCTCGCCAATACCCACCTCTCCTGCATCCCCGTCACAAACAATGGGACGAGTCCCGACGACTCCCATAGCATTTTCCGCATTCTGAACGCCTGGCCATTGACTTCTTCGACTCGCCGTTTTTTGTCCGACACCTATTCCCATAACCCCCAACTACCACCTTTCTTTTACCATTGAAACTACAGATCGGTAATCCCTGACATCTACCAACCAAAGGCGAGTATGACATGCCTTTAGGTCGATTTATAATCGATCCCCATTTGTCGTTTCACAACACCACCATCCGCAATCAAACATCAAAGCAACCCGCCTATCATCCAAACCAGCTTGGTTCCTATTTACACTAGATTTCGACATTGGTCCCTGAGGATATAAGAGCGTCCTTGGGCGTCATGGCGTAGAGGGAGGCTGCAGAGGACATTACAACCCTCCACCCCTCTGGCGTGTAGAGAAAAAGAGCAGACAAAGAAGAGATGAAAAGCAGTGTAGTAGATCACTTGAACCGTGCGGTTGATCCCAGCGCTTCCCCAAATGTGGGGAACGCATTATGCTCGCCGCAGCCTGTGCATAGCTCGAGTATCAACCAGCCGTAGTCAGTTATCAGTTTCCGTTATCGGTCCGGGTATCGGTATCGGTATTCCCACGAGGATGACGGCGTCAGACATCATACGGCTCTGTGTTGTTTCCATTTGGTCCCGCTCAAGCTTGACCCGGAATTGTGTAAACAAAGCGCGATCCGCACGTGACTCCGCTCACGATCACCCGGCGCTTCGTCAATGAGCTGCGCTCACCAGTGATCGATTTCGCCATCAACTTGTGCATCTATCCACGACTTGCCCTGCTGTCAGAGGGCAACAGTTACCACTCCGCAACCTACGGGGTGCGCGTGTGAAAACACAGCCGAAGGAAAGAGAACAACACTGGTCGCCGTAGCTCAACGTCGCCATCGTACCTTATTTCCCTTCCCGCGATCAACACGAATACGGACGAGACGCAGCCATGACAGGCTCTCCAACAACACCGCCGAAGACAAGGAACCACTCCATTGACGTTCAATGGGATGACGATGACAACTCGGTCGAGATTCCCGACTTTCACTTCGATTGGGGGCTGAAGAAAAGCCAAGAGAAAGAGAAGTCCTTCGAAGCGTTCGCTACACCTCCGATTAACGGAAGAGTCTTGTCCCTGCAGCAGAGCGCAAACACAAGCCTGGCATCTTCTGTTGGAAGTAACAAAGCCTTTCCACGGTCGGAAACAAGCGCTCGTTCCGCGGCAACTACGCTCCCAACACCTCCCGATGAGTTACGATCGACGCTCGGACGGCGAGCTGCGCATGAAGACGAAGAAGAAACATCGTTCGGGTCGCGATCACGTAGCTCCCGGGTTGTATCAGAGCCTCTCTTGTCTGGGAATGGCTCAGGACATTCGGTATGTCCGTCTCTCGCTTTCCTGTATGCCAGCACTAACCCCAGCCTCCACGACACCAGGAAGCTGGAGATGAGGGTCGGACCAAGCCTAGCATGAGTTATACGACACCAGGACTCGCGCAACGCACGATGGGGGCTTCTTTAGCGTCTGAATCGCGACTTTCTCGGTTTGGAGGCCCCGCACGGCGAGTCGTTTCTATGCCCGACGATGAGGATCCAGAGGAGGACGGTCGTGAAGACTGTCCGAATACGCCTATGAGTCCGATTTCAGGTGAGAGCAACGTTCTGATAAGGCTGACATCAGATGCACAAGAAGAGCAACCTTCGCATGTTGCTCCTGCATCGGCTCCTGAAGATCAACGGGACACGTCGCCGCCGCACCGTGGCCACGATCACGATTCCGCAATGCGGCCTGCTCAGGCGCCGCGTTCACCACCGCGATCCAGATCAACTCGTGCCTCCCCTCCTCCTCTGACGGACACCGGCAGGGACAATTGGCTGGCCTCTCACTCTAATGCAGACACCGCAAAGCGAAAAGTAGACGATCCGGAGCCGTGGGCTCACCCTATACCGTCGACCCACGCCAATGGCCATACCGGAGACATGCGACCGCTCCGGGCATCCCGACCAGCTCCTGCAATCTCTTCGGTCCGCGCCCAGGAGCAACTGCACTCGCAGCATCCGAGTAACCAGTCACCGCAACTTCCACAGCAACAGTGGACACAATCTCATCAGGAACCTGCTAAGGTCCAGAACCCTGCACCTCCACAGGCTATTCCGAAGCGGTCTTTCCTAGTGAGTCAGTTGTCGCAGACGTTGCGCTAATGCCAGGTCAACGGGGTACCCTTCGAACGCTTGGGCGTGCTTGGCAAGGGAGGCTCTTCGAAGGTGTACTCAGTTCTCTGCCCAACGAAACGGATCGTCTATGCTCTCAAGCGGGTGGCGCTGGATCGGGCGGACCCTGAAACATATCAGAGCTACACGAACGAGATCGAGCTTTTGAGAAGATTGCGAGGGCATGACCGAATCATTCAGCTGATCGATCACCAGATCACCTTCTCCCAGAACAATCGACCGAAGATGTTGATGATGGTAATGGAGTGCGGAGAAATCGACTTCGCAGTTCTGTTGGACGAGCAACGGGGGAAGCCGCTGAACATGAACTTCGTCGGCATGTACTGGGAGCAGATGTTAGAGGCTGTTCAGGCTGTTCACGCGGAGAACGTGGTTCACACCGATCTGAAGCCGGCCAACTTCGTGCTCGTCAAGGGACGTCTGAAGATCATCGACTTTGGCATCGCCAAGGCCATCGCGAACGATACGGTAAACATTCAGCGCGACCAACAGATTGGAACCGTCAACTACATGTCTCCGGAGGCGATCCAGCGCATGAATAACCAGAAGGTCCTCAAACTCTCCTATCCTTCCGATGTGTGGTCACTCGGTTGCATCCTGTACCAAATGATCTACGGGGTACCGCCGTTCCAGCACATCCCCGGCGGCCCGTTGGCCAAGATGAACGTCATCGCCGACCCATCGCACCGCATCGAATTCCCGTCCACGAGCTCGCCGCGCGCCAGCTCGAAGTCCCCACCCCATCCCCCTGTCACGGTCCCGCCGTCGGCGGTTGCGGCTATGCGCAGTTGCCTCGAGTACGACAAGGAGCGACGAATGACAATCCCGCAACTGCTCCGCGACGAATTCCTCTCCCCCATCAAGAGAGGTGTGTGGGCCCTCATAACTTACCGAAGAACTAGTGGCTGACCATCACAGATATTGCGCCAGAAGCGACGTCGATCACGAAGGAGCAGATGGCCATGCTCGTCAATTACGTTCTGCGAGTGAACAATCTCCCGCAGCTCGGGCCGCGAGACCAGACGGCTGAAGACCTGTTCTACCAGCTTCAATCGCAGAACGCCTTATCCCAGCCATAGACGTAGCTTTCCCGTGATCAATGTCAGCGCGAGACAGATAGAGACGCAGTGTATTACACCATTTTTGCATGTCATGAAATCAAACAATGTCCAAATGTGGCCGTTCGCAGACGGCCATATATTACAAACACCAGCTCGGGTATCTCTCGCTCACAGCTCACAACTGGTCAACGATTGGCTCTGCCTTCTCTATGGGCGCCACTCATCATTGCTGCGAGTTGCGGGTGGGGCTGCCGCCCTCGGGGCTGAGATACGGCAGGCGCTCCGGACTTCCACTCAAGCCACTAAGATACGGGAGGCGTTCCGGACGCTCCGGGCTCGGGCTTGGAATCGGAGAGATGTACCCGTGAACGCTGGCGGTGAGGCCCTGCACGTCGGGGGCATACTGTGGCTCGACGTTCTGGACCTGGGGTGCGTCGCGGATGATCTGGTCGACAGACAGAGCGTCGAAGTACTCCTCCATCTCGTGGGACTCGGAGGCGAGGGGCGAGAACGCCAGCTTAGGCGAAGGGTTTGGGCTGAGCGCCGAGAACGGGAACTGCATGGCCCCCGACGGGGTCTGGATCATGGGCGAGATGGGCGTCGCGGGCCCGGCGCGGTGGTCAAGCGACGTCGAACGCGCAGGGCCCTGCGCGAGCATGGCGGGGATCGCTGGGCCTGACACTGCCAGCCCGACTGTCTGGGCAGCTGGCGCAGCCATTTCGTGCCCAGCAGAGCTGGGAGGTCCGGCATGACCGGCACTGTTTGAGACCTGGCCGAAACTGGGCGCCCTCGCCGGCGCAGCCGGGGAGTAGCTGGGGGGCTCACGCCGACAATCGGGTTAACTCGCGTCGAGGGGGCGACCGCATGGACGGGGGCAGCGATCGCGGACGGACCGGGAGGAACCATGTGGGCCGCGTGCACAGGGCCGGAGGGAGACATGGGCTGATAGCTGCCTATGGGCAAGGCAGGGGAGAAGGCGTGCAGCGACGGAGCACTCGCAGACACAGGCAGCGGCACGCCGGGTCCCAGAGGCGAAGTCGAGCAGCGGTGTTGCTGGTTCTGCTGTTCGTACGTTGGTGAGACTGATCGCTGGTCTCTGGCTGTGTTGACACGAAGCGGGGTGTTCTTGATCGGTTGCCGTCCGGGAGAGCCGGGAGAGCCGGGAGAGCCCATGGCCTGCATGCTGGCCTGGGACAGGGACTGCTGGCCCGGCATCTGGTCAAGGCGCGAGTACGACGACGACCGTGGCGGCGGAGCACTGATCACCGTCGACGCGGGTGACACAAACTGCTTGGACCCCTCGAACGTCGTGATTGCCGATGGCTGGCGAGGGGGCACGAACTGCTCAGGGCGGGTGCGCTCGGAGCTGCTGTAGTCCTCCACTATCGAATAGTGCGCGTGATCCGAGTGACTGCTGGACGAGGACGGTTGCGACGGTGGCTGCGAGGAAGGTTGCGACCCCGGAGGCGACAGGTAGCTCTTGCGTTCCAGACGGACCATGGGCTGCAGGGACGCACGGGCCGAGGACTCGTCCTTCTCCTTGGCAAGCTTCTCACGCGTATAGTTGATACCCCAGATGGCGGCGATTACGATCAGAATCAACGAGCCTTATGTCAGCCACCGCAGCCTGCCACTCAACCGCTGAGACTCTCATGACACTTACAGACCGCCATTCCTACGCCAACTGTAATTTTATCATTCTCTGTCAGCGACGGGCACACATTGCCGTCCGCATCGAACGTCGTAGGGAACTGCGGAGGGTCAGCACGGACTGTCTGGCGTGACACTAGGTAACAGGAGAGGAAGGGCGACACCATGCGAGGCTCACAACAACGTTATAACTCACCTGTTCTCCTGACGAGTGCGGCGCACAGATGGCTCTTCGCAGCAACTTCATCGCGGCCGACTGCTGTCCTCCTCGGCGGTGCGTGAATCGTCCGTGGTCAGTGAGTAGTGAAGCGATGTCAAGAACCAAAACGTATGCCTTGTCTAATCTCGTATCTCGCTCGCGATACACGCCATACACGAGTGTGCGAAAGCTTTCGCGGCCACGGCCAAGATGTGCAGTCGACTGGCCAAGCCTTCGCAAGCCTCAGCCTCAACATTTAGCGCCCATGTTTACTCATTGAGAAGAGCTCCAGTAGCCTGCGAGCTAGTGAATACCCTCTGAATTCAGACCATTGGCTCTAGGCGTCTGGCGTTAGGGGATCAGCATTACGGGGTCTTGGAACGTCCTGTTTGTTGCCACGCTGGGCTTCTGGCCTTGGCTGTTACTGAGCGATTTCAATGTTGTTAGCGCCAGATTCCTGTGGGTAAGGGCTGGTTTAGGGCTGGTCTGTCTAGGGTGGTAACATTGAAGGGTCCGGCAAGGCTGACCGCACCGCAACGGAACCCAGGAACCAGCACCGGCACCTCCACCATCTGTGCGCGCATCAGCGATCCTTCGATCAGCACCCACATGTCAAGCCTGTTCGCAGGAACACAATTAGAACAGCAGGAAATTCCATGGCCAAGTCCGGCGACGCAACGCAGTCTTCAACGCATTGTGTGCACACTCCAAACCTGAATGGCCTCCCTTAAGGCGCGCTCGCATTCTGAATGTCCGCCCCTGACTGATTCTGTTTAGGGCGTGGGTGCGATAGGCCGGTGGGAGAGTCCTCTGGCCCACCGAACGTCGCCCAGCCAAGCCACACCACCCATACCAGCCGGCCTTATCCAACGAACGAGGACAGATAGGCCTGTACACAGTCGCCGCACGCGAGAGGGCTGGTTAGGCGCAGATTTAGGCCCGTAAGCGTGGAGTCGGCGAACTTGGTGCGAAACAGTTTTCAGAAATTATTTGTCAGGCTGGGTGGACTACGTCGAAAGGCGGGCCCTGCAGACGAAGACGTCACTACCTGTTTCAAGGAATGCAAAGAATGACGAGGTACTGACTGCGGTACACGACCGGCACTGGACGCCGCGCCTGGTCATGTCTGACGACGCAGCACACAGACCTCCGCCCATGACTTACACATCAAAGATCTGACTGACTCGCAAAGCGGATCGGATCGATCGATCCGTCCGCACTATCAGTGTTGCTCGGTCATGGACAGCACACCTGAGGTGCTGGTCTAGGGCAGGGAGAGAGGAATGGGAGTTCAGATGGAAGTGATTCGACAGCCAGTCCGAGGGGATTGCGGTGTGTAGATAACACAAGGCGTAGGGTGCGGCGTCGTCTGTGCCGCGGCGTGTGGGGAGCCGGCGGCAATGGCATTGGAGAGAAAAAGCCACGTCAATAGTCAGGAAAGGGGCGCAGCGACAGACCAATTGGGCGGTCGCGCGGTCGTCTGTGGGGGAGGGGTGAGCGGAGGGTCCACAGTGCGCAAAAAGTCCCAGGCGGTGAGGGCACAACGTCAGAGGCGAGGCAAAGACCCGATAGGTGCCTGGCATGCCTACCTGCGTCCACCTTCTGGTTATGACGCGACGGGTGCCGGTAGGACCATGGGACACTGTAGGACACACACTGGGAGCGTGGCATTGCACACCCGCACGCCCGCACGCACTCCCCGCCCAGTATCCATCCACTCCGGTCACTTCTTCCGCCTGCCCCTCGATCCCTCCGGCTTAATCCTAGCCCCCAGTTCACACCACCTAGCCTTCCCCTGCCGCCTCGGATCATTTATAAGCACCCCATTCCGCTTCCTCTCTTCCTCTTTCTCCATCACTCTCACTCTCTTCTCCTCCCTACCCCATCTCCTAACTAGCAAACATGGTCAACGTTGGTATCAACGGTTTCGGTGAGTAACGCTTTCTCCTTTGCAGAGGTCACAAACTTTGGCTTTCCGTCGTCGACGTGGCTCGGCTATATGTCGCTTCACGTTCACATGGACTTTTCGGCCTCGGAGCTGGACATGGTGCTAACAACGCCTTAGGTCGTATCGGACGTATCGTCCTCCGCAACGCCATCGAGCACGGTGACCTCGAGGTCGTCTCGATCAACGACCCCTTCATCGACCTCGACTACATGGTCTACATGTTCAAGTACGACTCGACCCACGGCCGCTTCAAGGGCACCGTCGAGGCCAAGGATGGCAAGCTCGTCATCAACGGCAAGGCCATCGCCGTCCACGGCGAGCGTGACCCCGCCAACATCCCCTGGGGCAAGGACGGTGCTGAGTACATCGTCGAGTCCACCGGTGTCTTCACCACCGAGGAGAAGGCTTCTGCTCACCTGAAGGGCGGCGCCAAGAAGGTCATCATCTCGGCCCCCTCTGCCGACGCCCCCATGTTCGTCTGCGGTGTCAACCTCGATGCCTACAAGCCCGAGTACAAGGTCATCTCCAACGCCTCGTGCACCACCAACTGTCTTGCTCCCCTCGCCAAGGTTGTCCACGACAAGTACACCATCATTGAGGGTCTCATGACCACTGTCCACGCTACCACTGCCACCCAGAAGACCGTCGACGGTCCTTCCCACAAGGACTGGCGTGGAGGCCGTGGCGCTGCCGCCAACATCATCCCCTCGTCGACCGGCGCCGCCAAGGCCGTCGGCAAGGTCATCCCTTCGCTCAACGGCAAGCTTACTGGCATGTCCTTCCGTATCCCCACCTCGGACGTCTCCGTTGTCGACCTCGTCGTCCGCCTCGAGAAGGGTGCCTCCTACGATGAGCTCAAGCAGACTATCAAGACCGCTTCCGAGTCCAAGGAGCTCAAGGGCATCCTCGGTTACACCGAGGACGAGGTTGTCTCCACCGACTTCGTCGGCTCGACTGAGTCGTCGATCTTCGACGCCAAGGCCGGTATCTCGCTTAACCCCAACTTCGTTAAGCTCATCTCCTGGTGTAAGTACTCTGTCCTAACGCCTCCGCCAACCCCGTCGGATCCGGGATGGGCGACGTTCGCCATCCGTCCTCCATCTTCCACCCTCAACCATTACCATCCGTCCACCCTTCCACCGCTTCACTTCTTTCTTGGTCTCCTTTCTTCATCCGCGTTCAAAGCTAACAAAACAGATGACAACGAGTACGGTTACTCGCGTCGTGTTTGCGACCTCATCTCGTACGTCGCCAAGGTCGACAAGTCGGCCTGAATCGCGGACCCCGACGCGCCCCCTCCTAGGTTGTAGTTAGTCCACGAAAACTTAAAATGCAGCAGGTTTAGATGTTACAGGAGGGCACACTGGCTTATCGAACGTGCAGAGAGGCAGACGGGACGTCGGCGAGTACAGGGCTTGCGACGACAACGCAAAGGGTTGCCGAGACGAACTCGAGCTGGGCCGCAGAGGTCGCGATTGACCGGTACGTCTTCGCTCGACATGAGTGCAATCTGCCCCGGAACGCGGCGTCTGGGGTCCCGATGGCGTTCGGATTGACTACCCAGTGACTTCATCGACAGACCGCTCGGGTCGATTAGGAAGGGGGTGGCATAACCGGGGATGCCGGGGGGTGCATGAGGGAGGACGCCGCTGGCGTACGGGCCGGCGGTGCACCGCGGGCGGTGGGCGGCAGTGCTCCGGGGGTGCGGAGTGGTCGAATGGTAGAGTGCGGGGCAGCGGCAGGCATCGGCGATGATCGGAATATGGCGACCTCGGGTAAGTGCCTGAGTTGATAACTAGTAAGTACTAGAACTGCTGCCGTGCTGCCGTGCCGTGCCTGCTTGGGTGCTCGCTGGCTGCCTGATCGCGGCTGAATGGATGGGCACGCGGACAGGCAGCCAGTCTCCTACGTACCCAGACTTGACCGGGCCCTGTGGCCTTCATTGCGGACACGGATAATGCAACATGGAAGCTCGAGTTCCGGCTGGCCGGTACGTTGGTACGCTGTTGTCTGGCGTGCTAACTTCCGGCGCGCGAGAACCGGGTGCACCCGCGACCACAACCCTTGATCGGTGAGCCCGAGCCAGCGAACCATAGCCGCTGGCTATGCATCCTTGCGCAACCTGGCGCTGGGCGCTCGGGTGGTTGACCCGGCCCACTCGCCTAGCACACTCGGTGCGCACAGCGGTTGGTGCGGTTAGTACGGCTACTATGCAGGGGGTCGCGCAGGGTGTGCGTGCTGATGGAGGCTTGGAGGGACGGAGCATCCCCGCATTGCGCATGGCGGCTACGTCACGTTGCCTCCTGACCTGGTGGTCGGTTGACGGAGGGCCCGGAGGATCCGTGGGAGCCCGGCAGCATTGTAGCCTGAACCGGCGCTCCGATAACAGTTGCAACAGCGTTTAGGCGCGGTTAATCGAAACTCTTGAGCGCTGGAGCAATCTAAGCGAGGGGTTGTGCCGATCGTGTAATACTCGGAATAACGTCAGACAATTCAGACAATCAGACAATCCACACAAGTCACCGTGTGCGTCACTATGCCCCCTGGTCCTGCCACTCTCAGATACTTCGCTCCGCGAGCAAAAGGGAATCGCACGGTACCATGCATGTATCGCGCGCATCCAAAAACGAGAGAATGCCCGGGATCGAACCGGGGACCTACGGATGGTTGCAAATTGCAATCCGCCGCTTCTACCGCTGAGCCACATCCTCCATCTGATGGCTCTTGGCTAGCATGCGCTAAGTAACGCCACCCAGTTTGCCCTCTGTTGAAATCTAGACCGCCCGGGGCCCAAGCAACGATGCTGCTCGTAGGGTGGCTAGACTTGAACTGATCAACAGAGAATGTGGTTGCATAGGATGGCCAGATGGCCACTTATATATCTACAGGCAGTTAGAGAACAATGAGACTAGCTGCAGACTGTTGGATGGTGTTGGGGACACCGAGAATGTGATATCTACAGGAGAAGGTGTCGCCAAGATGGGCTGAGCACTGGAGCGAGGGGCCGAGTACCGGAGTGGCAGGCGAGAAATCATGTGATTTCCAACTGCGCTCCCCCCCCCCCCCCSCGCGTGGCAGTTGGAATCATCATTCAATTATTTGCCCTTCCTCCCGCAGGCTCAGTCAGATTGGTGGGGCTGAAGCCGAGAAGACCCATGAACGCATACCTCTGTAGCTTTGCGCCGGTTCATGGCCTGCAGCGGCGTCGCCGTCTTCCAATGAGACTTTGCCACAGTGTTCGTGTTGTGGCAGGATCTTGCTCTCCGTCACGAGATGGTAGCGGTCGCCGGAGCGACAGTGGGGCGAAGCAGCGAGGTCAAGCTGGGGAGATACCTGGAGATCGCACGGATCAAACTCTGCGAAGCCCCTCCTGGCACAATTGGCGAGGAGAGCCTCTCCTCACGGAAGATATCCCGGGTGAAATCAAGAGGACAGAAGAAGGGCGAGCTCGCGCGGTTGTATGAAGCTGTAGGAGCGAGACTGTTGGGGGGGGGAGGGGGGTGGATTGCGTGCGAGCCACTATGCTACGGAGGGGCTGTTGGTAGCTGATGGCGAAACGGCACGTTGACACCGTACGACTGGGAGGGGTTGATGATCTATACCGTACCTCCACGGGACGCAGCAACCATTTGCCTGCACGACATGAGCACGGAGGCTAGGTAGTTGTCAGTGTACAGCGTAGTTTCAGTGACACCTTCATCACCATATACATATGCCATTTCTACTGCTTGTACTCCTTCGTTAACCGCCTCTTTGCTCTGTCAATCAGATACTGCATGTACACAAAGTGTACCCTCTCCATCGCTCGTCCGACAGCGTCGACAGTGAGGTCGGGTGTCTCAGCGCCACCGAACGCTATTTCGACAACGTCTCCCTGTCCCCGCTTGGCGGTGAGGAGCTGCGCGCCGCCTTTGCCCGGCTTGTCAGCCTGCCACCAGACCATGGTGCCATCGGGTGTGCGCGCGAGGACGGGCCACATGCCATGTCCGTATGAGGCGGGGAGCGTCGCGGTAGCCTGGCTCGCGTAACCAGGCAGGGGTGCGGGCTCGAGATGGAAGCGTTTGCAGAGGTCGCCGAGGAAGCGCAGGGTCCAGTTCTCGTAGAAGGCGTTCACGAACGCCTCGCGCGCGTTGACGTCACTTGGGATGCGGACGTGCGTCGCAACCTCGTTCGGATGCCCGACACATTTGGGCCATGGCGCATCCTTCGGCCCATCCCGGAGGGGGTAGGTCTTCTTCAACCGGATGACGTCGATTAGGGGGATGGCCGACGCGGCGGCAGCACCAAGGGCTGCAGTGCGTGCTGTAATCATGTTGCCGATGCTGATTGCTCGGATACTAGATAGTAGATATAGCGTGGTAACCGTCGCTCGGCCATCGGCGTTGGTGGGCTCGGGGATCGCCGGGACCGAGGCCGGACGCGTGACCTGGTGCCCATGACCAGGCGCAGGAAGGAATAGTTTATCCGCACATCGCATCAGACGCTCAACGCGACCTTCGAAGTAGTCATCAAGCAGGAGAACGCATGGAATGTGGAAGGGACGTCTGTGGATCGCGATATCTGATCGGTAACTGGCCAGACCGAGATATGCGGGTGTCGGTGGGATCCCCACTTTCGCAAGCGAGGTGACGGAATGTCTGGCCAGATCCAACATCTCGATCAAGCACCGCCGAGCTGCTTTTGACAGATGTGCATTTGCAATGCAGCCAAGAAGAACGAGCTTTGCACCCCTGGAAGCTACCATTAACTCCAACCCTTCATCTCACTTCAGAACGGGCACACCGGCCTCCTCCACAGCTTGCGTTCCGCTTCCACTCCCGCTGCCATATTTTCGGACCGCGTCCTCCTCCTCGTCCAGCTTGCGAGTCGAGTCGACGAACACACCCTCGTCCTCCATCGCCTGCTGCACCTGTCTGTGGTTACGCGGCCGGACGACCTTGAGGTCGTACAAGCGCAGCGCGCAGATGACCATGATACTCGTGATCCAGAGCGCGAGACACACCGGCCAGCCATGCTTGTAGTGCGGGGCCTGACTCGCTGGGAAGATGAGAACGTTCGACCAACTGTTGATCGCGTAGTACATCATGATCGCGAAGGAGATCGTGAGAGCTCGCTGCTCCGCGTCGATCGGGAGCATGTCGGACACCCAAGCCCAAAGAGGCGGGCCGTGCGACTGACAGATGTAAAGAATGAAGTCTGGCGTCAGCCGAGAAACCAACGATCACTCACAGGCATAGTACTTGGCACCGATGGGGACGTTCCAAACTGTCATGATGATGCAGCTGGGAATGCCGATAAGACAGATGACGATGAGGACGACCCAACGCGTCTTGAAGTAGTCACTTGCCAGTGCGATGGCCCAGATACCTGCCATCTGCATGGCGTATCCGCCCATGGGGATAGCGTTCAGCTGCGAGATGCCCCAAACAGGCGTTCCGTCAGGGTTCTTGAGGCTCTTGAGCCAGAGCTGGAAGTAGTTGATGCCCGAGACGCCGATGAGCATGCCGACATAGATGTAGATGATCATGTACAGCGCGGGATTCTTGACGGTGCGCCAGAAGGCCTTCGCGTTGATCGGGTTGATGTCGACACGGCGGAAGCGCTCGAGACGCATCTGCGCGATCTGCTTGTCCTCCGCCGTGAGCCAGAATGCGAGCGGGTTCGGCTTCTCAGGGAAGTCGGGGATCATGAGCGGGCCGATCAAAGCCAGGCAGATCGTCATGACGCAGTTGATGATGAACGTCCATTGCCAGCCCGCAATGCCGTGCTTGCCCTCGAGGCTCTCGTGGATCGCGGTCTGCAGCGCACCGGACAGCATCGAACCGACGGCCTGGCACGAATGGTAGAAACCGATACGCTTGGCCATTTCCAGAGGCGTATACCACGCCACTTTGCCGTCAGCCTACTCCGGCAGCCACACTCACTCAGCAAAGTAACAGTTCCGGGGTATGACGACGACTCGGCGACACCGATCAGGGCACGCTAGACGCAAAAAGGATCGACTCGGTATCTCCCGGCAAGTTCCAGGATCCAGGAATGCCAAAACTCGCCCGTGAGCGCATGCGGCTTCTTGGGAGATCAGCTGGTCTTGGGCGCTGTGCATCAGGTGCGAACTTGGGAACAGGGTGGGCCCACATGCATCGTTAAACCCGACCCGGCTTGTCCGGCAGAGTTAGGGCAAGTTGCCCGCTGTGTCTCGTTGTGGCGTTCTACTCGTTCTACTGATTTTGTGAACGATGGATCGTCAGGCATGGCTGCATGCCTCGGAGACGGAACGGGCGGGATGGGCCTACGTATCTTTGAGATAACGCAGCTAGTCTACATCAGATACGCTTATCTCTGATCTCTGGTTGCTATCTAAACGGGGTGAGCACGACTGCGGATGCTCGGACCGAAGCACCGGTGCACAGAGACGGAAGAGACGGCGTATGGTCTCCTTCCAAAACTCTTCGGAGCGATGTCAGGGCGCTTTGAACACAACAACAGAGGCGCGGTTCATACCCATACAGTAAGCAGTGATGGAACAATATGATACATACATTACCACTCCTCCTCGCTGACAACAGCCTTCCATCCCTCCGGGTCGCTCTCCCAGTCATCGTCCCCCTCCCCAATCTCTATCTCTATAATGCCTTCAATGTCCATATCGTCTTCCCCGACGACCCCCTCGCCCGACACATACACATCCTGACCCCTGATCATAGCTCTCAGGGCGGTAGCTGCCGCCGAAGTCGGATCCAGAAGAGCTCGTACACGAAGGTCAGCCAACCTCTCGCCCTTGCGCATAGCGGGCGATCTGAGGCTGAGTGAAGCCAGTGATCGCGTCTCAGCGAGTCCGTCGTCCTCGTCGCACCACTCTTCATCGTCTCCGGCTTCCTCATCCTCGTCATCGGCGTGAGATGATTCGGGCAGGTCCCCGAACTCGTCATCACTCCAGGGCCCTCGGACGGTAGGGCGTCGAGTGCCGGTGATCTTGACAACGCGCTTGTCGGGCTCGGGGTCCCCCTCGTCCTCTTCTCCTAAGACTACGACGCGCCCTCGAGCCCGACTAGACTTAGGTGAAGTCGTTTGGGAACCGTTAACGTGCTCGGACGGCGAGTCCGGTTGAGGTGCGGGTTCGAGCTCGTCGGCAGTGACGGAGACTTCTGGCGTGTGGCTCACAAAATCTCCGTCAGGCGGCAGCGGGGACGGCGATGGCCCTCGCGGAGTTGACTTCGCAGAAACTGCAGCAACAGTCCTGGCTTTCTGGAAGATCGGGAGGAGGTCCCTCGGCTTTGATGTCGTGTCGTCCAACAGACCAAAGGCGGCGCCCTTGATCGGAGTTTCTCCTATCTCATCATCGTCGTCGTCTTCGACGTCTGGATCCGCACCATTCTCCTTGCCCTCTGCTGCAGCTGCAGCCGCAGCCTTCCTTCCCTCCCCACGTCTCTTGCGGACACGGAATGGCGAGTCGTCCATCTCTCCGGCCAACCGCTTGCGAGCCTTGGTCCGCGGCGTCTCATCCCGTTCACGCGACTTCTTGAGCGAATTCGCCTCCAAGACCTCCCGAAGCCGACGTGGGGATCCGGCGTGAATGAACTGGGACTCTGCATCTACCTTCGCACTGAAAGGCGACGCTGCAGGTAGCGGTGTCTTCTGCGGGGTGCGGAACGGGTTCGGATCATGGACAGGGCCTGTGTACCCAGACTTCTGTCGCTTTTGGTCTCTTCCCGGCGTCACTGGAGCTGCCGTACGCTTTGATGGCCCTGCGTCGGCGTTCGTGAACAAGCGGCGCGGGGTCGGCGTAGTCGGGCTAACATTGAATGAGGGGTTGGCGCGGGGCTTGCTGGGCGTTACGTAGTGGTTCGCAGGCGCAAGCTTTTCGACAACTTCAGCGCTTCGCTTTGGTTTAGACTTGGCATTATCCTTGGACGACGCTGCCTTTGACAGCTTCCGGTATGTGGAATACAGCTCAGCTGCTTCGTTAGGAAAGCTCAGCGGAAGTGCACTCACCGATGTTGCTTGCGTCCTTCCTTACGTCTTCCTTGGTCGGCTCTCGCGCATGCTCAGCACGGAACGCCCTCTCCCATGACTTGACTTTGGCTTTGACGGTCGCGAGATCCATACCAACTGGCTGGGTATGGTGCAGGGGGTGTCAGCGTTGATTTGTTGTTGATGCAGCGGACATTGCGCGTTCACGTCGCGCGTCGCGCGTCGCGCGTAGCCCTTCAGGCTAATTCCTGTCATGTTAGGCCTCCCATGCGGAGATTGAGTCGTCGCTGATTTAGGCGTGCGGAACCAAAAGTTCGAACCGGCTTCACTTCTCGCGGACTGTCTATGCTCGGCATCCTTGACGACATTTGACATCACAGTCTCAACTCAATCTATATCAGACGGCCTCCGACGAGCCTTATCATCGGCCTGCTAGAGAGCAGTAACTTCTTTTCGATCGGTTCGTCTCAGCGTCTGGACCGCCCGCCATGTCGATCCGTTTCGCCTCTCGTACCCTCGCCTCGGCGACCCGCCTCCCGGTTCGTTCCGCCGCCACGCCGGCTGTTCGCTACATGTCGTCCTCGCCGGTGATGTACAAAAAGGCCGAGGAGCCCATTTCCTCCGCTCCTGTTGTTATGCAGGGCAAGCCGCAGTTCCCGGTGTACGTCGACCCCTTCAACCCGCCAAAGCCCGACGAGGCCCCGAGGGAGTACTCGGAGGGCACGAAGAACGTCGTCAAGGGTCTCGCCCGCGCGATGGGCTACAACAGCCAGGCGACGACGGCGATTCGTGAGACGAGGAATATGATGAAGGAGATTGTCGACGCTGTTGACAGGGACCGGGATTTCTGGTACAATGGTGAGTGATTTCTTCGGGATGACTTCGGGCATTTCCACGAGCCGAGGAGATGAAAACAGGCACGGAGGGACCTCTGGACCTGCTCGTAGCTGTATGTGCATGCTGACCTCAGCTTGCAAGCTGCCCCCTACGTACCAGTCGTTCTTCCAGCTCCACCTGCTCTACGTTCTGCTTCTGGTGACCCGCTTGCGTGCTATTCGAACCAACCCGGACGCGCCCGTGGATGTCGAGAAGGACGGACCTGCTATGGGCTCTCCTATCCAGCTCCGCAAGCCGGCGCACGAGAGCTACCCGACTGAGCTTCTGTCGCACTTCTTCGACCTCGCCGAGTCGCAGATGCGCCTGGTCCTCGGCCGCACGGAGCGCGAGCGCGTTGTGCGCAAGTACATGGAGGAGATGGGCGAGCAATGGAAGGGCGCCGGAACGGGTCTGGACTACGTTCTCGGTCTCGGCATCTCGGAGGATCCGGCCGACCAGGCGCGTGCCGACTCGGAGCTCGCGAGCTGGGTCTGGCGCAACCTCTTCGCCAGCCGGGGCGTGACGCCGCCCAGCCCGGCCGTTGAGCCGGCCGTCGACGAGCTCGAGTTCGTCGAGCAGCTCGAGTCCGTCGTCCGCTTCGTCAGGAGAGAACTGCAGAGGCTGTCGCAGATCTCGGACGAGGAGATCATGACTGGCAAGGTTGGCGATTGGGACAGGGTCGAGCAGGCGTAAGCAATTGTATTTCATCATAGGCAATCATGCATAAACTCGCATCTTTCAGTGCGACTGCGCGGTGAATATGGAGCGGCCAGCGCCTGCTGTAGATTATTGAGTCGCTCCTGCGAGACGCGGCGATTGTCGGGATCATGAACGCTCTACAGGCCTTCGGGCGCGTCTACGGTTATAACAGCCGTCTCGCCATTGTACATCGCGCTCAGCACAACGCCCTTATCCTTCACTCTCTTCAGTTCTTGAACAAAGCCTTTGAGACCCCCACATGTTCTCCAATGCAACGCCTCGGGTATGCGGAGCAGGTGCTTTGGGCGATACGTTGTATGTTGCTATGAACACTTGCAGCTCATTGGCGTTGGGGTTGGCGTTGGGGAGGTCTCTCGATGCCTCGGAAGATCCGTGTCTCCTGCCGGTCAGCGCCACAGACTCTGACACCAACAATACCTACGGTCTTCCACTCTTGGGCTGGTTGAACAACTCCGGGTTCTTGTAACACTCATCCAAGACTTCCCGATCGCTGCCCTTGCACGTGAGATGTCCGGCTTTCTCCTCCCGGGCCATCAGCGACAAGGTCTGACTACCGAACATGCCCCGGAAGTCATTGATGATGACGTTGGCCCAGTCCGCTGACATCGCCACAGTATCAACGATGGTGTCCTCCTTTATGTAGTCTTCCAATGCCTCGATGACGGCGTCGATCAGCACTTCCCCTTCTTTCTGCCCGGGTCCATGAGCAATCTGTTGCGTGCCAGGGGCGCCGCCGTCGAGGTTCCAAGTAATGATCTGCTCGTGGACATCGCGTCGCTTGAGTAGAACAGTGGTGGTCTCGGTGATGGACGTCTTGGGAGCGAGAAAGATGGGGCAGGAATGAGTAACGAGGGATTGCGGGGCTTGAGCGACAGAGAGGATTGAACCCAGGGAGAGAGGGAGTGAGAGAGGGAGTGATAGAAGGACAGAGCTGAAGTTGCAAGAGAGACGGATCAGGAGAAGCGAACAGTGTTCGTAATATCTTTAGCAATCGAGCTAGTATGCAGTCCGGCGACAGGTGTCCGCATACGGGCACCTGACTCGTTGATAGGAACGTCACCGACTTAGTTCGCATCGTCAAGCTGAGGTATGCACATGTCGTAATAGCCGTTTCCACAAGAGGCTTTGTACGTACCGGGGCACGTTGGTCGGTGCTGCCGCTTGGGGCACCGATCGCTACATCACTGCATGCCGAGCAATTCGAAAGTAAGTTTGTTGCTATATCGGTACGTCTGCATTATCGCTGACACATTCATACACTGTCTGTGACCCAAAGTCGCTGCGGGTCGAGAGGAGCTCATGGAGCCGAACCTTAATCAGACCGAGTCGCATGGTACACCTCTCCCGTGACTGGCCTGTTCCGTGCGTCCACGATCAACGACACAATTTACCGAACCATTCACACTTCCAGTCATAAACGCCTTACGATAATGCCGTATTGCTGTATCGAGGGCTCTGTACAGAGCAGGTGAAGGGTGTCTTGTCCTGGGCTGCTACTGCAGAGTGTTACAGGTCAGTGGCTCCACTATGGTTGCGGTCTCTGACTCAGACGACCAGGATGATATCATGCGAGACTCTGCACTGATGCCGTCCAGCGGTGTTAGCAAAGCTCGCAAGCTTAGCCAGCCATTCTGTCTCGAGGCACACAATGAGAGATGGTTGTCGTCAGCTGATGTTATAATGCTGTTGTGGCAGTCTGTAACTGAGCTGTTAAGAGTACTACTCCCCCACTCGAGTGCAACATATAAGCGCCGTATGGAAGCTCCGAAGAAGGACAGATTTTGCCCTCCCTTGCTCGAGAAAGCCAACGCGTTGTAAGTTTCTTAGGCGGGACAATGTGTAACCTCAGCCAAGCCTGCTGTCTCTATTGTGATCTTGCAAGCCCTCCTCGGCCTGTTCGCAGTACAAACGCTTGGCGCCCCTGCTTTGAAACCCCCGACAAATGAGGCAGTTTCAAGCTCCAACTTCACCGAGGCCTTGCAAGACTCGAATGGCACCGCAGTGGACACGAACTCCGTCGAGATCATCAGCGACAAGGCCGATAGTTATGCCAGTGGCTCCCTGGGCAACACCATCAGCAACCCCCTCACCGGCGGGCCCGCAAAACTGTTCACGAGTTGTTACCCAGCTTGTTTGAGGGCGTACCCTCACTGTTCATCCAGATCAATCAATTCGCGATCGATGTAGCGTCTCACACTGGTTAAGACTAAGGACAGGAATGGAATTCTGAAGCTGCGTAACCATAGATATTAATTATCACGGCAGCAGCTACAGATCTTCCGGTGCGTCTACGGTAATCACGGCGGTCTTCCCGTTGAAGATTGCGCTCACGACTTGCCACTGCATGGCTGGTTGAACATCTCCGGATTTGCGTAGCACTTGTCGAGTATCTCGCGGTTCCTCCCCGTGTAGGTGTGGTGACTGTCGCGGGCCAGGAGCATTGCAGTCGACGTTCCTCATTATGGTCTGCTGGTGGTCGGCATGGCACTTGAGAAGGACTTTTGTGACTTTGTCGTTAGACATCCTCAATAATGGTATGAAATTCGATGCGAGACAGCTTCAACGGAGCCCTTGACAGTCTTGTCGTCTTCGAGAGCAGGTTGAGCGTCATTGTCACGCTTAAGGTACAGTCAGCTGTCAGCTTCAAAACCCACTCTACAAAGATGCCACAAGGGGTTGTTGGGGTGTGAACCGAGTTAGCAGGGTACCACTCCAAGTCGCATGCAGTTACCTGTGAGTTCTCTGGACATGTCAAATGCCTGGGGCGACCAGAGAGATTGTGTCAAGCATCCCGAGATGAGCTGAGGGACAGAGCAGGTTACATGGTAGCAGGAAAGCGATCTGGAGACGACATTACTAAGTGTGGGTGCCAAATAGGTTCCGCCTGAAAAGTCGGTACGAGTACGAACGAAGTGCAGCCTCTACTCATTAAAAACAATCCACGCACCATGTCCGCCATTGCCCGCCCCCTTTTCTCGCTGCGGCCACGTCTTTCCTCCGCCCTCGCCTTCGCCCCGGCGGCCGTTGCTGTCGGTGGCTTCCCAATCCTCGGCCGTCTCGCTGCTGGTGTCATGGGGGGCCTCTCCTCCCTTCTCGAGCTCCTTCCCCCGATCGTCCTTGCTGTCCCTAAGCGCAAGGTCTCGCACTCCAGGAAAAGCATGCGAAGTGCTAACAAGCACCCGAAGAACAAGACCAGTGAGTTCCGGCGCTTCCCGGAGCTGTGCCGACGACGTCTGCCGGTTACTATGACCATGTGTCATGCGGTCAGCCGATTGTCACAATGGATCATCTCGTCCATGATCCGTTGCGGAGACTGTTCGGAGAGGACAAATAGCAAGTGCCATGGTTCACGAAGCAGGTTCTAAGCACAGCTGCATCCCACTGCGCATCATGAAAGCTGACATTATCCAGACCTCTCCCACTGCGAGGCATGCGGCACCCTCAAGCTCGCGCACAACATGTGCCCCAACTGCTACTCGCAGATCACCCGGCGATGGAAGCAGGAAGCTCGTGTGCCCCTGACCAAGAACGACTAGACGAAGTCCGAACGGCGAACGGACGATTAGAGGAAGCCACCTAGCATTATACCATCTCTGCATTACTGCTCTCATTGTTCCCAATTGTCCCGAGTGAGCATACAGTGCTTAACCTTAACCAGCCTTCACACCACAGGTGATCGTGCTCTGCTCGTGCTGCTAATGTGCATGATTATGTGTGCATCGTAGTACAACCGAAAAGAATCTAACAACTTATGCTCCAGGAGGCTTGGGGCTTCTGCTCATCTGACTAGACACACTCGGACTTCTGGCGAATGCTGTCGGCTGTTCGTCAGCTAGCGTTCAGACGGATGAACGGTGACTTACTGTTCCAACCTGTAATTGCGCGACACCCATTTGCGGTGTGCCCTGCTGGCTGGCTGCGGCTGCTAGCGCCTGCGCTTGGGCTTGGGCCCGAGCCTGCGCCGCCTGCTGGGCAGCTTGGACAGCCTGCTGCTGCTGGACAGCCTGCGCAGCAGCGGCCTGCTGTGCGGCCTGCTGGGCCTGCGCATTGCGGATCATCTGCAGGTGCACAGCACGGATGTTCTCGGGCGTCGGCTGCTGGCCCTGAGCGGTGAGGGTGGCAATGATCTGCTGGAATTGCTGCTGCTGGGCGGGCGTCATTTGGTTTGGCAGCGATGGGGAAGCCTGCGGCGGCCTCATCTGCTGCTGCATCTGCATCGGCACGCCGGAGGGCACACGGCCCATCGCGGCAGCCTGCGCAGCCTGCGCTTGCTGGACAGCCTGAGCCTGGGCCTGGGCCTGCGCAGCCTGCTGGGCGGCTTGGGCAGCCTGCAGCTGTGCCTGGGCCTGGGTGAGCTGCTGCTGTTGCTGCTGAGCCTGAACCTGCTGAGGCGAAGCATGGACCACGGGTGAGGCGTTACCACCGACTGTGCCGTTCGCCACCTCCGAGTTGGCGGAAGCATACGGGGAAGCGAGTGTAGCCGGCTGAGGCTGCGGTGTGCTTTGAACGCTTGCGCGAGCAGCAGCCTGAGCATGTGCCTGCGCCTGAGCTTGTGCCTGCGCCTGAGCTTGCGCCTGAGCCTGAGCTTGCGCTTGCTGGACAGCTTGGGCCTGAGCCTGCTGCTGACGCTGAGCTGCCGCAGCCTGCTGAGCCTGCAGGAGCTGGATCTGCTGCTGCTGGGTGAGAGCAACCTGCGGTGGCCGAGTGCCGTTCTGGGTCGGCGTCGCACCATTGATCTGACCAGCGCGTCCGTTAACCGCGGTGGCAGCGGCAACAGCATTGAGGATCTGCTGCTGGCTCGGCGCCATGTTGATCGGCTGACCGTTAGGTCCGATGCGAGGCGTGTTGGCAGCGACATTGGGCGTGGCAGCGGCTCCAGGGACAGCGGCGGCGGGAGGTCGAGCCTGGCCCTGCTGTTGCTGTAAGAGTTGGCCCTGTTGCTGTTGCTGCAGAAGCGCAGCCTGTTGCTGTCGCAGCTGCTGCTGTCGGTGCTGTTCGGCGAGGAGACGACGCTGCTGCTGTGCCTCATGGATGCGGAGGTCACGCTGGTACTTGGCCTCAACCAGCTCGAACGGTGTCGGGGGTTGACCGTTGGGGTTGGCGATCGTAGAGTGGCTCTCATGCACCGTGATCTCTCGAGGTTCCTGGTCCTTCAGGTTCTCCTTGCCCTTATTGTCACGCCGGCGGGAAAGTCTACGAATCGCATCGTAGAGCGCCTGATGGCGGATGGCCTTCTTGGTCGAACCCTCATACCGCTGCATCTTCGCAGCTCGTGCCTCACGCTTAGACAGTCCGGGAGGTGGAGGCGGCTCCATCGGCTGAGCAGGAGGCCCGGCGCCGTTGGCAGCCGGCGTGCCTACTGCAGGAGTAGCAGATCCAGGCGTGGCTTTGGTGGCTCCGGGGGTTGCAGCTGCAGTCGCTGCGCCGGAGGCTGCGGCCGAAGCAGGAGCGGTAGATGCTCCGGCAGCGCCGACCGGCCCCGTTGCAGCGGGTGTCTCTGCAGGCTTCGGCTGATTCTTCGCGGGACCCCAGGTCGTGTTCCAGCGATCGTAGCAGTCGTAGGCAGTTCTCCGGTCTGAGGGAATGGTGACGCGCTCCGAGTTGAAGACGTCCGCAATCAGCTGCCAGTTGTAAGGGTACGTAGTAACAAGCCGCAGCAGGATCTTGTCCTCCTCTGGCGCCCACGTTGGCTCCGGCCGCGTGTTTTCAGGCTTCGGCTGAGGGTTGTAAGGCTGCAGGTTGAGCGGACGGACGCCACGGCCGCTGAAGAACGTAGAAATGGACGTGACAACTTCCGGCGCAATGTCTGTTGCTCCCTTCGCGTCCTCGTACCAGGGTCCCTCGCGGAGGTCCCAGTCTCCGTCCTTGTCAAAGTGGTTCTTCGCCGGTTGAAGATGCGAGACGAACACAGGTCGGACATCCAGAAGACGGGTGGTGTGAGCCATGCGTGTGTGGCTCTCGTCGCTTCGCTTGTGGATCTTCGTGTCCTCTGCAGAAGGTGGTTGAGGTCCGCCGTAAAGGGCGAGGTCGGGGAAGAGCTCCTGGAGAGATGGCGGGTCCTCTGCAACAGGCGGTGATGCTGAGCCTTCCTTCTTGGCGGCAAGTGACGGGAGAGTGGAAAGGTCAGCCGTGGGCGCTTCGGCAGGCATGTAGAGGAGAGGTCGACGAGCCGCTGCGAGTTCTTCCACGGTCGAGAAGCGCTTGCTGAGAACTAGACCATTCGGCAGAACGGTGCCCTCAACGTCAGGCTTCTCCTCTGCCTTGTCCCCGGGCGTCTCGTTGGCTGCATTGGCGATGTCTTCCAGACCGAAGCCCTCGTCCTCACCCTCAGCGTCAGCCTCTCCATCGGCATCAGCCTCGCCATCGGCGTCTTCTTCCCCGTCGGCGTCGACTTCACCATCGGCATCGGCTTCGCCATCCGCATCCACCTCTCCGTCCGCATCCTCCTCGCCCTCAGCATCCTTCGACCCGGAGTCATCGTCCGCCTCGATTTTGACCTGAGGCTCGTCCTCCTTCGCTTCCGCCTTCTCCTTGTTCTCGATATCGTCGAGCACGTCGGCGCCAGAGGGGTCGATGCGGTCAGCCTCAGCTTCAGCCTCGGCCATCTCTGCGTCCTCCTGTCCGACGAGCATCTCAACGTCGTCCTCTGCGGTCTTGTCCGCTTCTAAGGGTGCTGGTCGCCCAGGGACGGGGTCATTCTTCGCTGAGCCCCAGCCTCGTCCTCCGACCATAACCTCGGCCTTCTCCTCGGGAGAGGAGAGGTGCCACTCCACAATTTGGTAGGCAATCTCGCGGGCAACGACCCTCTTCCATCGCTGCTCTTCCGAGAAGTCGACCTGCATCCATTCCTGGGTCATCAGTAATGTCTCGAAAAGTGAGACGTACCATCTCGTCCAGTAACCAGTCCCAGTGAGACTTGGGGACGAGCGGCCCGCGATGCTTCTTGGGCTGTCTCAGACTCCAGCGACCACTGGCCTTCTTCGCCTCTATCCTCTCCATGGTACGAATAAGACGAAGCTCAGCCTGGGCGACTCTCCAATCCGAGGTGAGTACACATTTGGGCGATCGCGACACTCCGTTGCTGAGCGGGTTGAGGTTATACATGAGACTGAGCTTGAACGAGTCGATCCGTCCCGAGTCGCCCTTATTGCCCTTGCGATGACGGTGGACACCGGGAGGGAAAGCGGGGAGGCGAGGGATCTGGGAAGCATAGTCGTTCTCGAGTGGCATCAGCACCTTCATAGTCTGATTCGGCTGGGGCTCCTCCGCGGGACTGTAGTTGTCTACTGGCTCCCACGGCGGGACATCGAGCGATCCGTCCAGAGCTCCTGGTGTCCGACGCGGCAGGATGTCGTTTAACGATACGGTCGCCTGCGGTGGTGGCTTCGGTGACGACGGTCGAGACGAGCGCGTCTGCCTCGGTGACGAGACGTTCAATGCTGGCGTGCCCACTCGCGAGCTCGATCGGCTGCTCCTGGTCGAGACACCAACGCCTGCAGATACTTCAGGCACCGGCGCAGGCTCGACGGGCGCCTCATCCGGGAAGGCGATGACACCCTTCGGCGGTGACGGAGGCGGCACTGATGGGAGCAACAGTGATCCTATCCGGGACGGTCCAGCCTCGAGCCTGTACTCGTCCTTCCATCCATCGAACGCCTCTGCAGCTCCGGGTTCGAGGACCCCCTCCATGTTGTCCATGTCTGGGAGGTCTGATCTCTCGTCTCGTTTCCGCTTCAGCATCCCGTACAGCGATCTCAATGCTTTGCCGTGCTCGTCCACCGTGTCCCTTGATTAATGTCAGCCACCAGATCGGCCAAACAACCGAAGCGTCACTCACGCTACCAACTTCTCCTTTGACGACAAGACAT